>JAWLRI010000146.1:62631-77403 GCA_034781795.1 Crypturellus tataupa
AAGTTCCACAGGAACTTAAGGAAAAATTTCCTGACAGTGAGGGTGACAGAGCACTGGAACAGGCTGCCCAGAGAGGTCTCCTTCTCTGGGGATCTTCAAAACCCACTTGGATGCAGCCCTGTGCAACGTCCTCTAGGTGGCCCTGCGTGTATTTAGCCAATCTATTATTCACCATCCATTGCAGAGTACCTTCCCTTAGGAGGGAAGGTACTCCAGTGCATACAGGCCTACAACGGCAAGTTCTTGTCCCATAGTGAGTTTGTCTGCCTCTTTCACAAGCTCTGCTGTGGCTGCTACGGCCCATAGACAAGGGGGCCACCCGGCCACCACTGGGTCCAATCTTTTTGACACTTTTTCAAGTACCCAAGTCCTGGGTGACTATCCCTTTTGCAACTCCTGTCCTCTCATGCATATACAGACAAAAAGGTTTTGATATATCGGGTAATGCTAAAGCTGGTGCTTGTATAAGGACTTGCTTAATCTGTTGAAAGACCTTTTCTTCCCGCGGACCTGACTCCAATGGTTTGGTATCTCCTCCTGCTGTAGCTTGTCAGAGCGGTTTTGCCATTTCTGCAAAACCAAATATCTATAGCCTGCAATATCCAGGAATTCCCATACATCCCCAGGAATTCCCATACTTCTTTCTTCATCTTGGGGGTTGGGATCTGTATAATAGCTTTCACCCTGGAGATAGAAAGCTTCCTTGTTCCCTTTTATATAAGGTACCCGAGATATTGTACCTATTTATTGCATATCAGAGCCTTTTTAACTGACACACGATACCTGAACTCACTTAGCTCCTTCAGCAAGTCCTTGGTTGCCTCCTGACATTCCTCCAGAGTTTGAGTTGCAACTAAGAGATCTTCTACATACTGCAGAAGGGTTACCGTGGGGTGGTTGTGTCTCTAACCAACCAGATCTTTGTGCAGTATCTCATCAAATATTGTTGGTGAGTTCTTAAATCCTTGAGGCAGTGTTGTACATGTTAGCTGTCCTGAGTAGCCTTCAGAAGGGTCATTCCACTCCAAGGCTGGCTCACGGAGGATAATGGTATAGAAAAGAACGTGTCCTTTAAGTGCAACACGGTATAATACATGTGCTCTGGCTTCAAGAGGCTTAGAAGCGGGTAAGGATTTGGGACGGTTGGGTGTATTGTTTCAACTTGCTTGTTAACTTCTCTAAGGTCTTGAACTGGCTGGTAATCATTCTTCATTCCTGGTTTCCTCACAGGCAGTAAGAAGGACTCTTACTTAGGAAATTTTCATCTTTCAGACTTGCAATTGCAGATGTAAACCACACTGCTACTAAACCTTGTTTCAGATGTCCTACATGCAAGCACAAGTTACCATTTCAGATACCCTCTGTTCTCATTCTTTGCCATTCTGTATATTTATTACAAGATGGCATCCTCTTTTGCATATTCTTTTGTTGTGGCATAGGAAGTTATCTGTACTGTGTCTTTTACTAAGAATTAATTTACTAAGAATTATTTTCAACTTTCCAAGTATGGTTGATTTAAAATGTGTATGTCCTACCTACCTGATGCATTAGCATTAATTAAAGGCCTCTAATCAGGTTTTACCAAGTCTTTTTGGATCAGCTGTGTGTTTGTACCTTGTTTTTGTGAGCAGTACATACAGCTTCTGGGAGGGAGCTGAAGTGAGATTCTTTACAGGCAGAAATACAACTATGACCAGACAAATTGCTTGCTTATTTATTAAAGAAACTAGTAAACTGAGGACCTTCTACTCCTCATGTCTGTATCTGCAACTATGTGATAGTTGCAGAAATAGTTGCTGAACATCGTAAGGAAAGCTTCAGTTGCTGATATTTTCCTACATTAAAATCCTCTTTCATAAACTAAAGTAGCTTTCCTTGGCCTGTTAAGGACAGTCAGCACTGATCCAGTTTTAGTAGATGGGGTAAATAAAGATGATTTCCAACATATTTTATCAACCCTAAGCATTAATGCCTCCTTCAGTCATCTGTGCGAGTTTTCTGCTGCTTTTGATTTTGTGCTGATGGCAGAAGAGCACAAGCAAGAAACTTCTTAACTGTAGCCTTGGGTATGTGTCTAGGTTTTGTGTTTGTTTGAGTTTATAACAAAATTCTACAAGTAATTTGAGTTACACCCCACTGGGTGAGTACACTAATGAACTTTTTCTTATATCTGCTGTGCTTTTGTGCTGTGTCTTTTCTGACAGTCAGTTCTGGGATGGGGACAAGGCTGTGACTCTGGATTAGAGCAAATGTAACCATGAGCTTCTACAAATGTCCTCTAGATGTGGATAACCAGTTCAGTGATAAGCCCTGCTTATCCTGTGGGTATTTCCAGCATCTACATCAGACTAGTGAAGAAAATGGTCTCCCAGGTAGGCTTGGGGCAGTCTCCTTTTCTTCTACTGACACCTATCTGTACTCTGTTTCCACAGGTAAATATGATGCGGGTATCTGTGAACAGCAGTTCTGAGAACCTCCAGTATCCTGTTTTGTTTGTAGTTCGACAACAGAAGGGGGTGCTGTCATGGCAGGTTCCACTAATTTTTCGAGGCCTGTAAGTATTGGAATTTTTTCCTCATAATACAATGGTCTTCCGGCTGTGTCCAGCATTAGCTTTTCTCTGATGCTAAATCTTGTCACTTGTGCAGACTGCAGGGCATGATTGTAAAGCATACTTGATCAGTCTCAACTAAACATAGGAGGATGTGGATTTGGTAGGTAGCATCTGACTTGTCAGCTGGCTGTCATGTCTTGGTGTTTTTCAATTATATACAGAGTACAAGGATGCTTGTACATGGTGGATCTAATTGTGTCACTAGGTACTGAGCCTACCAAATAGCATTACTGGCACTGCTTGTGATGTGTGCAAGTAGTTCCTGCTATTTATTTTGGAGCAGAGTTTGAACCAGCTCTCAGAAGAGATATTGTGAACTTTTTTGATCTTGGAAAATGTTGCTGCTGTGTAGTTTCACCAAACATGGGTCTAGGGGTGCTGCAAGTACTGAGATTTTGCAGGCACTTTAGAATATGAAAAATGTGGTTTGAAGCTTTACCTTGTGATTGAAATTCTAGAACTGGGTAGCAGATGCTTTGCAGGGTCTTGTGTGTTGCAGGTGATGAGTATAGCAGTTGCTCTTCTGGACTGTTGTTGACCTCTCTTACAGCAGCAAGTCACAGATGCGGTAGATTTTGCAGATGGCATGGTCAATCTGTAAGGAAGCAAAATGTTGAGGACTACCAGACCCATGTGTAGAGGCTTCTTGACCCATGTCAAGAAATAACAGCAGAGTGGAGAGTGAGCTTGGAATAAAAGATGGAATGATTGTAGCTTCTCATGTGCAAGCAGGGTAAAAATCTGGTCTTTCCTTGACCTACAGCCTTTTTAACTACTGGCTCTCTTCTGCCCATCTTCTTCCCTCCTGCCCCCACCTGTTATAGCTATCAGAGGACCTACAATTACCAAGAAGTCAGTCGAACTCTATGCCCTTCTGAGCCAACACCCGAAACAGGAAGCTCTGACCAGATTATGTTTGTAGATGTCGCTTCCATGGCACCGTTTGATATTGCATATGAACTACTAGTCACTAGACTCGACAACTTCCAAATTATGTAAGCTGGGAATGGGTGAATACAAATTTAATTGCTTTGTATATATGCTGTAAAGGGTTTAAGCTCATCTAGCTTTTCTTTCCCGTCTCTGATAATGTCCTAAGATTATTTAATTTTTCTGTTGACTAATCTGAAGGCACCTTGTGTGTATCCCAAAACTGAAAGTTTTAGGGAGACTTCATTATTCTGAAACTTCTTTTTTAGGACAAACGAGGCCTTTAACTTCACTGCCAGCCCTTCCCAGCCCCAGGTAAGGAGCGCTGCATGCAGTTGCTTGTGGTTGCTTGCATGTCTTGTCATATCCAAATAGTTCCTGTTAGAGTTGTCAAAAGCCTTATAACTGGATCATTTCTCTCTTAGGATGCAGGGAAATTTCCTTACTCTTTCATTTCTTTGGATGCAGTGAAAAGGTAACAGTGCCTCTGTCTCTGTTTGGGCCTCTTTCAAAGCAATTAAGTACTTAATTAGGAACCAGAATCAGAAAAGAAAAGTATGACCAGAGCAAATATATGTTATATATGTTATCTGCAGTGCATGAAACTCCAAAAATGTATGGAAATCCAAAAAGCTTTGGACTATTGCATTTCATGGGAAATTAAATGGTGTGTACCAAATGTTTTATTCCAGTTATCACTAGCTCAGTTGCTCTAGCTGAGATGCCAAAATGCAGCCCTTCACTGCAAAAAAAGAGCTCTAAAATTACATCAGAACTCAAACTACTATTTCCTGATCATGAAAGCAAGTCAAGATGCTAGCTGATAAATGAGGTATCTGATAAAACTAGTTTAGTTTAGTAGGGTGCCTGCACATACAACACATCTTGGCCAGAGCTCTGTAGGTACTACAAGTCTCTTCATTGAAAATGCTACTGGTGCTAGCTAAGTGGTACAGAAGAGCACAGAGCTGGAAAAATATGTAATTTAATCAGGCTGCCTGACAGTCATTTTTTGTTATAATTACCATTAATTACACCACTTAATTCTAGGCTTTTCTATATTATCAGGCATTCCAATTAGCGTTCTACTGTCAAATGTCTTTTGGTGATTTGCTGATGCATACAATATTTTATATGATAGAAGCACATGGAGTAGTGGTGTTTGTTTGAAGGTGAATCTTAATAAATCCTCATTAATTAGGATGTTTTGATTTCAGTGTGGAATGCTGAAAATTAACTTTGACTTCAGTCTGTCATAATTAGTACAGTGAGATGGGTGCCTTTTAATTATAAGCCAGAGGTATAGAGTGCAAAATTAGTGTATCGTAATTGGTAATAATGCTGTATTTTTTTGTAAATCAAATGAACTTTTAAGAACCCTGTTGAGGAAACAAAACAAACCAAACAAACAAAAACACTTAAAAATCTAAATCAGTGTTGGAATAATGCTAAGACCAAAGAAAGGACAAGTGTAACAATTGAAGGAATTGTCACCCAGAACCCAGCTCCTGTCCGAGGATGGGAAAAAAAAATTAAATATGCTCATAAAGGTCAGGATGTTGTCTTGATGTGTTTGCACCATTTAGTGACTGTGCCTAAGAGGTAGGTCTCCATGGCCCTTGTGTTAATTCTGTATCACAGTATAACCTTGGGGAAAACCATAGGAGGGCTGTCGTGGGCAGTTTCCTTAAAGACCCAAAGCTCTTTAAGGGTAGTACCTTTGTGACCAGAGAGCTCAGACCACTGGAATCAGTAGTATGGCTGGGATAGAAAGTGCTCTGCTGAAGAAACCAACTTGGTGAGTTTTCAGATTGAGGATTGAGATAATTAAAATAATTAATGTCAAGACGAGTGTTTCCTTAAGACAAAGGAGCCCTTGGAAGGGGATGGTGGAAATGGCTGCTTTTTAGTAGAAAATGCCGACCTTGGGAAAATCCTGGGTGATTTTTGGCTTATCTCCAACCTTCTAATGTGGGAGTCTAATTCATGGGAAGGGGATGAGAGCATGGAAATTAGATATGCCTGACCCTTACTCTTCCTTGAGACATATGTGGCCTAAATAGAGGTTAACAGCTGGGAACATCTCTTTGGGAGTAGAAACCAAGGTAGGTCCCCTCATTCCGTATGGGATTTTTGTGTTCTTTGGGGAGCGGCAGCTCTGAGCGGGTTGAGGTGACCGTAAGGGAGAGTGGGATGGGCTAGGCAGCCCTTGCAGCAATCTGCCTGGAGATGCAGGCACAGGAAGCCTGCCAACTTACAGCTGGCTTCCATTTCAAAGCAAGTACAGTAAACTGGCAGAAAATATGCAAATATTCCCTCTGTGATCCTCTGCGAAAAACTCTTGCTGGGGCAGGAAAGAATGTTTCCTAGTCACACCAACTTTCCTCTGGGCCTGCCCGCTAAGAGAAGAGAAGTGGGAATATCACAGACCTTATTGTCTCCCGAAGTCTTTCAGAGAAATAACTGAATAGTATTTTCAAAGCTGAAAGAAGAAGGCAACGCTTCTCCCCCAAATCCTACAATAGTATCAAGTGTTTATATAACTATATAACTTTTTTCAAAGTTGCTCTTTGATAAAATCCAAGGTACCCTTTATGTTACATATATAGAAATATAGTCAGCAGTGTGGAAACACTTGGCAATTCTTCATTGCAACCAATTGGAGTAGACCATAAAATGAGTTCACTTCAACTTGATCAGGCAGAAAAAAGCTTAAGAGGAGCAGTAGTTAGGGTGCCACTTGCATGTGAGAGATATCTGTGTGGGACCTTTTCATCTGCTCTTTTGTAGTGTAAGGCCTTAATATTTGAAATTTGAGTCTTTGAGAGCCCTCCAATTTAAACCCCAATTTTTAGGTTAGATATGGGGCTGTGCAAGGGAGACTCTGAAGCCAATAGCAGGAAAGATTCTTGACGGCAACTCTCAGGATCCTACTCTCTCCCTAGTATTTTCTGTACAAGTTCCCTCAAGACGTGGATTCGGTCATCATCAAGGTGGTGTCTGATGTAGTCTACCCCTGCTCAGTTGTCTCCATCCAGGATATTATGGTAAGTCTAAGGGATAGAGGGGCAAGAACCTGACTGCCTACTGGGGCTCTACCCTCCTGCAGAAGCTCTGTGCCCCAGCAGAGAGAGAATCTCAGAATGCCTTCTCCCTACCATAGAAGAAAGGAAGGGAGGACTTGAAGAAGGAATGAAAGTTCTATGGGAAGGAGGCAAAGACAAATGCTGAGTTTAAGCAGGCCTTAAACTTTAAGAGCTTTTTGTTCTTGTTGTTGTTATAAATAAATGAGAAAGCTGTTCCTGCCCAGTCTATCAGAAGGGGACTTATGATCATATCCACTTCTTCATATATGACACCCAGCTATCTTTTAATAGTTGATCTCTCCCCTTGGGAGGCAGATTGGAAGCTGGTAGCTGAGGGAAGGGATGTGGCTGTTCCATTTGTTCTCACCCCGGCTCAAGGCAAAAAGGTCTGGTTTCTAAGCGTGAGGCTTTTCCTCCTTTCCATTTCAGTTTTCTCATTCTGCCTTTCACAATTGCTGGTGCCCTTTATCAGAAAGGGGAGAATGGCTGCTGCCTGTGAGAAACATTGACTGTAGCTCACATCTGGCAAAATTCCTCCTGATTTTACAACTCACTGAATGAGAGACCTGTAGTATGAGGGGAGCAAGATAGGGACAGAGGTGGAAGGCTGCTGCCTGTGGAGTCCTTGGTATGACCTTTAAGGGCTATGGGTGACATCAAATTATGCTGTCTGAAGAGGTAGAAAGACAGGAGGGGAGATGTGACAAGCACTTTTCAACCTGTTGGTACAGAGCTAAGGTCTGTTGTGGGAAAGAGTAAAATTATGGTAAGCACTTGACACATGCAGTAGACCACAAAGCATACACATGTCCAAGGTTAGGGCTGAGCATATACACTGCTCTGTGGGAATAGCAAAGAATGATCTGACTCCTCATGTATAATTGAATGGCAGCCCTCTTGCAAGGGAGATGAAATGAATTAGTGCAGACCACAGCTTGTGTCTTAGGAGCATTATTTCTAAGCTTTTGGTGGATCCTGATTCTTTTCTTTCCTTGGTCATCGCAAGCAGGGCTCTTCTGTGCTGCTTTGCACTGTGTGTTTATTTGGTGGCTCCCTACAGAAATGGTTTGGATTTTATGCTCGGTTTGGTCCTTACTTGTATCTCTTTTAGTGCCCTGTTTATGATCTTGATCATAATGTGGAATTCAACGGTGTTTACCAGTCCATGACAAAGCAGGCGGCTATTACAGTGCAGGTGAGATGCTGATCAGGTTTCTGTTCTGTCCCTGTGTTTCTCAGTGGTGGCTTGTTGTGTATATCTCTAATGCTCTTTTTTTTTTTTTTTTTTGGTTCCTGGCAGTGAGCCTCCAGAAGGAGCCTTTGCTTTTATTAAATCAGCTAGTAGTGCTTCTTCTACTTATGTTACCTTGACTACAAAACCTTGCTTACCTTCACTTAGATAGATGTGTCATATCGTGAGTGCTGGCACTCTAGATCACAGTGGCTGCAGCCTTTATTGCCAGATGTCTTGTGTTCAGGCCTTGTCTCTTCTACCACTAAGTATCTCTTAATGTACAATGTTTAGATAGATGGCTTACACTTTAACAAAATGGTGTGTTTTGTAAAATTTTATTTTAATATTGGGTTGCTTATACTGGGGTTCTACTTGTATTGAATGCAGGTGAACTTGATCATTTGTTGTCATCAAGGATCTGGGGAGCATCCCCAAAAGTGAAGGTCTATCCAAAATGGACAAGCTTCTGGAGGGCTAGTGCCTGCAGAGCTGTTAAAATCTTATTTCTGGCCCTTTGGAGTATCACCTCTGCCTTGTATATATAGAGAGATTGCTTTGCTCCCCCACTCCTCCTCATTTTCCACCTCACTGAATAAGAGACCTGTAGTAAGGGAGCAGCAAGATGGGGACAGAGTTGGAAGATGCTGTGGCTGCTGCCTGTAGAGTTCTTGCTATGGCTTTTAAGGGAAATGGATAACAAAAATTCATAAGTTCTGTCTTTTTTTTCATTTGCTTATGCAGAAAAAGGACTTCCCAGGTGAGCAGTTCTTTGTTGTGTTTGTTATCAAGCCAGAGGACTATGCCTGTGGGGGTTCCGTGCCTTCCTCTATCCATGGTAAGTTGTGTTAGGAGTCAGGAGTCAGTCATCTTACATCTGGATGGTAGAACAGTGGGAATACCCGATGGCCTTCCTATGAGATGAAATGGAATAGTCGTACAACTTTCTGTCATCCAGGTAGACACAAGGAAGGCCGAAATACCAATTTTATATTGTGTCTGGTAGGTGAACAAGTCTATCCATTATAGTCTCCTGTCATTGTTCCCTGTCCATACTGTTGTCTTGGGCTCAAAGAAAGCTCCAGACTTGAGAGAGGGGAAAACTTTTTAGTGTAATTTTACAAGAGACTGATTCAAGTGCCTTCCCAAGCCAGAAAGCTTGTTCTTCTTCCTAGGCAGTGGCCAGAGCAACTGGAGGGGGTTGTAGCTATTGCCAAGAACACCAGAGTTTGCTTCAGGTTAGGGACATACTTCCTCCCTGTACAAGAAATGAAATTATAACCAACAGATTTACTGGGCTCCCACCCACCACTAATTTCTGTCACCTTCTAGTGTGTTTGTCTTGTCCTGACGCAGTCTGCGGAGTGTATTAAGCAGCGCTGAAACATAACAAGCAGATAGTGTGGTATATATAAGCAGGATGGGAAGCAGAGTTTAGACCAAAGGAAGAGGAAAAAGGTAGTGCCCTAATATCTGCAAGGGGAGAAACTGCCCTTCTGAAGACTAGAGGAAAATGTTGTACTTTGCATTCAGACATCTAAACTTAAGCAATAGACGGAAGGCTTAACCAGGATGTTTCTAGTTAAAAACAAAACAGAACAGAACAGACAAACAAAAACAAAAACAAAAAAGCTGTGTATTGGCAAGTTTGGGAAAGGCTTAGAGCAAAGCTAGAGTGACATAATAGTAAAGAAAATAAAAAAAACAGATCTTGGAGGTTTTGCAGGTGTGGAGAACTGAAGACAGGACCAGAGATCACTAATGTTTGCTTTTTACATTTTCTTTATGCTTTGCGTCTGACAGGAAACAGCAACCGTACCTGGAACCTCCAACGAACAAAGAACTTTCAAATGATAGTTGTGCCCTCCATTAAAAGTTAGTGCCTCTTTGCTGAGCAGTGTGGCATTTGGGGGGAACTTGGCACTTCTGTGCAGGAGGGAATGGCTAGGGAGTCAACCCCATGAAAGGATGGTGAAGAAAGCAGCAGCAGAGGAACTGAAGCTACTATGGTCCTGGTACCTTCCAGGAGTTGCTGTATGGGATGGTATCACTCGCACACCAGCCAGTGATGGAGGAAAAGAGATGGTGGGAGACCTTGCACAATGTTCTGGTAACTCCTGGTGAATAAAGTGGATCGGGTTAGTAGGTTGCTTAGGGCAAGGGGGTGTCACTGGATAGTACTGCAAAGAGGGAGGCGGGAGTGGTCCTGTGGAAAGTGGTTCCACCAGGAGGGGGCCCATGGGGAAGGGGCAGGCCCATTGAGAGTCTGCCCTGTAAACTGATAACTGCCTTTTTTGTAGAGTCTGTTTATGTGCAGGCCATACTCTTCAGCTTCCTGAGCTTTCTCTCCTTTTACCTGGGCTCAGTGGTTGTTGCTTTCATTCACTTCATCAGGTGAGTCAAGTGTTTTTATAAGAACAACGATCCAAGGTTTTTTCATTTTAATCCTCTGAAATGCCTTCCCCTGCACTACATCCAGGGGGGTGGCTGCAAACATCTGAACCAAGCAGGCCAACCAAGCAGGAGATTTCTGTGCAGGATCAGTCAGTAAACTTACTATTATTTCGTGCCCATGGGGATTATGGCGCTGAAAAATCAAGGCTTTTCCCTCTATTTTTCTGTAGTGTCTCCAGTCTCTGGGTTTCCTGATACGGGGACACAAGATGGCAGTTGGAAGTTGTGATACAGTTGGTCTGAAATATAGAATGCCAGGGCATTGAGGAACCAAGGCACTCATGAAGTGCAACACCAAGTACTATGTGGAACAGGGTCTTGGAGTCCCAAGGTGATCCTGGGCCTAGCTACCATGACAGACTGTCCAGAGAGAAAGAAAGCAGCTCTTCCACCGGTCCCAGGGTCCCCCTTGGACATTAATTTTATGGCCTAAGCCCTCTTGAGAGGGAGCGGGACTGGAGAAGCAGAGGAAGGCCCGCATTCCAGTGGGAAGAGTTGTCTTCTTGAGACAGGTAACTGTTAACAAGCAATGAGCTGTAGTGGAAAGGCAAGGCAGTGTATGTAAGGTGGTAGGGAAAGGAGGAGTTTGGGGGGAAGAATCCTTGGTGACTGTATAGGCAGTATCTCTGGTTAAAGCGAATCCTTTGTGTGAAAGTGTGGAGGCTCAGGAAGTAGGACTTTCCCACTACAGTCCTCCCTAGCTTACAGGGCAGAGGTTGGCATGGGCTGGGTATGTCCTCATCTAGACTCATGGAGAACTGGAGAACTTTCAGCAAATAATGGGTGGGTTTTGTGGATAAGGATTTTTTCTTTTTTCTTACCTTTGCCACCTTGCCAACAACACTGAAGGAGGCAGTATAGAATTTTGAGGAATCACAGTGACACAGAGCTCCAGCCCTACTGTCACTTCCAGAGATTCTTATGTGTGCAGTCCCCAGAGTGGGGGAGTCAGGTTTGGGAAAGCAGTTTTAGAGTCTTTCACAGCACACTGAACAATGTTGGACAGGTCATGTCACTGGTTTTCCTGTCTCTGATGGTTAATTTAGAAAAAAAAGACTTTGCTTCTGCAAAATTAAAGAGGTGCTTTGAAAATTAGAGAGGTAGAGGAGAAGCAGTCATGTCTGAGACATGCAAAGTTGCAGTAGATTTTTTTTTTTTTTATGACTTGCGCCATGTTGACCTGCTAGTGTTCTAGGTACCCCTGTCAAGCCTGGCAAGTAGTAGAGTTTGTTGGGTATCTCATGAGTGCTGTCTGTTCCTTTTTAGGATTCGGCAGAAGGCTTCAGATGGCAGATACAGTCCTGATGATGGTAAGGTTGGGATTTTTTATTTATTATTATTTTTATTGTGTGACATCTTTAAAAGAATGGCATGGTTCCCAGGCTGAGCAATGGACAGGCCATCTGTCAAGTACCTTCTGTCCCTTCAATCCTTTGTCCTTTCTTGTATGTGTACCGCATGGTCTCTGGCACTGGTGGAAGACACCAGAGCTTCCTCTCTGCCTGGCTGTTTATTTAGCAACTGAAAACTAGTTCAAAGCATTAGTTTGAGAATAAGAAGCATCATCATTTGTATTTCTCTCCTGGGACTCAGAGGGGTTTTGAAATTTCTATTTATTTAGAGGTTTTTGTTGCTTTTTTGTTGTTGTAGGGTTTTTTTTTTTTTTTTTTTTTGTCCCAGCTTCTTCAGTCTTCCTTGCTGGCTACTTATCACTAGATAAAGGTGCTAATATAACTCAACTCAACTTAAAGTATCAGATCTTCAATCTAACCGAGCAATGTCTGGGTTAGTATTTTTATCAAGTGACTGGGGATCTTTGGCCTCTCAGAGTAGCTTTTTAAAGCAGATGGAAAGGCATGTGCATTACTGTGTGCTAAGTCCCATTTGTGTTTGAAATGATTTTCTTCACAATCAATCAAGCAGGAATTTATAAAGTGTGTTTAAAAATACTCTGAGTTGGAGGAGATCTGGCTGCAAAACAACAGCAGGACTCCGGACATAGGAGTCAGCAGTGAAAATGAAAGGGCCTTTACACTGTGGGGCTTGGAGAGATGAAGGGATTGGATCAGGGCCCTGCAGGAGCCAAGCTGATGCCAAGGGGTGGCTGTACAAACCCAAGAGGCATGGTCTCAGCAGGGTGGTGGAGCTGCCCTGGGATGAGAAGCCCAGGGGAAGCCACTCTTCGTGCTGTAGCTGGAGGATGGAAGTGCTGCTGGTGGCTGAGAAGCTGCATTCCAGACTGCCCTCACAGTAAATGGAAGTTAAATCCTGGCACTTGAGGTATTCAGTGAAGATGCATTGTGGAGATGCTGTGCTGAGCCCAGATCAGATGGCTAGGAGGCAGGGTTCCCAGTAGGGAAGGTCACAGGAGAGCAATCCAAACGAAAGAGTAGAGAAATTGGATACCTTCACCTGCTGTGGGTTTCCTCCCAAAACATGTGGGCCTTTCCTCTCCCTCATATTCCGGTACATGTTCCTGTGCCCAACATTGCCTGGTTATCTGTCACAGCTCCATCTTTTCCTCTGTGGAGGAACCATGTCCTACCCATATACAAGAACAATTCTGATGCCAAAAAAGGAAGTGATAACTTTGTTTTCCCTGTCCTGCAGATCACCCGCTGCATGTTGGTTTTCTCAATACTTTCTCCCCACTCACTGGAATTTTTCATCCTTGAAAGTGACGCTGGCTCTCATCTTTCCTTTTACGCCCCTTTTCTTTCCCCTGCCCTGCCAAAAAAAAAACAGAAAAGAGCAGACGGAGATGCCTATAAAACTCTCTGTCTGTGATCACCAGCTATGCTTTAATAACACAGCTATGCGGTGTGTCCCATTGCTCCTGTTACCCATATTACTTCCTATATATTCCTATATATATTTATTTCCTCACTCTTTCTTCATTCCCTGGGGGACACCTCCCATTCCACATCATAATTATCTAAAGGAGA
Organism: Crypturellus tataupa; assembly: GCA_034781795.1. Lineage (NCBI taxonomy): Eukaryota > Metazoa > Chordata > Aves > Tinamiformes > Tinamidae > Crypturellus > Crypturellus tataupa. Next base: position 75,892 of record JAWLRI010000146.1, read on the forward strand.
GAAAAGCTGGAGGAACCACACTTAGGTCACCGTGTAGCCCAGCATTTGCTTTGATGACTTACCTGCATGCTGGGAAATGAGACCAAAATCAGTGGGTGATTTGAAGTCTGTGGTGGTTGTTAGAGCCAGTGGAGAACACATCATCTCCTTGGCATGTTTCCTTTGTGACAACTGCTTGATTTGGAGAGAAAGATGATGTCACTTCAGTGTGGATGCCTTAGTGCCTTGAACATGAGGAAATGTTTCTCTCACCCTCTTCCTGGTGATCACAATTTCCAAACAACTTTAAAACAGCAGGGAAAAAAATCTACCATGAGAGAGGGAGTATTTCATGGCATATAATGAGTAGAAAGTGGATCAGAGTTGAACCTGGTACCTACCAGATAGCTTGTTCCTGCAGCAATCTGCAACAAGAGCACTGCTAGTCCTGGCTCAGGGATGAAGGAGTTTCTTGCAGGGAAGAGCTCCTTTGCTGTTTGATCCATGCTCTTTTGTCCACTTCAAATGCTCTCTGATGTTCTTTGTTTCAGCTTTCTTTGCCCTACCACTCCAGGAGGGCACACCAGATCCAAGACCAGAAACAAACAAGCATAATGAATGTGTCAGAGGAGAGAGCGAACAGGATAGCGTCAAATATCCTTGCTGTGTGGGTCTACCCCATATAGCATTGTCAGGAAGATCTGCCTATGCTCATTGCTTTGGGATGGGTCAGGTACCGGTAAGCCAAAGAGGAAGATGTGGGGAACTGTCAGGCTGCAGTAAGGATGAGTGGTTTCACGTACTGACTGGCTAGTTGGACCACTGTCAGGTTAGATATATTTGATCTTCCCTCTGCCTCTCTGCCCCAGACTAGGCGCACAATGTTGTGACAAGGGTGAAGCTTTATGAGCACCATTGCCTATCTTGCCATTTGCCACCACTAAAAAACAGTTGCTTTGCCTGGCCTTGCTGTCTTCCTTTCAAGAAATAGCATGTTTAAAAACCTGCCTGTGACTTTTCTGGGAATAACTTGAGGGAGGTAGTGACAGGTGACTAGATCCTCACTTGGAGGGTGAGGTTGTCCTGGAGTTTGCCATGCTTTGCAGCCCCATAGGATGATCTCCTATGGGGTTGCAAACTGGGTGCTGCACTGGGTGCTGCAGAAGAGACTTGTGTTCTTCTGAATCCAGGTGGCAGTCTGTGTAGGGACGCTGAATGGAATGGTTTTGCTTCATACTATGCAGGAAGCAAATGTCATGCTAGCTCGTTAAAGAAGACAATAAAATTATCCAGAGGGGCAACAACCACTGGGCTTTAGTTAGCTGATTTTATTCATCAGTGCAAGACCTTTGCAATAACAACATGGATGTCCATTAACCGGCACAACAGTTGTAGGCATTGGCTTATCAATTAGAAATTAACAATTAGCACAACTAAAGAGTACACTGCTTATCACAGAAAAAAATAAAATAAAATAAAATAAAATAAAATAAAATAAAATAAAATAAAATAAAATAAAATAAAATAAAATAA
>JAWLRI010000146.1:77503-115412 GCA_034781795.1 Crypturellus tataupa
AAATAAAATAAAATAAAATAAAATAAAATAAAATAAAATAAAATAAAATAAAATAAAATAAAATAAAATAAAATGCTGTAGCATTACTTCATCCTGAGTGTACCAGGGACTCTCAACCTTATAGGGACTTACCTTAGCCCAGCGCTCCAGGTTAAGGGAGGGTGAAGGGAGACTCACAGTTCAGCCAGGGAAGTTGATCAGGTGTCATTCCTGATCCCAGCTCAATTCATCAGTGCTAGACTCTGTCTTTTATACCCTTAGGGAAGGAGTATGTGACTGTGCTATGTTGATCCTTCCAGAAGGATCAACAGGATCCTTGTAAGTTGGTCCTTCCAGAATCTTCGGGCAAGTTCCAAAAGATTATCTGCTCTTTTCACCATCAATGAGATGAGTTTTGGTCCCTTATCGGGTGTTTTGCAACTGTATCAGTTCTTTAGCCAGTTGGGTACTGTTTTCAATTTTTAGCAAAACAAAACTGCCCTACCTTCACAAGACTTTCAACTTCCCTATCTTCTTGTTGGAGATAGTGCGCAAAGTTTCTCCATCGCTTTTCTGCCACATTGACAGAGTTTGTGCAATTTGGCAGTTTCAATTTTACATCTCTACTTGACCATCAAGAAACACTTGCTTTGCAGTATGCCCTAGTGGGAGGGAGGGTGCTTTCTCAATCTTTTCTCATTGACTTAAGGCTAACTAGTTCTTACAGGTCTGTTTCCATTGCAGGATCTGGGATAATGAGCTCTTCACACTCTATCACACCTTCCTAAGGGAAGCAGCTATGGTGCTATTAGTACAGTATCTTCCATACCTAGGGGCATGGAAGTGGGGACTCTATGTGGGGCAGGATTAGGCTTGGATTTAGTGCTTTAAGACCCAAAGGGACTGAAGATACAAGCTGGTCTAACAGCAGGACAAAAAGAAACTGTAGCTTAGGAGATTCAGGTTGTGTGTTGGGAAAAAATTCTGCACCAAAAAAGTGGTACAACTCTGGAACATACCCTAGTCTCAGCTAAACATAGCCACAGTTATCTAGCAGTCCTGTTTCTAGCAAGGGGTTGAACTAAATTGCCAAATGTCCCTTCCTCCAGGAGTCTGTCATTAAGCCTCTTTAGTCTTCCAAAGAAGGAAATAGTTTGGATTGTGTGCAACAAGGCAGGAGAGAGATGGAGGTTCTTTCTCTGGAGGCTTCATTAGGTGAGCAGTAATTGTCAATAGAAAAATTGTACCTTGGGCAGCAAACAAAGCTTCCTAGAATGCTGCTATTCTAAGATGATGGGAAATCTCTTCCTTTGCCAAAGTATTTCATGATCTCCTTGCAAGTGTTGTGCCTGTGGAAGGATAGGGGTTGACAATGCTGAGGGACTTAGGCAAAGCCCTTGGATTTGGCAGAATTGGGACTCAGGTGCAGGTGATGTGGTGCTGGTCAGAGTTGCTCAGATGCGCGTAGGAGCTGTGTAATTTTTAGTCCTTGCTCAGGTTGCATTTGCTCTCTTTGTTGTAAAGATGTACTGACACCCCAGATATTGCCCAGTTGTAGAACTGTGAAGTTGTAGTACTTTCAAACACCTGGTAGAGAAATTCTGAACTGGGGCTCCATGACCTCTGGGAAAATTTAGGAGGAATTTGGTCTTGGAGCAGAGTTGAAGGCTGCATGTTCTTTTCAAGAGTATACTTTAAAAGCATTTGGAAGATGAGACGTAAATGTTCTGCTCAAATGATCTGGGCAGCAGGCTTGCAGGGAATTCATCAAGCCAATAGAGTGAGTATGGGCAATTCCAGTAACCTGCAGGTGAGCAGTACTGTACATGCAGTAGGGGCAAAGCTGATTTTCTGTCTCTGAAAGTTCAGCTTTTTTTCTTTTAGTCCGTTATACATTTTTAGAAAAGCTTATATACAAAGATAATGCAAAGATTGCATGATGACCTATTTCTGACTCCCACACTGCTGTTTTACTAGGGCTTTCTGGCTTGTTTTGGACTTCCAGATTTCAGAGTCCATGCTAATAAAGAGTAAAAAAATTTACAGAGATAAAAAACATTAAAGTCACAGACAAAGAGAATGCTGGGGTTGGGGGAAGAATAGGTATGGAAAAAGAGTCTTTGAAAGTACTTATTACTAGCATTTGGAGCTTTTGGGAAGGGCTGTGATCATGGAACAATTTGATTCCTTGAAATGGCCTTGTCCTTGTCCAGTTTTCACAGCAGAGAAGGTCTGTTTCCTTGCTGCTGTCCATAGAGCAATTTAGTCTTTGACCAGTTCTTTCTCCCCACTCTGCTCCAGATGAGTCAAGCTCCAGTGGTGGACGGCAGTTGTCTTCCCCTGAGCGAGGGCCTCAGGCTGGTTCTGACACTGATAGCTCTGTTGAGGAAGAGAGTGACTTCGACACCATGCCAGAAACTGAAAGTGATAAGAATGTCATCCGCACTAAGGTAAGTTACCATTGCAGCCATGATTATGATGCTGGGCAATGGACAAAGCTGGACCAGTACCAGCACTATTTGCTTACCAGAGTTTTTAAGTTTCCATTCCTTCTTCAAAGGATTTCATATAACAAAGATAAATGTATTTTGAATGTTCTTTCACAGTCTAGAAAGTCTTTTTGATGTGCTAGGTGCTCTATTAAAATGAGTGATTTAATTTTTCCCCCTTTCACCTCCCACTAATGTCTTAGGTGTTCCTCTATTTGTCAGACTTGTCCAGGAAGGATCGAAGGATTGTCAGCAAAAAATACAAAATTTATTTCTGGTAAGGTGACAATAACTTGGATAAAGCTCCAGTTCAGTACTGAGTTTTTGGCTGTGGATTCTCCATTTGTGTCCACATGCTCTTCTTTTCAAAAATGCATTAGGATTGAGCCATTTCTTTTGAGCCATCCTGTTATGCGCTCTGCCCCTGTTCCAACCACTAGCTGTAAATTTCACATGCTTCAAGTGAGAATATTTGTAGACCAGTTCAAACAGATCTATAGATGGAAACTTGTTTGTGCCAACAGCTCTAAAGTACAGTAATGGGCATCACACTGGAACAAACTGAGGAATGTGGAACTGTCATTTAAAAACATACGCATGTGATTTATGTGCTAGCTTTTTTGTGCCCTTAGCGCTTGCCTCCTGTTGGATAACATTAGCGTGTTTGCTTTTCTGCTTCAGAAGATTGCAACTGAGTTAGCATAAAGCTCCGACTGTCATGTTTGTTGGGAGAGAAGGATCTGTGCCCTTAGACACTGGGTTGTACGTGCCTGCTCCATGAGCACTGTGGGGCTCTGTGTTGGGCATTTGGTGGTTGTGCTGGTGTATGTAATTGCTGCTGCTGCCTCCTCCTTGCAGGAACATCATCACTATTGCAGTGTTTTATGCCCTACCTGTAATCCAGCTCGTCATCACCTACCAGACGGTGCGTCAGTCCCTGCGTAACTGTCCCCTGGGCCTGGGCCTGGGTCTTCTTGCCTTTAAACCTGCTATTTGTCTGCATGGTGCAAGAACAGTTGCAATAAAATGGGGTCATGTTTTTAATGTCCCTTTTAATGTTGAAGGAGCAATTTACTTTAGCTGCTCTTTCTGCACCAGGTGCTGAGCATTGGCAGAGCTTGCAGTTTTTCTGCTATTTTTATCTGGAAAGTGGGGAGTTCCACTGTCTTCCTCCCTCTCTGATGTCTCATTTGGGGTCTGTTTCACTTTAGAGGCAGGAAGAATAAATTATTTCTAAACTGTACTCACTTGTCTAATAGATTTGTTGTGATTTGAGCAACTTTTTTTCCTCCTCCCCTTTCCCTACCTCTGCTTTCCCTCTTACCATCCTGCTGCTATTTTGAGATCTATAGGCACATCTTTTTTTTGCCTTTTGTTCTATTAGTGGAGCTGGGGGAAACAGGAGTGAGGACACAGTATGTTTCCTCCCAAAACTGCTTTCAAGTTTGTGGCCTATATCATCCTCTTGCCCTCATAAAAGCTTCATTTGTAAATGCTGGTACTCCTCTGCACTGTTTGAGTTATGCTATATCCTCGTCCTTAAAACGCCTCTTGAGGCACAGTGGACCTTACTCAGTAACTTTCTTCTAAAATGTTGACACCCAGTTCATTAAACTGGTCAAGGAGAGCAACAAAGATCAGCTGGGATTTGGAACAATCAAGGACTTGGCTGATAACATCCAGTCCTGTCCAAAGTACCTCTGGGCTGCTGCAGCAGGTTTTGGTGCTAATCTGTGCCACGGTCTCTAAGCTATAGTGGGTTGTGAAAAGCCATTTGCAGAGTGTAGTGTTACAGAGCTGCAACTCATGAGTGTCATATATACAGTACAGCATTTACACCTTGCATGCATGCTAGTGCGTAAAGCAAACCCCTCAGGCTGGAGAAGAAGCTCTAACATTGGGGCTCTGGCCTCCTTTCTTCTCAGGTAGTGAATGTGACAGGCAATCAGGACATCTGCTACCACAACTTTTTGTGTGCTCACCCCCTTGGAGTGCTGAGGTGTGTGATCATTGATATGGCTTCGTGTGTCCTGCATGTTTGTGCTGTGCCCAAGTGAAGATTTTGTCCCTGCCAGGCTTACAGCATCCATGCTGATATGACCACAGAGGGTTAGGGCTCATAGCAGTCTCCCTCAGTTTTCTGCTTAACTCAGCTATGGCTTTCTGTTGCAGTGAGACACAGGTACCCAGGAACACTGGTACCTGAGTTCCCCCAACAAGTCTACTGGGAAGCAAGAAAAGGTTCTGGAACTCTTCTAAACACTTTCACATGTATTGAAGGATCAGCAGCTCTGCAAAGAAGTTTAGCTCAGTCCTTTCAGTGCAGCATTTCCCTGATCCAACATGGAAATGGAAGAATGTAAAACGGAGAATGTAAAGAGGATGGGGACAAACTTTTCTTGGGGGTAGCCAGCGACAGGACAAGAGGAAGTGGGTACAAACTGAAACACAGGAAGTTTCAATTCCATATCAGGAGGAACTTCTTTAGGGTGACAAAGCACTGGAACAGGCTGTCCAGAAAGGCTGTGGAGTCTCCTTCTTTGGAGGTATTCAAAACCTGCCTGGATGTGACCCTGTGCCACATGCTCTAGGTGTCCCTGCTTGAGCAGGGTGGCTGGATTAGATGATCTCCAGTCTCAACTATTCTGTGATTCTGTGAGAGGCAGGGAGCCTAGATTTAGGAATCTTGCAAGGAAAGTATTTAAATCCACTGAGCGAGGTGAACTATTCAACCTAAAGTTGTCATGCAGCATGTAAAACTACAGGTGTTTGGGCAAATGACAAAGTGCAGAGTAAGTGAAGGAAGCAGATGAGATGCACAGTTTGTGGCCTAGGGTTCTCCTAGGCGCTATGCTGTCCTTGTCTTAAACCTTCTTGTTTCCTGCAGTGCTTTCAACAACATCCTTAGTAATGTGGGCCACATGTTGCTGGGCTTTCTCTTCCTTCTGATTGTGTTGCGCAGAGACATCCTCCACCGTCGGGCTATGGAGATGAAAGATGTCTATACTCTGGTAAGGAACATTGTTGCTTGGGTCCTAGTGGAGGAAGGAAGGATGGGGAGAATTTAGAAGCTAAATAGAGTGAGCTACACTGTGGCTTTCCATTTGCTTTTCTTGATGGAGGAGTGAGTCTTCCTTTTGTCTCAAGATGTGGCAGTATCAGGACACAGAGGTCTCCAGGCTGAAGTTTTGTGTGGTTAACTGGGATTTGTTCCCTGTGGATTCGGCTGGCTGTGTAGCCTATTGTGTTGTACTGGTAGATAGAGGACAGGTGTAGGGGTGGAGATGGGGAAGGAGAAAAGGGAGAATGAAAATTTGCTTGTGATTAGTATAATGAAGGATATTGTATTGTGCAGCTCTCCTCTTTTCCAGGATTATGGAATCCCAAAGCATTTTGGTCTCTTTTATGCTATGGGCATTGCTCTGATGATGGAAGGGGTGCTCAGTGCCTGTTATCATGTCTGCCCAAATTACTCCAATTTCCAGTTTGGTAAGATGAGTTGCTTTTCTCCTTTTGAGCTGATGGCAGAATTTATGTGCTCTGCCTCCTACTGAGTATTTCCCATTCTTCTGCCTGTACAAATCTTCCCTGGAGTTTACCTATTTTATGGTGTAGTCAGGAGGTGTATGAGACTGCTAATGCACTTCAGGTTCCCTTCCAGGGCCCTGAGGACTTCTATAGTGTGCTGCTGGTAGGGGATCCCTTCACTTTTGCAGCTGAGAGATTAAAGATGGAAAAAGCAGTCAGGATGTCTGAGTGCTACAGCCTGAAGTTCTCTGTTCTCCACTGCAGTGGAAACACTTTCTTTGAGGAACCATCTGCTTCCCTGCCTGTTCCTGTGCTGCCTTATGTTGCTGGGCATTTATCTTATGGGCCCTATTCTTTGTTGTCCCAGGGCATGTTAGATTCACCACATGATGACAAAGCAGAAGATGCTGTCCAATGTCATGTAGCATCAAGACTTCGTGTCTGCTAGCTCCGGGTTTTGCCCTGCTTCCATGTTTCTCCTTTATACACAATTTGGAAATGCTTGAGTCTGTTGGCAGTACATATCTTCACTGACTCTCTGGTTCTCCCTCCACAGACACCTCCTTCATGTACATGATTGCAGGACTGTGTATGCTCAAGCTCTACCAGACTCGTCATCCAGACATCAATGCCAGTGCCTATTCTGCCTATGCCTCATTTGCTGTGGTCATCTGTCTGGCAGTCCTTGGAGTGGTATAACTTCCTCTTATCTCCCTCTCTGGGAAGGAGGTAGTGCTGCAGGAAGCATGGCTCAAGTGGGAAAATGGTTGTGAAGAGCAGCTAAGCTGAATAAGAGTGTGTGAAGCAGATGTTAGCATTTGAATTCCCAGTGAGCTTTTTTTTTTCCTTTCCCCTCCACTCTCGCTGGGCTCACAGAGAAGAGCAGAGCAGCTTGCTCTTTTTTAAGTCTTGCCTTGCCTATGCTACCCTTCCCAAGATGGGAGGTTCATGCACCAAGATGTCCTTGTATAAACATGCCCCTGGCTTCCCATGGGGAGGTCCTCCTTGGAACAGAGGTGAACTGGGTTGAGCTTCAAAGAAAAGTCACCTTTGCCAAACTGCTCAGGTCTTTTCCTCTCATTTGGGAAACTGTGTTGCTGGGAACAGCTCCTGCAGTTGGCTTTGCTATCTTTGGAGGGATGCCGGGCTAGTATAATGGTCCAGGAACTTTCCGGCAAGTTTCAGAAATATTTAGCTAGAAGGGCAGTGGAGCAGAGGGAGCCAGCAGCTAGAATAGCAAGAGGATCACCCCTGTGTGCCAGCAGTTGCCAATGGGTCAGACTGGTGCAGGGCTTTGCTCTTTTGCTCCTAGCAGTACAGGTGCTGATCTGGCTTGCCTCAACTGCCAATGTGTGTTTGGCCTTTGAGGTCTTTGCTCTCTCCTCTGAAGATCTGGAGTTTCATTCAGCAGTAACCAGGCAAAATCCATTGAATTCTTGCATTGAACTAGCAGCTGTGTCACAGCAGGTTTTTAGCTCAACACTACCCAGCATAATACAAATTATCAATCAGTTCTGTGACAGTCTTAGGATAAGAGAAAGGATCTGTGAGACAGTGAGATAGCTGATTTTCCTTGTGACTTTCCAAGAATTGCTTGATCACGATTTCCAAAAATTGCTGGATAACAGTAGCAGAGCTACACACTAAGATGCAGCATCATGAGGTTTTATTATAGGATACTATATGATACCTTGTCAGGAACTTTGAAGAGTAGAGCAAACTTATAAGCTGCATGTCTCCCTAGTTCCACTCATGCAGAGGCAGTTTTCCTACCTTTTTGTAAATTTGATCACAGGGAAGGAAACATTCAGAGGAAAACCGTGTGTGCTCACAGCCTGACAGCAGCCCTGAGTTTCTGGACACTTCAGTGTATGACTGTAACACTAAGGTTTTCATATAGCATTAACCTGGATATTTCAATTCTTAAATAAACTAAAGAAGTGTATGATAGGAGCAACTGCCTGCACAGCAGCTTTGTCCTTTTCAGTATAAAAATAACCATTTGCTCAACTGCTGTGTGACTCTTCAGAATTTACCACACATGGATCATGTCTGACACTTTCTATACCTGAATTAAGTGAAAGATCTCCTGAAACAGTTGTGTATTCTCACCTTATACCTCTGAAGAATTCGCATGTCTTGAAAATCATTGGATTTACTGGGCATTACTGGGAGTAATTTTAGTCTGATGTGATGCACTAGTTAAAGTAATGGCTTTTTCCCTGGCTGCCTGTTTGTCAAATTCATCTCTAGGCCTGAAAGTTGCTGTTCAGGAGCAGGGAGAGATTGCTTGAGCCTGGGAGTCCCTGCATTTCCGTTCCCTGACCAAGCTGCAGTCCTCTGAATTTTCAGTCCTCTCTGAAGGATTTGAAAAATGGTCTCTTCTCCAGAAGTGCTATGCTCCTATTGCTTTTCTGGATTTTGTCTGGATTTACAGTTTTGATTTCAGATCAAGGATTTGGGGGTTTATTTCTATGTTCATTGATGATTTCTGACACCCTGTGGTGGTTGGGGCAGGGAGTGGGGAAGGACTGGTCCACTGTTAGCCGTCCTCAATTTGCTATTAATATATCTTTATTTTCAGGTATTTGGGAAAAATGACATGTGGTTTTGGGATATTTTCTCAGTGATCCATGTTCTGGCCTCTCTGGCTCTCAGCACTCAGATCTACTATATGGGCTGCTTCAAGATTGGTAAGTGCTGCAGTCGAGCTGTGTTGTGCTGTGGTGTCCAGGCACCTTCTCTTCTTACCTACACAAGTGACTCACAAGGCACCTATACTTGGTGCCTGTGTGAGCCCAGTCCTTTGGCCTGTGCTTGTCCTGGATTAGCCTATCCTGTCCCTCATCTGAGACTCTTTCTGGTCCCCAAAGTCCTTATGCTGCTGCTGTACAGAAGTGTAGGAGAAGCAGGACCGGGCTGCCCCATGGTGTTAGAAGACATGGACTCCCTCCAAGGAGCTTGTCATATAGCCACAGCTATTGCTTGCACTGTGCTCTTTCTTCTCCTCCAATCTGCCTCAGATGCCCCTGATTCAGGTAACTGGCAGCAGCTCCCATTCTTCCCTGGGGAAATGCCTGAGAAGCAAAATGGCAGTTAGGGCTGCATGGATATGTGTGGGGAGGCAATCCCGTGCACCCTCGGGGGCTGACTGCTGAGGAGTGAAGTCAGTTTGCTAGCAGTGCAGCTTGTCCTTCTTCCTTGAGAGAGGACATATCAGAGCTTTCCTGCGCTAGAGACTTTTTAGCTCCATGTTTGTGTCCTAAGAGCGGTGTGTGTGTGTGCATGCATATTCATGTCTGCACATCCTCCCTGCCTCTGATGGCTCCTGGATGAAGCCTCCGTAATTACTTTTATGGGCAGGAGTATTTTGAATGCGTGCTGCTTCTACAGGCCCCCCTGATGACTCTGAGGGACAGATGTCTGCTGTCTTCTCCTTTTACAGCAGCTTATTCCACAAGGGGAATTTTTCTCCCTTGCTGTACATGCTTCTCCAGAGAAGTGGCTGCAGGGCCAGCCTGCTTGCACATAAGATAGCCTATTTGAATCCTGGACTGTGCCAGTTTCAAGGGGTTGATAACTTTTTGACATGTCACCCCAGACAAATGTCGTCTGTATTTCAATTGTGGTGGCTGCCCTGTAACTCTGTACAAACTACTTTCCAAGGGCCAGAAATGAACCTGCACACTGCCCTGTTCATCTGCAGACTGGGTCCTCTGCCAGCCAGCAGGTGCCCACTTTTTCCCATTCAGCCATTTGCAGCTCACTCCGGCTGCACTGTCTTTTTAACCTCTTTCTCTGGCAGACTTGGGGATATTTCGCCGGGCAGTGATGGTGCTGTACACAGACTGTATCCAGCAATGCAGCCGACCAATGTACATGGTAAGCTTTCCTCTCATCTTGGCACCTCCCTCACCATTCACTCATTTATTGCAGTGTAGAGGAAAGGATTGTCCCTGTTTGCAAAAGTGATGCTTCAAACATCTTTTCTTCCCCAAAATATATGCGTAGATGAAGATCTCTAGTGGAGCTAGCTGTTTACCCTGACCAAGCCTCCTCCGTTCTAACGTTCAGTGAATAAAACATCAGAGCAAAGTTGCTGCAGATTCGATGCATTTGCTCTCCCCCTCTCTGAGGGGTGTCATTTCAAAGGGACTGGCATAAGACTTTGGGCAGTAACTCTCTTATGGCTCTAAGGCTAAAGCAATGGTTATTCATATTCCTGCAGCACCCCAGGGCAGATGACAAATAAGTAAGAAACACTTACCTTATGCCCCACTGACTCCTTTCTACTTGATACAGAGCACAGATTATAGCTTGAAGCCAAGTGAGCTTTGTATCTATAAGCATTCATCTCATTAATCTTTTTATTCCTTCATCTCTGAATAAGTGCCAGACTGAATTTTGCAAGCAAACTAGGATTACTCAAGCATGAAGTAGGGCTAGTTGCCCTGAAAGAGCTATGTCAGGAAAGCTACTATAAGCACAAATGTATATTCCCCATAGAATGTGTCCTTCTGCCTGACATAGTTACTGTACTTCTGTAGATAATGATGAGTTTGGTGGAAAAAAAAAGACTTCTTGCTTTCTGGATATATGCAGAATGCTATCCAAATCTTCCACTGCTGCTTTTTACAAGCAAGTCCTTCCTCTGTGGTAACTGTCCTATGAAATGAGAGGGGAAAATCTAATTTGGAAACCAGCAGAAACTTAATCTAAGAATTCACAGACTGAATCCAGAGACTGATCCTTAAGTGCTGTGTGTTTTTAGATGCTTAGTCTCCTTCTTGGAGTTCTGTATTCAAATATGGGAGGATCAGAGTAAGATCCACACATGTACATGTTTTTGCAGGAACCTGACCTCAAGTCATCAGACACTGGTATCTTGAATTTTCAAGGCAAAGGCCTGTTTTATTCTCTCCTCATTTCATATAATCATCAGTGTTTTCTCCACAGGACAGGATGGTGCTGCTAATTGTTGGAAACCTGTTCAACTGGTCCTTGTAAGTGCTGGGTATATGCTTCCTGTGTACTTGGGCATGTTCAAGCTGGCATTGTACCTGACAGAATTGGCATGTAGGTGGCCTAGGGTGATGGGGAAATTTAGTGGAATCTGCCACAGCCCTTCTATGCTTGTGCTAAAATGTGCCTGCAGGATAACAAGTGGATCCAGTGAGCAGAGCTAGTAGGCAGATCCAGGTGATTGTGATGTCTTTTGGCTTTGGAATTAGCTAGCTGAATCAGAACCAGCTGAACTACATCAGGGTAGTTGTGCTGCACACATACTTTCCACTGTACTGGGAGGTCTCTAGCACAGTTCTGGTGCAGCATACTTGGCAGAGATGTTAGTCAGACTGTCATGGTATCTGACTCAGCTGTAACAGTGTGGCTGGAAGGCATTTGACCTAAGCCCTTGTTTTTCACTAAAGCTGCTTTTCAAGAACATGCTTTCTGCTAAACATCCAGATCTGCAGTCAAGTACCACAGAGGCACAAGCATTTGGCCACAGAGGAAGCAATCTGGAGCTCTCGTCCTTTCCTCTGTGATCTCATGTTACTTGTGAGGCACTGAGAATGGTTGTGTCTGTTCTGCTTTGCTTCCTGGTAGAGAGAGCAAAGGCACAGAGCATGTTTTCTCCAGCAAATTGGGAGGCCGTGGCAGTTTTGCAGTATCCAGTGGTCTGGGAAGGGCAGTGGGCAGTGATGGGTTTGGGTACCTACCCTGAGAGATTCGGAAAGGGTTCATCCCTATTCTGCCCTCTCCCCACTCAGCGCCATCTTTGGACTAGTGTATCGACCCAGAGACTTTGCCTCTTACATACTGGGAATCTTCATCTGTAACTTGCTGCTGTATCTGGCTTTTTACATCATCATGAAGGTAAAAGTACTTATTTCCACAGCTGTCCAAAGAGAAAGGGATGGGCCTTGCTGTTCCTGGCAGTACTCTGAGCTCCTGCAGTGCCATGGAGGGGGCTGTGGGGCACTCCAGGGTGGGACAAAGTACAAGTGTTGCACTGGAGGCTGCTGCCAAAGGGCCATGCGGGTTCCCACGGAGCTGCATGGGTACCACTTGAACAGCTTTGCTGTCAGGTTGTGGTGGCTCATGAGAATAACTGCCCCAGAAAGCAGCTATTGCCAGGATGTTTATAGCAGTGTTGGGCTTGAAGAAACTGTTAATTCCTCTGTGGGTCTGTGAGACCAGCTCCTTAGTCTCTGCTTTGAGACAGTTATTGCTTTCCAAATCCCAGTTCAGGACAGCCGAGTCAGGGACACTCATGCCTGCGCTGCAGAGAGCCAGACAGGGTAGGTAGAGCAATTTTCCCTGGACTCCCTGCTTCACTTTCCTCTTGGGAATGCCACTGTAGGGCCCATTGCTTGTGCCGGGAGCATAGATTACAGGGCTATGTCCAAGTTCCATGTCCTGCACTTGGAAAAACACTTGATACAGGAGCTGGCTAGCTGGCTGGCTGGTTTGAAACAGGCTGTGCAAGATGCTAAGGAGTGTGCAAGGAAGAGGCATTGGGTGCACAGCAGTGTTTGCTCTCAGTGTTATCCAGGGGCTATGTCTGCCCCTGCAGCACCTTCTGGATGCTGGCAATGTGCATGGCAATGTCCTGGCAGTGTGCATGGCCCTGGGCCCACTGCAAGGCTGCATCCCTCCTCTCTGCAGCTTCGCAGCTCAGAGAAGCTCCTGCCCATCCCACTGTACTGCATCGTGGCTACGGCGATTATGTGGGCAGCTGCCCTCTACTTCTTCTTCCAAAACCTCAGCAGCTGGGAGGTAATTTATCTTTCATTGCCTGCCTGTCTTGCCAGCTTTGCTCCCCTACCTTGTTACCTCCTTGTTGTTCCTCTTCCATACAAAACAAAAACAACAAAACAAAAACAAAACAAAACAAAAAAACTTGGGAAAGGGTCTTGGGCCACTTGTAGTGAGCTAAAAGCCTTCAACTCCTTCAGCAATCTGGGAGGAGACCATGGGAATCTGTGAGAAGCCAAAAATTACTCTATTGATGCAGCTCTGGAGAAAGGATTTGACCAGGTGATGCTGTGGTGACTGGTCCAACAGGGGGACCAGTGTGGGGGAGAATACTGGGGGAAGAGACGGCGATCTAAAAGGTGAAACTGGGCAAATCCTGATAAGTTGCAGCTGGCAGGCCCCTTCATAGGGAGGGAAGCTCCCTGCAGATGCAAGGGTTATCTGTGATCTGAAAGGTTCTTAAATCCATACTGGTGCCTTCTGATAAGAGACAGCTTTTGTCTTTGCAAGCAAGGGGCTTGCTGCTGGAGTGTCCAGAGGAGGCTGAGCAGTCTGTGCTGTGCAGGATCCCTCATACAAAGACCAGAGATTTTCCCCTGGCTTATGATCTTAGGTTAATTTGCAGGTTCAAAGTACTGCATAGATTTACTGCTTTATCTTCACTTCATGTCCTGCTAGCACAGTCATCCTGGCTCCCTAGGTAGCGAGATGAAGTATTAGGATGAAGCATTGTCCTGATGTGGCCCTGTGTGAGAAGATATCAGGGATCAGGGCTGGCTCTCTCTCTCTCTCTCCTCCTCTCTTCCCCAGGAGACTCCGGCAGAATCTCGAGAGAAGAACAGGCCATGCATCCTTCTGGGCTTCTTTGATGACCATGATGTCTGGCACTTCCTCTCTGCAACA
Source organism: Crypturellus tataupa (assembly GCA_034781795.1). Lineage (NCBI taxonomy): Eukaryota > Metazoa > Chordata > Aves > Tinamiformes > Tinamidae > Crypturellus > Crypturellus tataupa. The sequence continues at coordinate 91,162 of JAWLRI010000146.1, forward strand.
GCCTTGTTCTTCTCCTTTCTGGTGAGTCCTGCTCCAAGCCCACTCACTTTGGTATATAACATCACTCTTTCTTCCTTCTTGTCCTTCATTGCCTCATTGTTGGCCCCAGTATCCTAAAAAAGTGCACAAGCTCTTTCTCAAGATCACCTTTGTGGTGATTCCTGGGAGCAGGGTTTCGACTTTCTGCTTTGACTTATTCTTCCCTAGGCCTCCAGGCCACCAGCAAGGGCTGACCACTACCTTACAGTTTCTTCCTCCTCAGGTCCTGCTAACCCTCGATGATGACTTGGACATGGTGCGCAGAGACAAGATCCCAGTTTTCTGAACCCCAGGGGAGGCAAGAGGTGTCCTGAATGGCTTCTCCAGTCAAAGGTGCCAGGCCACCAATGTCCACTGGGAACACAACTTCTTCATGCCCAGCAGCCCTTGAAAGAGGAAAGAGGAGCTGGATCCCATGGCAAGCATGAAGGGATGCTGCAATAACTGAGGCAGGACCAGAAGATGGTCTTTTACATCATGCATCTGCATACACCACCTGACAGCTCAAGCTAACGAGAGCCCTCTGGCTTCTGCATCTTTAGTTGGAGTCAGTGAAGAGGGAGGTAACTGGAGGTTTTGTCATTAACTCTGGTGAGTGGGCTCAAGGCACAATGCAGACCCTTCCCCTGTCTGCAGCTGGTGCCTGTACCCTGGGGACTGCTGCCCTCAGTGGGTCTCCTCAGCAAGTTGGTTTCTATCCCATGGCCATTCCAGGGCACAAAACAACTGCTGGGGGAGCAAAAGACTCCAAGCTGAAATGGCAGTGGGGTATTGTTTCATCTTGTTGGAGAGTCTTGTCCTGTGTCTGGAAGGGGACCATCATAACAAGAGAAACTCATGCCAGGGACAGTAGTGTTTGCAAGAGATGGTGAACTGAAGTTTCCCACGAGTACTCTGCAAGATGCACAGCCTCCTGTCTTGGTTACTGTGGCCTCTCTCCACACCATGGTGGCTTACTGGCAAACAAGTCACAGCCTTGTTTGTAGTGTAGCTTCTTTGCCCCTGCTGCACGCTCCGGGGAGCTTTGCTAAAAGGGCAAAGTGGAATGAAAAATCTATCCAGCAACCTCAGGCTCTTTCCAGCTCCTATGTGCTAGCTTTGGGCAAACTTGGCAAAGCAGGTTCCTGTTCTGGGTTGAGAGTGAGGAGAGGATTTTATGAGGATTGGAGTTGAATTCTATATCTAAATATCTGAACCAATCTTTTTTTCCCCTCTTCAACTTTTCTTCAGATGAAATAGTTTTTTATTGATTTCTGCATTCCTCCTGAATTCTCAATTATTTAAAAACAAGAATAAGATGTGAAATATTGCAGACATTGCATCTAAAATGTGACCTGCTTTGCTAATTTTGAATTAAAAAGTATTCTTTGAGATTTGCTGTCCTTATTTTTGTTATTATCTGAGCATTTTTTCTTTGATGCATGTGCATGCATCCAGTACCAAGGCTCTGATCCAGTCATGTTTATGTAATCAGAAGTCTGCGGACATTTTCTATTCTGGAAAGCCTGTATTGTCTAGGAAGGTTTGGCACTAACAAAAATGAAAAAAAAATATATCATTTTATTTCCCGCTCCCTCAGTTGGAGTTTGTCAAAGTGGTCGATAAAATGGATATTCCCAATCCCTGCTCTGTAGGTTAATCCAACTTCTTGCTTCATGTATAACCAGCAAGGAGAGCAGTCTAGGCAAAGTGGTGCCCAGAGGTGTAATACAGCTGCTGTCAAACCTAGGTTTTCCCAAGACCTTTGCAAATACTTTCTTGAACGTATACCACCTGCTTGTTCTCCTAACTAAACTGACTTTAGGAGGCTAACTGGAGCAAAGAGACCAAGTTATTGTTGTTCAGTTTTGTAACTGTGTGTAACTAACCCTTAGGAGCAATGCTGAGAGGATGCCCCAGGAACACAGTTGGCTGGTTATCCTCCCAAGAAAAGCTGCTCGTGATGTTGTGGCAGGTGATGATGGCCTGATGTGATAGTTTGGTGCTTTGCTTGTGGCTTTGCCATGCTGTTTGAGTTGTGAATTTGCAACGGTCCTGGAAACAGGAGCATGTTTCTCAAGCTCATTGCTAAGAGGCTTGAAGTTGCCAGCATGGATTGCAGGGAAGGAGACAAAACTCTCACTTTTGTCTGACCTGAGACAGCAGAGGAGTATCAGGCTGAGAATATATATTTTTAATATATATTTTTTCTCTTCAGCTACCCAGCAGCCCGCTCTCTGTGTATATAAAATGAGAGAATCCAAGACACAGACTTGCCTTCAGTCTTTCCTTTTGGGGTATGTGGCAGGAGGGAATGACTGCAGGGGAGTCCAAGAACAGGAGGTGCAAAAAAGCCCCATATCCTTGCTGCTGACTGCATCTCTCACAACCCAGTTATAAACTTGCTGTGCAGATGGAGCCAGTTAAATTTCTGTATCTGAAAGTGAGTGAATGTTTGACCTGACAGCTTATTCTGTACCATTTGGTCTTCCCCCATCCCTGCAAACACAAGGGCTGCTGTAGGAGTCTACATTCTTCATTTCCAGGTCTCTAACAGGCTAGTGAAACCCAAATCTATGATACTCTTGGTGTTATAGGACAAGCTGAGGTGTGCAGGAGGGGTGACTTGTGGAGCCTGTGGTCTCTGAGTCCCCTCAGAGAGCAGTGGTATATTTGGTGTTAAGACTTGCTGCAAGTATTGCCTTTTCCTTGACTCTGTAGTACTAGCTCTACTAGCATGGAGACCTGCTCTATGACTAGGAGCTGCGTAAAGAGCTGCAGCGTGGCTTGTTGGAAGGCACAAAGTTGCTGTGATGCTGATGTTGCACATTGTTAAGGTGAGCGAGGGAGTGAGCTGGGTAGAACTTCAGGGCCAGGATTTGGTGTATCACAGGAAAAGGAGCTGTTTTTCTTGGAAAACAGGGAAGATTTCCTGCTGGAGCCTTCATCACAGGCCTTGCACTAACAAGTCTCTTATTCTAGCAAGTTCCTGGAGAAGCTTAGGTCCAATCCCACGGGGGCCTTTGGAGTGAATACAATGTTTTGGGCATGGAAGAGCTTGCAGTACCAAGGGAAGGATGTTAAATCTTGGGCACTGGCAGTACATGGCAGGTGAGAACATGGTCTATCACTGATGGCATGTTGAGCACCAGCTTCAGGAAAATGCCAAGCGGAGAGGAGCCAATCCAAAGCCAAGCCCTTCCCACTGCTATAAGACCTGGAGGGAGATGTATTGCTCTTGTCCAAGCTGGGACCTTGTTTGAGGTGAGAGACTATGTTGGAGTGAGAAAGATGCTTGAGGTGGTGCTAATGCCCTGCCTGAGGCCCAAGGATTAGCATGTCTGTCTCATATAAACTTCACTAGACTTGAGCTTACCTGCCCAGTTTCTGTGATGCCCATACATCAGTCAGACCATGCGGTTACTCCTGTGTATCCATCAAATATTTTATACAAATTGAGCAAGTCTGGGCAGAGGCTGCAGTGTGATTTCTTACAAGAACAAATTTTCTTCTCTGAATCCCCTTGAGTAAGAGGTGGGGAGAGGAGGGACAGAAGCTTAAAAAACAAAGCAAACAAATGCCTCTTGATCTTGCAAACTTAGCAGGTTGCACAACTGGTAAATGGGTGTTTTGGGTCTGTCTGGCAGGGTGGCCTTGCCTTGGGTTGAAGTATCTCTGTGTTGTTAGCTTTCCTCTTCTACCTTGGCTCTGCAAGTGCTCAGCACACAAATGCAAGTGAAACATGGAGTCTTGCAGTACATCTATTGTTCTTGTTTTCTGCTGAACTTTGTTCACTGAGGAAACCAGCATTAGACAGAGGTGTGGGGAAGAAAATAGAGCAGCAATTGGGATGAATGCATGTGTTGGAATATGGGGCTTACGAGACTGCCATTCAAGGGGCAGATAGCCACTTTTGCTCTCAAGGGGCAGGTAGCCTTGTCCCTGCTCCCCTGCCACATGCGCATCCTTCTTTCTACAGTCTCTAACAACTCATGACAGGGAAGAAAATGGTTCAGTTTTGCATTGGATTTTCTGTCCACTGCCATCCCATTCAGTGAGTTTGTTTCATGGTGCAGATGAGGAGAACAATAGAAGAAAGGCCAGAGGCCCTGGCTGGAAGTGATGGTAGCCAAACTATCATCTAGTGTGCATTAGAAACCAGACCTGTGCAGCAGTACCAACCCTAAGCTTTCAATGGGTGGTTGCTGAACACTCATGTTTACATGTGAAGGCATGAGACAAGCTGGCTGTATGTGTGAGCAGAGCTATAATGATGACAACAATGTGTTTTCATCTAGATCTGTGGTCTGCACTTCCTGCAGCACAGTGCTGCCCTGTCTTCTGAGTACCTTCCTGAGTAAAAGGCGGTGCAGAGCTATGATCTGCACTGGCCAGAAAGGTGCATGGCCAGAAAGCCAGTGCTGAACAGCTGCTGCTTTCCACCCAGAAGCAACATGACCTTGCTCTTCTTTTCTCCCAGCTCCTGGACACCAGACCATAGGTCTGCTGACCATCATTCAAGAAAGGGGGGATGGGCAGATAATACTTAGATATTCCTTTTTTCTTTAAATCTAGCTAAAGTTGTTTTTCCTTCTTGGGCAACTTGGGAGACAAAAATAGCTTTTGTTTAAAAAAAAATCAATCCCCAGAACTCCAAGTTAGGGAAGCTAACTCATGTTGTTGACAGTGTTACAGCTACCACCCAAATCTCTGGGATGGTAAAAACACAACCAACCAAACAAAAAAAAAAACAGGCAAGCTGTTGAGCATGTGACATTTCAGTGAGACTTGAAGGCACAACTTTAGCCATTAAAAGTAGAGTTTTGTGCCCACTGAAACAGTGATACTGACACTGAGAGGATTGTGAATAAAAATCTTACTAATAAAAAGAGGAGCAGGGTAATCCCGAGACTATACAGAATATTAATAGGGTTTAGGTCAGACTGAGGTAGATTAGTTTGTCTGTCTTGGGGTGAGTGCAATCACCTTGAGCCAGTTTCACTCGTGATTTTGTATGTGGTTGCCATCATCTATGTGTTCATGTAGCTACACTAGGAATTTGTAAGATATGAGAACTCCCAAACACTTGAAGTAACTTTCACATGAGGAAAGTGCAAGAATAGTGAGCATAAACTCACTGCCCTAGGGCTAAGTTGTGGACTCCTGAAATCCTGCCAGTAGCAGTCTTCACCTTCCCTCAGCACTTTTCTATTGTCTACAGGTAAGTGCTGCTGTATCATCAGGTGCCTACACCTTATCTATCATTAAGGGCAACAGCCCATTCCTTAAAGACATTTAAATATCTAGTTTCCTACTTTTCTAATATTTAATATCTAATTTAAATATCTAATGTCATCACACCCATCCCTCCCTTTACTATGGTATTTTCATATACCATAGAGAGCAGACTGTATACCATACATATGTGTGTGTGTGTATATATATATGCGTAAGTCATGTACCACAGAGAGCAGGTATCTACAATGGGGGAAAAAAACTACACATCTCTGTGCACTGGAGCTGTTGGTCTTTTGACAATGCTCGGCACTGTAAAGGGTACTTGAATGGTCTCAGGCTGAGCAGGTAAGGGGCTTAGGCGGGGCCCAGTAAGATTGCAAGCTTGCCTTAAGGTTGCCATTGCTGCTCAGAGAAAGTAAACTGCGTGCCCAGATCTTATTGCTCTATGTGCCACATAGGTGGCACAAAACAGAAGTTAGTCTGACTTAGTAAAGTTATTTAAAAACAAATGACCCAAAATACTCCTCTATGAAAGACAGTCCTGTGCCCACAAGGCTTTTAAGGTTTATGAACAAAAGTCCGTTGGATCCTTCAAAATGAACTGGTTTGTAGCATTTCCAATGCTCCTTCAGCAACTTGTGTGTTGCCCAAGAATCCCAAATCCTTTTATTTAGCTCTTGCAGTGTCCCTGTGGTAGCAGTTCATTCCAAATAAATAGCATCTCGCAGGTTTAGGACTGCCATGCAGGCAATGTGGTGGGGCATTGTGCCCGCCCCAGCCCACAAGATAGTGAGCAGCAGGTACTTCCAAAAGCCAGTTCTTAGCATGGTGATCATTGTCACTGCTACAGAAGCAACATCTGCCATGCACGGTTCAGATAATTCATGGTGAGTATGTCTCTTCTGGATCATGTCGTTTCATCTATCTAAATGAAGTGACACATAACCCCGGAATATACTGAGTGTATTTCTACGGAAAATTTTAATTTTCAATGTCCAATTTCAAAAACAAAACTTTTTAACATAGCTTGAAGAAAAATGAGCTCTGTGTGGCTCTCCAGAGGCAAAAGTAAACCAAAGAAATGTTCAAAGAGCATTTTTCTCTTTTTTTTTTAATAAAATACTATAATGTTCATATCTATACAAATAATTTTTACAACTATTAAACAAAGTGTTACATTTAACAATAGAAATCTCAGAACTCTGAACAAGATTATGGCCTGGAGTATTTACACCTGAATGCAGTACATTTGTAAAAAGATGTCAAAATAATCAGAACAAGATCTTATTTACAATTGCAAGGTGATGTTCCTGATCATTCATTATATATTTCTGCTGCAGATTTCCTTTTTCCATTACAAAATAGTATGGACTTTTCCCTGGGGCTGTATCCAAATATACAACTGTATAAAACAGGTGTACAGCAGAAAATTCTGGACCAAATATAAATAATTTACATCACTGACAGAAACAGGTATCTTTGATTAATCTCCTGTGGCAAAATCTGTATTTGCTTTTCTACTCATAGTGAGCAGGCAGGAACACACTATCTTGCCTCACATCTGTGATTGCTGAAACAGCATATTTAAGTGTCATCATATTATAAACTTGCAACCTACATGTAAAAATGCCTCTGATGTTATTTTTTTTTTTTAATTCAAAAATTAGCCACCAACATAAAAGCGAGTACTTTGAAAACAGAGCAAGCTCTATATGGTCTTTCAGTAGTTCCGAGGCTAATTTGCTCTTAATGAAGCCAGTGGGAATCTGAAGGTTTGGAGTTACTCTAGGGATCCAAAAGTACCTTTCATGAAGGTGAAATGGTATCATTTGTCTGGCCTTGTAATTGCCAGCGTTAATGTATTAACAGCAACAGGTGAGGCGAGTGTTAGAAAACTTAAGTTTAGGTGAGACAGAGTAGAGCTCTATTTAACACTATATTAAATAAAATACACAGATTTGAACAGTTTGGTATAAATACTTTTAATTCTACTCCATTTTCCCCTGTCAAGGGAGTTCATTATTATGGTGGTAAACTTGAAAATTATTTTGGGAAGAGGAAGCAATCACAGCTCTTAACACATTAGACTACGCTTAATCATCCTGAAACATGTTACAGGACAAGACCGTGACAAAGTCGTTTAGCCAGGACTGCAAAAGTGCCTCTTCTTAAGGTGAAAGGACAAACAAGGGCTTAGAACTCCACACTGGAAATGCCCTTTGCAGCTGGCCCACCAAACAATTTGTTTTCTTCAACAGAATTACAGTCAGCAGCAGCAGCACAACTTTAAAGTGCAGTAGGGAATCTGTGCAAAACTGGAGAGGCTCTATACATTTTTTTCTCAGATATGTGCTCTCTCCCCATGATGTCAGGGAATAGGAGCAAAAAAACATACTGCAATATGGCTCAGATACAGGCTCAAATCACATCATCTCTAGGTTTTCATAGCTGCTATTAAATGGGCTCTTCTTTCTCTTGCCCAAAAGAAAATCACATACATGTTGATACTTCCCTATTTTATTGCCTGCTTTCAGCTTACACTGATTTCCTCTTATTTTCCTAGGTTTCTTAACGGATTAATCAAGAACTACACTAAAATACATGCATTTTAGTTCTATACCCATTTGCTACTGTTTGCTGAAATAATTTCTGACCAGCTGAAAGTCTTAGGTGCACAGTGCTCTTCAACTGTGGCAGTCCTGCTCTAAGGCAGTTCTAAATATTTCATTTCTATTACTGATTTTGCCTGTAAACAGCACTGGGTACTTTTTTCCTTTTCTTTCTCCAAAACAAAACACACACTTATTGTAGGTATTATGTAAAAAAAAAAAAAAAAAAAAAAAAAAAAAAAAAGTATTCAAAAACATATTGTGGAACCACAAAAGGAGAGAAAATTCCATTCCACATAACCGTTCCTCAAATATACCTTTAAAAACAAATGAACTTGCCAGGTAATGGTTAGGAAAAAAGGATGCCAAGTTGTTAGTGCCACAGAAGTATAATAAAGAAAGATGTATTTGCCTGTAGTAGTCTTATTACAACAAACCAAACAGAATTACTTGACCTGAAAAAGTTACAGAAACTTCCTTTTCAATTAGTTTTTTTCCCCCTAAATCATACACTGAGGTAAGGTGAGTCTTCCTAAGGTCTTCTCATCATCCTGGTACTCCTGACACCTAACATGCCAGTTTCATTGCTAGTTTAAAAAAAAAAAAAAAAAGGAAGATATAACTGTTTCCATTTGATCCCAAAGCTGTAGCAAGCACTCGCCACGCCAAGAATTGAGTTCTTGGCCAGAAGAGAGAAAAGACCAGCAGCAAGAGCAGCTGCAACAGCAATCCACTGATGGCACAGTCAGGATATTCAGTGAGGGCCACGTCAAGACAGAGATAAGAATAAGAAGTTTACAGTCAAGAAAAAAACAGAATAATTTTGCCATTAAATACTTGCCATTAAAATGACATTAAATAATTTTGCCATTTCAATACTAGAAAAATACCCCTAACACCTGTTTTCCATCTTTTGACATGAAACAGCCAGACCATCAGTTATTCCTCTTAAATACATACAAGCATGAAAGTGTGATATACTGAACACTCAAACCAGGGTACCTAGCCAGATTCAGCATTTAAAGATCATCTCAAAACAGTAATTGATCAAGAAAATGCACACCTGAGCCATTTTTTCTTTAATCAGACTCACACTAGCATGTAGTTGAACTTAAACAGAAATTGCCATGATCAAGAAGGGTAAATAAATAGTACTTCTTCCTGGGTTTATTAGTTTTTATAGAAAGTCTTGAGAAGGAGTGGAAAGGTAATTACACAGGAATTCCATGCTATGGAACAGCAATGGAATATAAGATCCTCTACTTCAGACTACAACTTATATGGTAATTACTTTTCAGCCACACACTGCAAGAAGATGCAGTTCCTGTAAAACTACATCAACTTTCTGTTTCTACTATGCCTGTAATGTAATTACCTGCCATACAGGTTTTGTTACTACTTTTGATAATTTTTGTAAGCAGAAAAGGGGCATATGAATGCTACTAGCAAACCAAGTTACTGCTTGTTGCCATATATCAGTTCAGAAAATAAGGGACAATATAAAATCATTCATTGATAAAAAAAATCACAGTCAATGTATTCTATTGTGAATATTCAGAATTATATTTGATCCTGAATAGAGCTTATATAACACCAGTGAAATCAATACAAAAGGATACATATATCATAAAAGCTCACAAACTCACTCCAATTTTCAAAGATACTGTGTGGAGTTTTCCCACCACTGGAAACTAACGTGGTAGTATGTGAATACCTAGCAGGATTAACATCTTTTATATAATGCCTTATAAACCAAGCTTTTTTTTTTTTTTTCTTGAAACGCATATATATTTTTTCCAGAAAGAATAATGCTATTAATTTTTTTAAAAAGGCTGTTTTGCATTCCTGCAAGAGATGAAGGTACTACTCTTACACAGGGAATAGTACAACTGCCTCTGCTGATTCCCTCCTCCTGTCCTGATCATGTAGAACCTCAAAAGTAAAGTAAATTATTCCACTAGCCCAGGAGCATTAGAGAAATCAGTAAATCACATCTGCATTTTGTTCAGAGTCGAGGATTAGTAGTCATTTTTATCCTTACTATTTTGCACAGGCCGATTGCTGCAAGGTTGGCACTAAGTACACTCTAAGAGTCCTTTTTACAACGAAACATAGCAAAGCAGACTTGCTTTGAAGTGAAATAAATACTGCATCCATTATTTTAAATAAATACGGAAAATTGAAGCACTACTTACATCTAGTGTACTAAGATACCTCCCCCCATGTGATTCAGAAGGCAATTCCTGCTTTGAGATGGAACCATTTTACTCAGCTTTGCAGGAAAATATCATACCCCAGGTAATATTAGGAATGGAAACATCTTCTGGATGGACTACAGTCATGCTCCAGTTTTTACTTATGCTAAACTCTCTTTACTTTCCTGGAACACTGTAAGGGGAAAAAAAAAATAAAAAGCCTGACTAGTCAAGATAAGAAAAAGCTTCCAGGCTTCCAGGTTTGCCTTGATAATTGAAGAGACCACAGAGCAATCCCTGCCACTCCTTCTCAAATGTATCAGCTGGGCCAAGGAAGCTTGCATAGAAGCAACCCTGGAATTGCTAGGTTACTTGAAGAAGGAAATCTGCAATGGTATTTCCAACCATAAAAAAAATAAAGCCATATTTCTGCCTTGTTTCAAGAAAAAAATCACATGGCAGAAGCCATTAAATAAATAAAACTTACCTAGTTCTTCACACTCCTCTAAGAGAAATGGGACCAAAATCTGTGAAAGTCCTGGAGACGTTAAACTAGCCCACAAACATTCACTATGTCTCTTGCACGCATACAAACATGCTTCCCCTCCCTCCTTATGCTCAAATCACAATATTTTCAAATTGCAAATGTTTCACTCTGCACACATTCACGTTCATCCACGACTCACAATCATACGGACTTAGATAAAAGGTGCTACTGAAGTGCAAAATACTGATATTATACAAGACCCTGATGCTGTAAGCAACATGATGTGGCAACTGTGCCCATTAGAAATCCCATAAATTTCTATGAGGTGCCATGAGGAGCCCAGTACTCCTCTCCTATCACATCTTGTACAACAGAGGGCTTTTCTTTAAGGAAACTAGAAAGTTGGTATTTGAGCATGAGTCAAAGAAAAGAGGGGAAAAAAAGAACTTAAGAAGGTGCTAACAAGGTACACAAAATACCCTGAGGTCACTTGCAGCATCCAAACAATGAAATGGCAACAAATACAACTGCTGGGTCTGTGCTTACTGCACCAGGAGTGCTAAGTTCCAGGATAACACTGACAACCTTTAGCACTAACTGATGCCATTTGTAAAGCAGATCCAAACAAAATCTTCTTAAAAATGGAAAGTCATGTTTTGAAACAATTTGAATTTTCTAAATGAGTATTTTTAGTTGCTGACCATGATGACACACTATTTTTTTTTCCAGGTAAAGTCAGCCTTTAGTCACGTTTATGTGACAAGCTTCAAGTCAAGACAAAATGCTGCCAACAAATGTCTTTTAGCAATTAACACTGGAGTAACACAGACTTGACTTATGTGGAGGCTCCTGAAGATATTTTACAAAGGAAAAGATAAAACCCAAGCCTCTTCAAGTTCATCTTAGCTTCAGGTAGATCCATCAGATTAAAATGAAATCTTTAGCATATGTTTCCTGTCTCCCATGTTTTCACGTCTGTCCTTATGTCCAAATATTATTAAGGGTGGCATTTACCCTGGAACAATCAGACATCAAACCTGAATGTTGTAAAATCAACAATCAATATTGGCACAGCTCTAAACGTTGCATTCTTACCATTTACTAGTGAGTAGGCATTGCTATAGGCACTGGTGCTTCAAAGTTATTAAGGTGGATGGAAATACAGTGTGTGTACATAAATATGAAAGTACCCATATACACACATTTAGGCAAAAAAACAGTGATGCTATGAATGGTCTCTTCAACGACGCCAATAAGATCCACTTTTTTTTTCTTGAATATATAAACTATGCATCAGACTAAATGTCAGTCTATTAGTTTTCATACAGCTGAACTGCAATCATGACCTAGAATATGGCTTATATTGTGGGCAGGTCGGTTTGAAGACTGCTTGGAAGAATCAGAAACAGATGTGTTTGCAATTGAAAGCAAAGGCGACATTGCTGAACCATCTGGAGGAAGAGCTGTGGCTATCTCTGGAAACAGAGATGTCAAGTTAAAATTGGATAAGTGTGATGTATTGGTCATGTGCATTGGTGGCATATCTGGAAGCAATGGAAAACTTGGCTGAGCAAAACCAACAGGCCTGGGAGGAGACAAGATGGATCCAAAGCGATTGTTTAAACTTCCACTACTTGGCTTCTCTGTGTTTGGATTAGGAAACATTTGATTGGGAAAATAAGGGATAGAAATGTCATTGGAAAGAGTAGGATGTGCAGGGGAGTAAGGAGGATAGAAGGACGGCAGTGTATTTTGAGGATCTACTGGGATGAGAGCTGGTGTTCGAGTGGCATTAGGCTGAGTAACTGGTGGAATGAAAGGCGTATTAGCATTTATCGGGGGATTCATGCCACCCTCTGGAATAAAAGGGAATCCAAAATTCTGAGAGAGAGTATGTTGGTCAGGGGTGGCATTATCATTAGACACTTGTGGACCATCAGACATAAAACGGACAATGCTTCCTCTTTTTTCTATTGTAGTCTGCTGGCGCCCAAGTATCATACTGCTGCTGGTAGACAGGGGAAGATGGGGAAGGTTAGGGTCAAAAACATTTCCATGTCTTTGATTTCCAGATCGATTCCTTTCAGTCTGACGGATTTTAGAGCCTCCATTATCTTGCAGAGGATGTCTGGACCTCTGAGTTACTGAAGAATTTGGTTGACGAACAGAAGGTTGCCCTTGTTCAGCATTTCCATGAGAAACTGCAGGGTGGGGGTGAGCTGGCCGCACCACTCCATGAATGTTGCTAGAAACAGGTGTATTCATGTGACTCTTTGTTCCATGATTGTCTGTAATTCTCATGGGATTGGACTTCTGTACAGAAATGTTTGGACTTGTATTTCGACCCTGAATATCTCCTGAGGAAGAAGAACTTGAGAAAGGAATATTTAAAGAACTGTTCCTTGTGTTAATTGCACCGATAGACATGTCACAGCTTTCCCTGTTCTGACCATCGCTATCTCTTCGGATGTGGACACTTTCTCGTGCTGTGGGACAGTTATATTCAATTGTGGAGGAGGCACCACACTGAGTACTCCTTTGATGTTCTGTGATTGATCTTTGGCTTCCACTTACTTGATCTCCAAGGTGAGGGGCAAGTAAATTCTGCATAAAACTTTGTTGGCATGTATTTTCATTTTCTCTTGATGGAAGAGAATTTCCTGTTGGAATACCCTGAACTGGTGGATAGGGTAACCTCTTCTGTCTTTCTATGGGAGGCCCAGGATTTTGACTCATTCGAAATGCTTGTGATTGCATGCCCCTGAGGGATGACACAGAATTACCAATTTCACTGTTTCTTGAGGCCTGTACATCAAAACTGCCTGTTGGCTGCTGACTAGGTCCAGATGACTTATATGTCTGACAATCAGAAAGCCGTTGCACATCTGAGCCAACTGTATGATCAACAGATATACGGCCCTGTATGTTATGAATGGTTATTCCTTTATTTCTAGAAACATCAAGGTAGCTTCTCATTTCAAGCTGGTCCGGAACTCTAGGGCCTTGAAGAGATAATCCTATTCTCTGTTCTGAATTAGATGTTGTCTTCCCAATGAGTGCCTCAGCAGAGTAACTAGAAACTCGATTTCTTTCCTGCCTGTGGGGGGTGCATGTCATATCTGATGGTCTGGTTACGATACTTGCCTGGGACCCCATTTGTTGCTCTAATCCCCTGGAGGTCATGAGTCTCTGTATCTGATTATGCCCTGACACATGTTCTGAAGCTGAACCTTGCTGTCTGTTGCTGACATCTTGCTGCTGTTGATGTATAATATCCTGATTTATATGATTCTGAGGGAGGTTATGATGGTTTCTGCTTGTTGCTGGATTTTCACAGTTCTTTTCAGGCTGGGAAGCTCCAAAGTGCTGCTGCATCTGCTGCTGTATTTGTTGGTGGTGAGGATGAGGCTGGCCACTTTTTTGACGTGTTTGATCACTTCCATGATGTTTTTGCTGTAGAGAAAGTTGTGTGGCTTGACTTCCCTGGACAAGATTTCGTTTCTTTTGCATTTGTACCTCCTGCTGTATTGTTCGCTGTTGGTGGACACTGTGGGGTTGAGAGTGCACTGAGTTTTCCCCATGAGTGACATGATGCTGCAGCTGATACAAGTGGTGCCTCTCTCTTAATTGCCCAGCCTGCTGTTGTTTTAAGTACAGATGATTACTATGAAGATGAGATATGCCTTGAGCAGGAACATGTTGAATAGGCTGCAAGTGCTGCCCTGTCTGGCCTTGCTGCTCTGAAATTGAAGGTTGAGAACTACACTGCACTTCAGTTTGTCTCAAAGTTGATGATACAAAGTTGCTGTTTGATGAGAATAATCTATTAAGGCCATCAGTGTGTCCTTTATTGCTCACTGATGGCACTGAATTGGATGAATTAGGAGGAATCTGACTGACTATCATCTGTGTTTGATCAGCAATACCCTCAGGTGTTTGGTTCATCAATGTCATCCCTTCAAGCCTTATAGGCATTGTCTGGCACTGCTTTTGCCTTTTTGCTGTAGAGAGCAGAAGGTCATCCTGAACAGCCCGCTTAGCAGAGTCTTTGCGACCTTCGTGACTTTGCTGCTTTAAGTGTGATTCCTGCAGTTGAGGAGTGTGCGTGGTGTTTGCCCTAATAGCATTCAGTTGTTCCTGAGCATACTCATTTATCATAGCTGGTCCTGGAGACTGATTTATGTAGGAATTAGATGGAATAGAGAGACATACAGTGGCAGAAACACTTGCTGGCTCTGAAGGCTGGGATAAACTTGAGCAACTCACAAGGGGATGGACAATGTGACTATGGTGTATTAGATTATTTACACTTAAACTCGTTATGCTTGGTGATTGGGATGCTGAAATCTGCAAAGTGTTTGATGTTGTCACAGCTCCTACCAAACAGCTTGTTTTTTCAGCTTGCCTATCAACACTTGTTTGTACTATATCCTGAGCACTGAATTTGTTTGGTGTGGTTTCTAGCTGTCCTGTATTGCTATCTTTCACTGCTTGCAGCTTACAAGGCTCTTTCTCCAAGGGTGCAACATCAGTTGCTTTAGAGACAGCATCCCTCATGCTAACTTGTATTGCTCCTCCACCTTTCTCAAGGTTTTCCTGGTCAAAAATAGCTCTTGCTGCTAGAGCTACAATGTCAGTTTGTTCTGAAAAAGAGTAGCTATTACAAGTATTTGTTGATGTGCTGCTAACAACATCTCTAGTGGTATCTGGCAGCATAGATGCAATAAAGAAACCTCGACTGCTCCCAGAGCTAGTTGACATTGGGGAGTCTGCCTGTCTGCTAGCAATAAGGGAAACACTACCTACCTCCTGATCAGAAATGCAAGTATGATGTTGGGAAAGAGTATCATTTTCTGTGTTCATTAGCAAGAGTTCCTGCTTCTGAGGATTAACATTTGCATCTGCTGATTTAGAGTTTTCTGTGGGAAAATTAGAATGATTCTCCTGGACTGAAAAAGAAGAGTTTTTTTCCACAGCGGTTCTTTCTTTTGTGAGATCAGACAGCATTTTGGTAAAACCTTGTCCCTCTAACAAGTCTGTGTCTTGCAATACAATTGAAGAATCCTGATCAATGCTGCAGGACTCTGAAATTGTCCCTGCCTCGCAACTATGATCTGCTGCGTTGCTTTGTGCTACTGATGTCCCAGCCTGTGAATTTGTCACGTGTGCTTCAGTAGGAGAGGATGTTAAGGTGCTGGAGGTTTCACAGGGTTTGGAAGACTCTGGCAAGACAGAGTCAGGTGGTGGATTGTTTGCAGATCTCTGTGCTTGCTGGAGAGCAGCATCTTTGGCAATTGGAGAGATCAGCGCTAACTGTTCCGACATTGCCAACTCAAGCGGTGAGGAACTGGGTATCTCTGCTGAATTAAGCCCTGATTCAGAGCAGGATCTCACTGTCTGTTCAGAGCTCACAGTCTCTTTGGAATGATAGTCAGAAATGCTTAAATGACTTGATGCTACCACACTGCTTGCCTGCGATATAGGTGAAGCTTGGGATACTGCAGGTGTGTTTTCAAGCAATCCTTCCCCATTTGAATGCTTGACCACAGTTTCTACAGTAACATAATCAACCTTTCCTACATCTTTGGAAGGAACTACTGGACAAGACACTTTACTGCTGACTACTATGTGTTTTTTTGCACTTGCCTTCTTGTTTGTTCTTTTTGATTTTGCAGTAGATGGCAAAGGAGCAGCAGTCTTTTTAGGGGAAGCATTTATTGGATTAGATGCACTAGTTAATATGGAGCCTTCTGAAGGTACTGAAGTTGCCACACAAGTTGGTAATGACACACAGTTAACTGTGGCTAACTGGTTATTGGCAGTTGTTGGATTGGTAGGGTGACTGAGCTCTCTCAGAGCTGTACAGAGATGTAAACAGCTTTGTCCAGCCATTTGTGAAATACTTTGATTGAGATTAGCTAAAGCACCAAATGTATTGAGGGCAACATTGGTATTTGGATCTTCACTGGTGGTGGGTTGAATGATTTGCATAGGGGCTTGATTTGAAGCTCCAGCTGAAGATATCACAGGCTGCAATGCAAACAGCTGCCCATTTAATGAGATAGTCTGACCATGCTGTTGATTTGACATTGTAACTGAAAATGTTTGTGTAGAGCTAGGAGATGGCAGAGATGAGGGCCTTGGTAATATGTGGACAAGGTGTTTCCCTCCAAAAGTCTGTGGAAGAGGGGCATTTTGTGCAGAACAACTAGAGTTTGTGCTTGGAGTAGACCCATTTGTGGGAATTCTTACAGAAGTAGAAGGCTGTGCAGAGAGGAGGGGAAGAGGATTCTGATTAGCAGCTTGTATAATTACAATCTGCTGACTAATATTTTGGCTAGGAACTTCTGCTCTCACAATTGGAGGGCATGGAGTGGTGGTTGGAGGCTGGAGAATTATGACATTCTGGTTAGCTGCTGCTCCTTTAACAGCTGACCCAACAGGATGAGCCATCTGGATCACCTGCATAGCTGAATTCAATGGAAGGATATTTCCTGCAGCCTGACTTTTTACTTGGGTCTGACTGATTAATGGCTGCATAGGTAAGGATGGGCACGAGGGCAAGGTAACAACAATTTGCTCAGCTGCTTGCCCATCTCCAGGCAGAGAAGTATTCAAACTGATGCTTGTAGTCAAAGGCCTGCTGTGAGCAGAAAATACAGTACCAGTACTATTAAGTGGTTCATTTAATAGTGCTGTCATTATACTAGATGATGTTTGGCTTAGTGGCTGAACAGTATTTCCTGCCAGCTGCAAAGTTGTCCATGTGGTCTGAGTGTTTCCAGCTAAAGGCATCCGTGTAAGGCTACTCATGTTTTTCAAGTCTGAAGTGACAAGACCAGAAGAACCTGAAAAAGACCAGCAATTCTCTAGGGGACTGGCAGGCAGAGTTCTTATTGCCATTACAGCCTTAATTCCTTCTACTGCAGAAATTGCAGCACTGCTGACTAAGTCTTTATTTTCAAGGACAGCTGCAGAAGGCAAATCATCTGCTGCAGATAATCTCACAGATGGCATACAACCTGCATCAGTGGTTGAAATTACACCACTTACTGGCAGTTCATTTCTAGAACTGTGTGTTTTTGAGCTGCTCTCATTCACCTGTTGATCCTGAAAGGCTTCAGTGGAGGCACTGGGAGGAATGCTGACAGCCTGTGGGACCATTTCTTTTGTTAATTTAGTGCCTTCCTGATCTTTTTTACTTCTGGGGAAATTCTGAACACTCTGTGGTGTATTACTTGAAGAACACTGTAGTTGTTGCTCTGTTCCAGGGCAAGAAATGTTTTGCAAGCTGGCAGGAGCGGTAGAGAGCATTCTTCGTTCGTTCTCTGTTGTGGAAAGCTCAGGAAGGTTCCCTGCTAGAACTGGCTGAGAGGATGACAGTGGAGAAACTGTAGTTTGAGAACATGTCTTGTTTTCTGCAGGATAAATACCAGAAATTGTCACGGGAGTCACTAGGCTGCAAGTTCTCTGGACTGGAACAACATTGGCTGTTTGCTTTTGTAAATTATGACCAACATTAAATGTTATTCCCTGCACAGATGCTCCCTGGTTATTTCCATTGGGCTGACTCCCATTTGAATAGACAATGATGTTCTTCTGAACCTCAGTGGGAATAACAACTGAGACCTTTGCATTTTTGATATTCCCTTTCCAGTGGATTGTAGGATCATCATACAGACAAATATCATTTGCTTTCAGCAGTTCAATGTATCTCCCATTTTCCTTCTGGAGGTCATTCAGCTGTTTCCGTAGCTTTTTTATCTCTTCAGCTACAAAACAGTGAGAGCATTCCATTACATCAGTACCAGTTTAAATACTAGGTAATGTTATCATATAATTTGGAGAGTTGTTAACAGTGTACCTTTTCTTCAAATGCTTAAGGCCTAAATGTAAACAAACACTCTCCTGATAAAACTCTCCACTGAGCAGGAAAGGAAATGAACCACCAGTAGATATATATATCAAATTAGTTAGGAAAATATATATATATATTACAATATATATATATTCCTGATATATATATACACACATATATATATATATCAGGAATAAATCAGAGGACACTGTGAATGCCTTTTTTTTTAATGACCAAAGGAAAGATAGACCTTTCCCTGATCCTTTGAAAGCACTAAAAATGTTTTATTTAACTGGTAATCTTATCTCTATGCATGAACGAATACCCCTCAGTGAAAAACACCTGACAAATTTATCAGAAGTTATTCTGATTATTACAGCTTTTGACAGCAGGTAATGAGGTAGCCAAGCAGAATAAGTCAGGGTGGAGTCTATAAATGATGTTCTATTACATGCAAGTACTTTACTTACTGTATATCACAACATGATTGCTTCAGCACCTTATCGTTATGAGCAAGAATATCCACCTAGGCATTTTCTTTAGTTTCTTATTTTCTGGTTATCCTAAGCAGCTATATTTTCTCTCTATGGGTATAATGCCTTGAGATTTTTCAGGTTTGTTGATCCAGAGAAAATAAGAGCCCCTGACTTTTTTATTAGTCAATACTTACACACACATAGTGGAAGTAAATGACAGAAATTGCACAACCTCCAGTTGTAGCATTTACTTACCCTGCTCGCTGTTCCCTCCATTTAACAGAAGTTCATCATTCTGTCTTTTCATTTCTGTTATATACTTAAAGGCCTGATCCAGGATCATGTTCTTGCTCTTTAAAAGCAAGCATATAAAAAATTAGGAGAAAGATCTGTCACTCACAGACCTGATGACACTGTGCTGATCAACAATTCTACAAATGTTGCTTTTTAAATGAACCTCAAGTTTCCTAAGAGATGCTGATGTTAAATGCCATGAGTTTCTATAAAATAACATGTTCAATGAAGAAGCTACCATTTTCTGATACCAAAAATGAGATGCTAAGCCATGGAATCCAAACAGCAAGCATCACTGACTGCTCAACAGTCTAATATTCTTGTTCACTAATAAACATACGTCACAATAAACCTATGCATCACATCCTTACTGGACATGGTACCTGGGGCAGGCTGCTCTAACTGACCCTGCCTGAGCAGGTGAGTTGGACCAGATGATCTCCACAGGCCCCTTCCAATCCCAACTGTTCTGTGATTCCATGACCAAATGAAACTTCCATGACATTGCTTTGTAAATGTTTTAATTGAAAAAAAAAATAACGTCGAAGAGCTATCCAGACAGCTGTATGAATTATTTTTAAACTAATCTACTGGATAATTTAAGAAGAGAAAATATATTGTAACCCCACTGTATTCTCTTTACAACGCTATATTTGATAAAATTCTTGTTTCCCCATTTCCTTCTTGTTCTACTATTCTCTAGGAACTGCTAGTGACAGACTAATCTCTGCTGTAGACCACTCTGTCTCAAAAAAGCCAGCTTCAAGGCATCAGCCTCAACCACTTCTCTTGTATCATCTTCCACAAGCACACTATCTTGCTTGCTCCTATTGCCCTTATTATTACAATGGTGAATTGCTTTCTTCCCATTATACAAAAGGCTCTACAAAAATAAGCATGTGTGCTTATTTACATCTTGGGACATAAAGTGATCATCCGAAAAGGGCAAAGAACGGTTTAGGAGAATTACCTGGAAAAATGATATTACTTGACTCATAGGTTTCACCTCTCAAGCATCATATAGACTGTATTAAACAGCAACCAAAGAAAACAACCTGGCTGGAGAATCTAACTGGCAACACATTGGCAAGATCCAACCTACTTCTGTGGAGCCTGGAAAGGTTTTATCTTCTGTTGTTACTAACATACACTCTTAATGGTGACTTCAGGAGGTTGCGAATCAAACACACAGGTATCAAAAAGATGATTAGGTCATTACAGGCAAATTAGTTTATCCTCTATTAGACCCATAGTACTGCAAACATGAACTGAGTAGAAAATCAGTCACACGTCCCACTGATACTCTTTCATTCTTGAGCAGTGATACGGAGCACCTTCAGATACACAGCTTAACATGTTTGCAGCTAAGTTTATGAGGCTCTGCATTTCCAGTAAGCAATTTTACTGCAAATAATTATTGTAATATTGTTAACAACCAGGATTTTTGAGCAGTGAGAGTTTTGCCAGTTTGCAGGAGACAAGTAACAAAGCAAGCAGAATCACAGAATCATTATGCCTGGAAAGACCTTCAAGATCATCAAGTCCAACCGTTAAGCCCTTCAACACCATACCTGCTAACCTATGTCTGTAAGTGCCTCATCTACACATTTCTTGAATACTACCAGGGACAATGACTTCACTACTTCACTGGTCAGCCTGTTCCAATGCTTCACCACTCTTTCTGTGTAGAAATTTTTCCTAATGTCTAAGGTTTGTGCTCCAGCCCTTCACCAACTTTGTTGCTCCTCTTTGGGCAATTACACTTCTGTGAAAAACACATGCAAGCATTTTACAAGAAGTTACTACGTATATCTAAAAGGATACTTACCTGCTTAAGTGCTGGAGAACAGGGAATGAGTTCTCCAATTCGGTTTATTCCAGCATTTATCTTCTTCTTTCGATGTCTCTCCACTAAGCAAAAATTAACATGTAGTGTATCATCTGGCTAGGCAAAACAGCGCAATAGCACACAACAGCAGCATAATCAGCACCAATCTAAGTGCTCATAAGTACATTATTTTATGAGCTATCAAAATCCTTAGTAATTTGAGAGAGGAAAAAAATGGAATTAACATCTGCTTAAAAAGGAAGGGTGTTCAGGACTCCTTTGGTGATAAAGTGGAAGTTATTACAACTGAAAATTGAGGTTTTGGAATTCCAACTGAGGTTTATGAAAGTCTTTTCAAAAGGCAAATTAGATTCTGTAAGGTTTCAATCTCCATTTTAAATTTACCTTAATGCAGCAGCTAATACAGAATACAGTTGAAGCTCAAGATATAAGGAGTATGTTACTTTTTTTTTTATGTTCAGTGGCTGTAATTGTTTTGCAATTATGATTGAGAATGAAGAAAATATTTAATGAAGAGTATTTCCAGTGAATGACCTCTTTTGGAGAAGGTCGGAAAATGCTTAATCATGTCACTAGAGGAGTATACATTAACCTGTTCACAGCACCTAAATAAACACAGAGGGTCAGTGCCAAACAATTCTGTGCAAGTTTGGAAAACTTTCCAGCATGTTTTTATCAGTTAGTGTTCTAATTCTTCCACTATAATCAGTTTCTTTCAAATGGCTTCTGCAGCTTTTTTTTTTTTTTTTTTTTTTTGTAATTGTTGACTGAGGTGCTTTGATAGTTTCACTTGTGTAGAAGACCAATCAGATGCCTTTTTCTCCAAAGAGAAAAGCACCTGCATAAAGTTCTACCATGGTTCTGTAAAGATTCAAAACAACATATCATGCATTGCTTTGGCTATTGCTTTGTTTTTCATGTTAGGCAGGCTGTCTTGGGCAAACAATACTCTACATCCAACATGTTCCTTCATGAAGGGTGCATGAATTTAACTTAAGCAGTTTCTTTTTCAGTAGTCTGTCACTTCAGATTCCATTTTGCAAACTACTAACTGGATTTTCTGGACAGGCTGAAGGTGTTCAGACACAGACATAAATAAAAAAACATTACTGAAACACAGCAGAAAGTCACTTTTGCAAGAAAAAAAAACAGAAAACCCAAATAAACAACACAAAAAACCTTAAGAAATAAAACAGAAAGACAAGGCCCAGTAGATGAACACTTTAAAAAGGTATTGGAAAAAGGAAAGGAGGAACTAAAAATTAGAGTGAGTTTGGCAACCTGAAAAACAGATTTGATAGAATTATTTCCTAATATTTCTTGATCAAGACATTGTCCATGCCCTTGGCATAGCTCTACAGACCAGTCTACATACTCCACAGCCTTCAAATGACATTTTTTCAGTATTTTTCTAGTCAGTTTGTGGCACAGTTAGCATATTTTAATGATGGAAAAGCTGGATTTGAGTACTCAAGATACACTACAACAAAACCTATGAGCCTCTTCCCATGTCTGTCTTCCTGCTGCTACTTATCAAATGCCAGAAAAGCTGGAAATAAAAAGAAAAGGCTACACGCTGCAGTGTTAAGTCCTACACCACATAGACCACCTTCACACAGAACGTGTAAGAAGACAGCAACCATGTGGATGCTTAAAGGAACAAGTCATGAATCATTCCACATCAGGAAGACTCGGACTCTTGGGCCAGATATCAGAGATTGATATCGGTTTTGCTTAGTATTAAAGGAGTAATAACTCCTTTATTAAAAGAACAAAAAAAAACAAACAAAAAAACAAACAAAAAAAGGATATTATTTATGTGTGAATCCTTGGGAATTTACCTACCTTTAGAATTGAACAGAACCAAAATTATTCATTTCTAAATTTATTAGTAACAATAAGACAGGTGATACGGTCACACTTTCATATTTGGACTTCACACTTTCTCACTGTGAATTTGTTTTGTGTAAACCATCAAACTAGAGTGCAATCAGGAAGCCCTTCTATATAGATGTTCTGGGCAATACCACAAAAGGATGCTGAGTGGTTTTTTTTTTCCTTTACTGTAACAAAGGCAAACTACTACATGCAAAATATGTTCTTAATAGTTGAAAATCTATTCTTGTTTCCATCCCAAATAGCAAAACATAATGTTCCTACCTGCATTATGTGTCTCTCGATTTTTCTTTCTATAAAAAATAAAAGGAAAATAGTTGAGTGAAAGAGAAGGAAAAATGTACACAGATAATGCTTTTTTATTATATACCCATTTACAGTTAAAAAAATTAAATCTTATATTCTGCTCTGTGAATAAAAACACAGAAGTAATACTCATGATAACTTGTATTAGACACCAGTATTAAACAGCTTCTAAGAAGCAAAAAACAACAAAAAACATTAATGTTTTACATCTATTCCAACATAATAATGCACAGCCTAATATTCTATTTGAATATTACTCAATGGAGAAATGCATTTTTTTAATGTTTTTGGTTTAGTTGTATTATTATACGATGTTCGGTAAGGCCTTTAATACCAACATGATATAAACTAGCAGAGAAAATACCAAAAAAACAACAACAAAAAAGCATCTCCTTTCTGAGTAGCAGGACAGGTAATCCTGTCTCTG
The DNA here is from genome assembly GCA_034781795.1 of Crypturellus tataupa. Taxonomy (NCBI): domain Eukaryota; kingdom Metazoa; phylum Chordata; class Aves; order Tinamiformes; family Tinamidae; genus Crypturellus; species Crypturellus tataupa. The sequence goes on from JAWLRI010000146.1 coordinate 114,815, forward strand.
AAATGTTACTTTTACATTCCTTGGGTCACTGAAACAGTTGATAAGATCACCATACAAACTGATTCTTCTAGATATGTTAACCAAAAATCATACCTGCTATATTAAACATGCTTCCTTTGTTTGATAAATCATAATTACCATTCCTCTGTAGTTTTTTTTACTACCTCTAAATTTGGTTTAAACCTACATTGAGGCTATTGGACTTGACTCTATTTTCATATATTCATCTGTGATTTCTGGACCAATGACAAACAGGTCGTAATCACTCAAATGCCTCCAGTTGCTTTGCTGGAAGATGATAAATCCCATACACCTACTCTACATTTACAAATCAGGTGTACTGCACACACATAAGTCAAATACTCTTGGGAAGTATAGTAAAGCAAAGCAAAATGAAAACAAAACCAACAAACAAAAATGATATATACAAGGAGTTTCCCCAATAACAGAAGCTGCACTCTAACCCAGACTGAGATATAGTCTCACAGAGATCTGAGCCGTCTGTGTAGTAATCAAAGAATCACATGGCACAGGGCAGCATCCAAACGGGTCTTGAAGATCTCCAGAGAAGGAGACTCCACAACCTCTCTGGGCAGCC
>JAWLRI010000146.1:115512-139375 GCA_034781795.1 Crypturellus tataupa
TCATCTGCAAATTTGCTGAGGGAGCACTCTGTGCCTTCATCCAGGTCATTGATGAACAGATTGAACAGGACTGGACCGAGGACTGACCCTGGGGGACCCCACTCAACACAGGCCTCCAACTAGACTCCGCACCACTGATTATCACCCTCTGAGCTCTGCCATGTAGCCAGTTGCCAATCCACCTCACTGTCCACTCATACATCCCACACTTCCAGAGCTTGTTCAGGATAGAGGTGGCTTTGCAGCCATAATTCCTACACTTTGAAAACAACTAAGGTCAGCTCTCAGAATTTCTTTTTAATAGCCCTTCTTGCCAAATCTTTAAGTAGAAACTTTATTAAGGCAGTATATCACAGACTTCGGAACTACAAAATAGGCTGGTTGACACATTTCAGTTCTTTCACTGTAGAAACTCACCGGTGTTGCTTCTTAGTGGGGGTCTCATTTTCTGTCATCTCTGGCATGGTTTCGGAGAAGAGAGCCTGAAGAAAATTGAGAAAGGAATTAACTTCTGCAGTCTTCTGAATTTTTAGCACATGGCATTTGTCGCATCATTGGGCTTTTGTCTATAAGGACAGGGCACTGTAATGTACGTAGATACCCTGATATAGGACAACCAGTCATGTGACCACTAAATATTGGAAGTATATTACCTATAAAGCGCTATATGAATCCCTTCTGTATAAGATGAACTGGTTTCTCTAACCTCAGTTACTTGGAAAAAAAATACATACATACATACATACATACATATATATATATATATATAAACCCCAACTATTAAAAAAAGACACATACGATTATTTTTTGAATAGAAAGAGGTACAGCTGAACACTTGACCTGTCCTTAGATCTTCCTTGTTGAATATTTATTTAGTTCCCAGCTTTAAATAAAGTGTGAATACTAAGTAGAACGCGAATTACAATGTAGACAATTTATTAAACACAAATTTACAGTGCTGTAATGTGACTTCTTATATGACTTCTTTGCTATTGAACTGGTGTACAGATTAAAATAGCTAAAGATCACATCCCATATTCTCAAATAGATAAAATACAGTTAAAAACAAAGTTACAAAATAAGATCACATGTAAGGGTCTAGAAAATTGCAACTAACTTTTTCCTCAGCTTGAACACATAGGCTTTAGACAAACAAAAATACTAGGGAATAAAGAATGAGAAGATTAAGTCACGATGTCTGAAGAAGTATTTATTAAAGGAATGAACTTAGAGACCAAGTAATACAAAATACACTTTTTTTTGGTATGGTTGAGATTTGTATTTATTTCATGCTTCTGCTCATTCTCTTACCCACCAACCTGCTATTGCAACTCTTCATATGGACCCTCAGATTTCTTGTGGCTCCATCTATCCCTGGCTCTTCTTGGAGAACTGTCATTTTCTATTAACAACTTCCTTATCTTTAGTGACTTTTTTTTCCCATTTTTTTTTGTAAGGAAGTAGGGGCAGAATTTTATATATTTTTCAACATTAACCGATCCTTATTGTAAACTAAGCCTAATATTCCTGACACTGACATTAAGAAATATATATATAAAAATAGTCTCCAAAAGAAATGGGAAGCTAGCCATCTAAAGAGGCCCTGGTGCACTGCAGCATGCACTTGAGAAAGGGTGTGTGTGTGTGCGCACATGCAGTTACCAGAAGTCTTTGTTACTGTGCTCTCATTCAGTAAAGATTGACCAGGAAAAACATTTGAGTGCTGCTGATGTTTACAACACTATCCCTTATTCACTGTATCTATTCCTATAGATACAGAAACAATGCTGGCAAACTTGAAAGTAAAAACAAGCAGGCAATATCCTGCTTGGGGAATTTAGAGTACATGATTTTTTTTCATAAGGATTCTAGCTGTCCTCCTTGTATCAGGTGTAGTGGTATTGAATGATGAAGAAATTAGCTGGAACAGTTTAGGAAACTTGTAATTGTAATTATATATATATTAAAAAAAAGCAAACAAACATGTAAGTCTGCTTAGAACAAACAAATTAGACCCCAGGCATCTTTTGCAGTACTGACACTTGAAGAGAAGCACATATAACTTGAGAGACTGAGGTTAGCCCAACTCAGTTCAGAGAGGTTTTGTAGGTTGTGTCACAAGCAGCAGAGCAGAATCTGATGTCATTAAGGCTATCAGCAAAGATGCGGGAAAGCACAGTACCTTACCAACAGGTAAGGTTGTACATCCATCATTAAGAACTAAGCTAAAACACATGATATGATTTATATATATATATATATATAAAGGATATCAGGGTAAGGAAATCAGCAAAATCCCAAATCCCACAAAAAGATGCACATGTCCTAACTCCAGTTGCATCTTCCTAGCTACAGCCTATGTCACATTCACATCTTCTCTGTAACCCATGTCAGCACAGCTACTTCCCTCCACACACAACACACTTCATACTCCCACATGCCAGCTCACTCTGGTCAGAACCTCTGGCCTGTGCTCTCTACACTCAAATCTTATTCCCAATATCCTTACCTCCCCCAAGCCCCAAGCCAAGATATACAAATTTCTCCCTGTCGTACATGAGCTGCAGAAAATGCCTAAAATAATACAGCAATATAACACAGGGAAGATGATAGGCAGGGTCTTGGCATGAGTTTGAAACATGTAACTAATTCTTTGATCCTAAGAAGATCTTATTAACAGGTCTCAAAGACTCATCATGTCTTCTCCTCCTTTTTTCTTTTTTTTTTTTAAACATTGAAGTCAGTAAGGCTCTCCACAATGACGTCACAGGCCGAGACAGGCAGATGCTACCCCAGAGAGTCTATAGTCAGGCTCTACCTTTATACTTGCCCTGCTGTACTTCTGCTAGAGTGGCTATAGCCCATTGCAGAGCGAAGAAACCAGGTACAGGTAGCATGGAAAAAACATTAAGGGGAAATATTCACACAACTCAGCCAGTGTCCCCCAAAGTTGCAGATTATTTTTTTTGCAGGAGGGAAGAGGGAAAAAACAAACAAACAAAAACCAAAAACAAACAAACAAAAAAGAACATGTCTATGCACATTATCCAATTGACAAGTTTATTTCAAGTTCCAATTTTATCCTTGAAAACGAGGTGGTTATGGTTATTAAGCACGACACCATATGCAACTCTAGAGTTTTTATTTCCAGAATGTAATCTGAGAAAGACAGTGAACTTCATTTTACCTCTGTTTTTATTTGGTAAGGACAAAACAAAAAACAAAAACAAACAAAACCCACCAGTTTACATTTTACTTGATAAATCTCAAAACAGAGTTGGCAACACTAGGGAGGGAATATGTAAAAAGTTGCTGAAAATAAGGTCTCTGGAAAATAAAAATATACTGCCTAGATAGAGGTTTTTGAGAGTAGATGAGTAATGTTTATACTGTCTTAATTTCTTCCTAGCATCTGCTGAATCACCAGAGTTTTGATGACGGATTTTTTCTTTCCTTATTCTATTTAGACTAATACTTCTTCAAGGAGAAAGTCATTTACTAATGCACTAAAGCAGAAGTCATGTACTTGTTTTGTAAGTTCAAGTAGAAATACATTTTAACTTCATTTTAATTTTATGAAGAAACTGGAAGAGTATGAGGAATGGCTCTAGTTTGAAAGACAGTACTTACATCGTGGTGTAAGTGACCCATGGTACACTTCAAAATAGAAAATTATTTTCAAAATGAAGACAGATACCTAACAACACTCTCCTTCACAAAGGAAAATAACTCCGCTTTGATGGGAAAGTAGGTACAACAGCAGAGTGCTGGCAACTCCCTTATATAGCAGGTCTTCATATTCTATGTGGATTAGGTTTCCTGCACTAGTGCCTATGTAGCGGTTGAGACTGAGTACATTCCCACTTCACTGCAATAGTACCAAACGGTGAGCCTGCTGGCAATACGTTGTCTAAAGAACAAAGAATTCCCTTTTGGTGAAAAATATATATCCTCATGGTCTCTAATTAAAAATACTCATCCTGGCTCCTTTAACAACTGAGGAAACTTTCCATATGAAAGTTGGATTTGAAACACTCAAGACATTGAATGAATGTTCAAGTTAAGACTCAGTATCGGTCAGTCTATTTTTGTTTTCTGATGTGACCTCACCTTTGAGCCACATCTCAATTCAAGTATCAGTACTTTGTCAGAGGGTCTTGATGATCAATCTAAACTCAAAATATTATTTGTATTGTCAAAATAGTATTCTTTGTTCCATTTTCTTGTCTTTAACTTGAACTCTCTTCTGTTTACAACAGCAAATGATCTTCATGTATTCTGTGTACAAAACTGCATAAGGTCTTGAGATACTAAATTATTCTAGTAGTTATTCAACAGATATGGATATCTGTCAAAACAATTTGCAACTCTCTTGAAGACCTTAACACTACATAATATCCTAAAACTGAAATGTGCAACAGCTTCCAGAAAGTTTACACTTTTTTTTTTTTTTACTTGTTTTTTAATTCATCATTTGGAATGCTTCACAAAGCAAAAATGCCTACACACAATAAAGTTCTCAAACATTTTATAGGCACTGGTTTGAGAAAGGTGGCACAAACTAAGAACTTACAACACAATTATGAGACAGGAAGCAGTATTGTAAAGACCTTCATGTAAAACTCCTCCATAAAGCCCAGAAGAGAATCTATGCTGAGATGCGGTTGAAACTTTTAGAGTGATGACTTTCCCTTTGAATCTTAATGGAGCTAACAGCACCAATAATCAGAAGGGGGAACATGGCCAAGGTAGAAGACATTATAAAACAGTATCTCAGTTTTAATGCAAACACTATGCTTTTAGACACATGATTATAAGTATCCTGTCCTTACAAGTCATTGGAACTTCCCTTCAGCTTTCAGGACTGACATGGTATAATACAGCACCTATATGAAGGCACTTCTAAAACACCTGTTCAAGCATCATACTGTCACATTCTTGGGAAAAAAAAAAAAAAAAAAAAAGGAGAGTAGATTATTGCCAAGATGTGCTTTCACTGCTACAGTCATAATGAACTTAAAAAAAAAAAAAAAAAACAAAAACAAAAACTTTGAAATCTTTTCATTCCAGGTAAGAAAGGTTCCTAGGATATTGCAAAGTGAGGAGGGTTAATTCTCTTTCAACAATCTCAATGCTTTTTCTGTCCTTCGCTCTTCAAAGTTTCTTCCAGTCTGAGTAGATCCAGTGGACAAGGCCTTCAGTTCCAGGAATAAAGGACTGAAATTATTCAAATCCATCTGTCAAACATTCAGATAACATTATTGGCAGGGATAAAGCTGTAAACTATTTTGGTTAGATAAAAGGGAGAAGTTCAAATTAAAGACATCTGAGGATGGGTGGCCAGGTAAACTAGACACTTTCTTAAGCACATTTCAAAGAAAAAGAAGTATAAAACTTAATCAATAGATGTTAGTCATCAGGAAATGGGACCAACTGATGCAGATGCATAGGAAACATGGATTCGTTAGTTCTTCTGCATTAGTCATTTAGCTTAAAAGAACTGACATACAGAAATACTTCTTTACAGCTCATGTTCACAGCAGGAAAAGAAAAACAAGACTACTGCAGAAACTTAACACTGACAAAGAAGAAGAAACCAAAACCAGATTTTCAAGTTATTGCTTCACAGATGTTTAAAATGAATGAGTGAAAGAAAGGAACAGGAGCAACACAAAAATTTATATCATGATTCTGCAAGATTTATTTCATTAGGAAAATATTTGATAAATTTAAAATGACAAATGACTTACCTCTACTTTTTTCCTCCTTTACACCTGTTAGAAGTCATCTCCCTACCGTCACATGAAACTTGGTGGCACTATCTTTTAAAGTGAAATGAAAAGTGGGAGATCTCCACTGTATTTCTCAGCAAAGGATAGGTTTACTTGAACTTTTCCAAACTAATAAACATATGATCTTCCCCCATCTGCCCAAAATTATACAAAATAACAACAATAAAAACTCAAGCACCAAAAACTAGGAGAGTAAGACTGATTATAAACCCTTTCAAGAGAATTTACAGATGACACACTCTACATTTACCAAGCACAGCAAGACAAAACGTGACCTTTATAGATACTTTAGCTTTAGGTAAAGTTATTACTTAATCCAAATCATTAGATGTTGAGACTCAGTATCTCTTTTGGTCAAAAACTTAACAGGTCCTCTGCAATAAAAGACACCACAACCCATCCCCTGGCACTTTCATTTAAATCAAGGAAAGAGCTATTGGAAGTTTCAAATTCCCATCATTCACACAAGCCAAGTACCCAACAGCTATCCTCAACAGAAGAAATTCTGAACTTGAGTCGTGAGGAACAAGAGATGTATGCACATATATCATGCACACTAATGGTAGAGGTGTAAAGGCAGAGCTGCAGCGTCCAATTAATATTGCTGACACAGAAAACTAAAACTAGAAAGTATAGAGCACATGCATGCTAACTGAATACAGGAAAACACCTTATCAAATAGAAATTCACAGCATCTGTATCGCACCTTAAAAAAAATCCAACTATTTCAGTTTTAATTAAAGGGAGTGACCACAGAGAAGTGAACTTACTGGCAAGTACTAACTACAGGTTTATAGCTGCCATTTTTCAGTCTTACATATTCTTCTTAGAATTCCTTAAGATTCTCAAGTAGGTTAAGGTCATGATTTTGAAAGACAGCTATTAGCTAAAACCTGGTGTATTACAAAATAAATCCTTTTTGCTTCTATGCTTCAAATAATTATCTTAATCAGAATCTGGATCCTAAAAGAGTCAAAGTTACAGAACAATGTTACCAAGATAAATTAGATTGATAGTTTAGCACAACTATTTTAAAGTTTGGCATGGAAAACCTTCTTTCTCCACTCTATCCTCTTGATGCTCACTGATAGCTTAAAAGCAGTTTACAGAATTCACAGAACCACAAAATTTGAGGGCAATTCAAGAGGTTATTACAGCTTCTTTCCAAAGCAGGAAGATGGTTTATCATACCCCGTCTATATCCCCAGACAAATGCATTAAGCTGTTCTTTCAAAAATGAGCAAGACGAGCAATAAAGAAGATTCCATTATTTACTTAGTAGCTTGTATTCACATCTTTATTCAGAGAAATACTTTCAAGCATTTCAATCTTTCCAAGTTGCCTCTTCAGCAATGACAGGAAACTCTAAAGATGTTTTACCTTTTCAACTGTCCTACCTACTCCAAAGCAATACTGAAATACACAGCTTTGGCCACTGACTCCCTCTCTCCGCTGCCCCTGTCCTGGCACAAGCACACATACATAAAGAGGAGAACATAATCACAGCTTAAAATGACTCTGCAAAAACATCACAAATAAAAGCAGCTCTCTCCCTTCTCCTAAACAAGTACACTGAAATGTTTGTGTTGGTACAAGACTCCTAGTTGCACCTTAATGCTTATAAAACTATGTCCCAGGAATATGTCAAAATTAGTTAAACATAGATGCAAGCAGACAGCCCAAACAGCCCACATACTCTTGCTTTAACCCTTACATACTATAAAAAATAGAACTTACTACAGTTAAGTTTTCCTCTTCCCATAATGTCACATTGACTCTTATCACAGTGGCAGAAGCTTTTGAAGATCTTCTAATGGCACAGCCTGCCACACCAGTGACTTGGTAGCAGAGTACCAGCATGACTGAGATATACTTTCAGATGGAATTGATCTCATTTTATAGTCTTCCTCTCAATCAGTTAACCTGAAAAATTCAGGCACTTAGAAAAGGAAGAAATTTGTTAGAGAAAACACCAAATATTTTTAATAGTCTGCTATCTGGATCACAATGGCACATGGCATGGCTGCTGCATCATATGTCATGGCTGCAAAAGTAACTCATTCATCCTAAAAAAAAAAAAAAAAAAAAAAAAAAAAAATCCTCTAGCTTCTCATAGAGGAAACAAACTTGGTTAGTTTACATGCAATTTGACAGTCCTGTGCTCACACAAGAATTACTTTTAACTTCACTCAGAACCTGACAGCTTAAATTCAAAACAGAGTATACTTTGTACATACATAAAATCTAGAATTTTATCTTAACCAGCCACTTAAGGCTAGCATCATGCAGGTTTGCCACTGTGCAATACTTCTTACTTAAGGGCTTGCAATCTTGAATTGTTTTATTGCAATCTGAAACAAAGGAAGTCATGCTGCTCAACTTCTCAATCTGAAATGTTTTCACTTGACTTTCCTGAATTCTCACACGCCTCAGATTATGATTGGTATATTTTAGACTAGGAAAATGTGTTCCCAAGTTACTTGAATAAAGGAGCCACAAACACAACAGAAATGAGGAACACTAGCACAGAAAGTAAGTTATAAGATCACTGAAAATATTAAATGCAAACAGTCTTTAAAGTTGGAGAAGGGTATAATAGCTATTTGGAAGGCAAAGAATTACTAGACGCATTATGAAATTATTAGAAACAAAAGTAGCCAGATGCTACACATATAGGTATATGCACACACTCTAGCTATCATTCATTCATTCACATCATGTAACTAAAATGATTCCAATACACATATGAAAAAGCAAAATTAAAATCATGTTAATCACGTCACTCTTGCCCTCTTTTTCCACCTTATTAGCCTTCACTATAACCTTTCCCAGACAAGCAAACTGTGTTCAAGCCACACGTATGCAGTGGTACCTCTCCATATACTTGTGCTATCACAACAATTGAACAACAACCTTAAGTCCAGACATCCTACCCTCACTATGGGGACAAACAAAAACTTGTATCTCTTACATTTGTCAGGCATTGATTTCATGAGACAAAGATTTTCAGTTTCCTTAAGACCTCCATCACTAAGGAATTTGATTTAAAATAAAATTACTGAGTAGTACAGCATGTCTGTAAGCCACTTTTCCTTAGGAAACTGTTCTGAAAAAAAATCAACCGGGAAAAGTGAGTTAGTTGTCAGAGATGAAATAAAATAGCAATAAAGAGGGGACTTTTGCACAATATACTGAGGTCAAGCAGTTTCCAGCTCAAGCTCTTGCACCGGAGTGCCAGAAGTGCAGAGGTGATGCAGAGGCACACTCTCTACTCGCCAAGAAGACACTGCAGATGGGAAACGGTGCCCACTCTTCACCGTCTCCATAAGCGGCTCTCCACACTGCGCTTAAGAGCTCCCTGACTCCATTCTTTTCACCGGCCACAAACGCGACCAGCTGCCTTCATCTCCAGGCTCCCGCAGCACCTCGAGGCCACAGCCACGCGGCACGAGGGAGGAGCCCACACGGAGCAGTCCAGCCACGGGCCGACGAAGGCACGACTCTCCCGAAGCAACACACACATGCAAGAAGCGACGAGCGGCAGCCCCGCAGGCGCGGGTGGACAAAAGCCCCTGGTGCGGCACGGCTCGGCCAGCGGTCTCCCAGCGACGCCTCCCCTCGCGTCGCAGCGAAGGAGAGCGGCCTCGGGCGCGGGAACCGCGCGGGGCTCGGTCCGTCGCTGTGGCGACGGCAGCGCGCACCCGCTGGCGCTCACCTCGCCAAGGAAACGGTCTGCACCTGGGGGAGGGGGCGTCTCGCAGGGCGCCCCTTTCGCCGCCCGCCCCGGCGCCCTCACGGTGCGGCCCTCCCGCGGCCTCTCCCCCAGCCACGCCGCGGCGGCACTCACGGCAGGGCAGGGCGGGCTCAGCAGAGGCAGCCCCACAGCAGGGACCATCCTCCGGGCACAGACCGCGTATCACCACTCCGCCGCTGACTCCCCTCGGAGCCCCGCGCGCGCAGCCTACCCTGCTGCTCGCACACGCAGCCCGGAGCGGCCAATCCGAAGGCATGGGTTAAGCCCTCTAGGCCAATCAAAGCATCCGAAGCCGGGGCAGCGGACACACGCCGGGACAGGGCGGAGCGAATCAGCGGCCGGCCAATCGCCTCCACAAACACTTGCAGGGAGCCCCAATCACAGGCCGGCGGAATCTAGACTGGCGTGGACGCCGTCAACAAGTTAAGGTGGCTGAAACAGGAACTGCCAGGGAGCGACATCTCGCGAGGCCAATGAGAGCGCAGCGAGGGGCGGGGCCAAATAGGCGGAAATTATTAAAGGGGAAGCAGCCGCGGCGCGGTGAAGGGGCAGCAGTGCGGAGAGGGGGCCCGTGGTCCGGCCCGCCATGAGCGCTGGCTCTCGCATGGGCGCTGCAGAGCGCCCTTCTACCTAGACCTGCAGTGGTGCGGGTTGCTTTGCGTTTCTGTGTTTTTTAATAAAATACCACTCCCTCCCGGCCAAGTCTGATAAAACAAGATCTATCTTTGGGCACGCTGAAGTGGAGTTTGCGATCTGGTGTTTGCTACCTCAGAGTAGCTAGTACAGCATCCAGGATGTGAAAGTCAGTAGCCAGGCTTAGTGATCACCAAAAACTCACAGGTGAAGTCTCATATCAAAGGGTAAATTGCTGAATAGTGGGAAATAATTTTTGGCAGAGTTTACAGAGTAGCAGTATAATAATTAAAAATAAATAAGAATACTCTTGCACTGTGTTCAGAAAAGCTTCATATGGAGTAGGTGAGATAAAGAGCAGCTGCCTGTGAAAGATAAAACCAAGAAGTTTCTTTTGTTACTTTTTTTTTTAAGGAAGGCATAATGCTTGGCTGTATTACAGATTTGGATGCCATAAGCAACGATAAAGGTCTGTATGTCATGGCACGGCAGCCAATAAAAAGGACATCTCAACAGAGGTAAGTGCCCTTCCCCCCAAGGTGTGCAAGTTTCCCGGCCCATGGCTCACACATGCAATGCAAGTGAAGGGTCTGCTAGCTTTACTTAGCTCTCTTGAGGGCTTGAGACAGTGTTGTGACAAAGGCCTTGAACAAAATGGTAGAAATGTAGAAATAAACCAAACACAGTAGGTATTTGGAAAGGAGAGGACAAAACAAAACATAAAATAAACAAACACCCTTATGCTTTGATTAATTTCTCTACAGGGCAAAGGAAAAATTATCAGTTTTGCATGTCAGGCATTAGGTCATGAGGTTATAATAGTTTTATAAATACAGAAACAAAAGAAATGTGCTAAAATTACAGTATTGAACAATACAAGTTGCTACAAGGCTCCTGTAAATCTCCAAAGATTGAACACCACGAGGGAAATGGAGTTCATTGGAAAAGAAACAGCAGAATCAGGAGAGCTTTGGAGAAGGAGTGGTACTGGAGACTATTAGCTGACTTTACTGTAAAGGAATAACCGGGTAGTAAAGGAATAACCACAGGCATCAAAGAGAAGTAAGTGGGATGAGGGTGGAAAGGAAAAAAAAAAACAGGGCAGAAACCCATAAAAGCCACTCAGTATGGAAAATGGCTGCAGGAGTTTGAAGTACAGCAAAGGCTCTCCAGCTTGGCAGTTGCTTAAAAGACTGAAGTCATGAAGGCTGCAGGCCCGACAAAGCCTCTTCTCCCTTTGTGGCTTCCAGGTCAACTCAATGTCAGTGGAGCCTGTAGAGGCTGAGCTTTGCTTTTGCAAACTACGCCCATGGATGCCCTGGCTCCATCTATTGGCAAAGAGCTTTCCAGGACAACTTAAATAAGCAGATAGGCTATTGATTTCCCTGAAACCATATAATGGAGAAAGTTTCTCACCTCATAGGTGGCACTTTACATCAAAGCAGGAAAGATGAGGAGGAAAAACACAAACCAAGGAGGAATGACTCAGATAAGAAGGACCAGAATAGTTAAGAGTTTTATTTAAGACCCTTCCTGGGAAAAGTCAGTACTGAAGAATATTTGCTGCATTTCAAATCCAATTACTTTTGCAAATATGGAATAGAACATATCTAGCAATTTGAATACCTTAAAATATTTAACCCATAAACTCTCAAACACCGAGTTCTTGGTGCCTGGTCTGTTTGTTTCAAGATCATTCATTATTTGATGGGAAAATACTATAGGACAGTTCCTGTTCCCCTCTCCCACCACCCACAAATGGCTAAGGATTTCTGAGAAAAAGCATGTGACTTCAGAAATGCCACTTTCTTCAGTCATTGGCTACACAGCACATTCATCACATAGCTGCCAAACTTGCACAATTCACATCAAGAATACTGGAGTTACATGCCTGTGAAGAACTTTATGATCTGATTTCAGGGGAGGGGAAAAGGATGAACTGCAAAAAAAATGCACACAAGTCATGAATGACATAACTCAAATAGTGCACATTTATTCTGAATGGTATTTCTAAAGGGTTTGAGAAAAACAAAAACATGCTCCTGATGTACAACAAGGGCAATGATAAAAACTGGATAAAAATGATAAAAAGTGGACCACCTTATTTCTAAGTAATTTGCTCCCCCTGTAACTGAACTTGTAACATTGAGAATATGTGTCAACTGTATACAGCATACCTCTGACTATATCTTAACTCAAGAGATCAGGGGTGGCTTTAGTCAAATTACTTTGGAAGCAGTTGCAGATTCAGAAGAAATATCCAAGACAGCAAATGCTTTACAAAACACACTTTGTGCATAGCAGCTGACCCTGGACTACAAAGCAGGGCAGAACATAACAATCTGTTTGGTGGATCCAATTTTTACTAGATATCACAGGGCACCATCAAGAATTAACAAAATATCACATAAGTTTGTTCCAATTGTAACAGTATATCATGTTTAATAGGCAGATTTAACCATTAGCTGCTCATGTAAACTCAGCCAGTTTCTGTATACACAAATTCTCTCCCTTGCCCCTCCCCACAAATGAGGGATATCTTTCCTGGATGGTTCTCTTCTCCCCTGTACCACAGTTTCCTCTAGTAGCACTCTTTTTAGGTAATATCTTCTTGCTTCAACTAACATATGACAAAACCAGTTGCAGAGATTCATGAATAACTCGTATATACACAATTCTAAAGCTGTTAGGTCACATACGTTTTTCTTGCTAGATCTTCATCCCAAAGAGGAAGTGCTAGTGTTTTTTTTTTTCCCCCATGGAAATTCCCAACTTAAAAAAAAATTCTATTGTTCATAAGCTGTTATTTTCAAACTAGGAGGAGGTCCTGCTGTAGCAACATAAAGAGTAACACAAGTTTTCCGCAGTAATCATAAGATTCACTTCACTCAATTTTGGTGTTCAGATACAGCACTAAGATACAGAGTTCTCCTCCCATACCAAATGTGGTCAATATACTATTAAAATACAACTGTTTGTCATGCAGAACTATTGACCTTCACTCTCCTTTGTCTATGTACAGGGGCACAGCTTTCTAAGAGATTCAGTTTATACCTTGTACTCAAGAATCAGGATGAATAGCCTGGGAAAAGGAGTAGTTAGTCTCCCTTCCACATCCTACAAAGTACTGTTTCAGAAGTTGTGATGATGCAGGTCTGCTGTGGAACAGAAGCTGTAAGATTTTTTAGGGATACATTCATAGAACGATGGCAGCCCAAAGCAAAAAGAGAGAGAAACAAAAGTTAATCCAAGTAAATTCAGACATCAGACTCATACTTTTAAACCTGAAGGAAAACTGTCTGTGAAATACATTGATTTGTGGAAACCTACAACAGCAAAGCCTAAGAGTTCATATTCCCACACCCATCTACTCAACCCAAACACTTATCACTTAGTTCTAGAAGAATGAAGAGCACTTTGCTTGGCATCAGAGGCAGCTATGGTCTGAATTACAGCTGTGCTGCACATATATCCTCAAATACAACACTATCTGTCTGCAAATAATCCTCTCGGTTTGGTCTACAGATGGCCAGGGAAACTATGTTGGCATATGATAGGCTAATTGTGCTTCAATATATCCCCTTCTAGAAATATGCTGGAACTGCCTACATAAGCAGGGCAGGCAGGTTCTAACAGTGCTAAAGTAAGTTTTTCTCATAACTAGGTCCTCTGGCCCAGGAAACTGTTGACATCTTTCTAGCCAGAGTCTGCTAGAGCGCTGCAAACACAGGTGCTCAGGCCATGCAGAGAGGCTTTCGCTGATAAGAGATCTGCCTATCACCATAACTCAATTAGTGCAAACCCAGCAAACAGAGAAGCCATTTTCCAGCACAGGTCTGTCTGGATGCACCCTAAAAAACACTACCCCGCTTTGGGAAAGTGGTAGTAATTCTGAAGTAGCTTGTTTCGTCACCCCTCAGGTAAGGAAGGCTGTATGGTATGGACTGAAGGGAATCCTCCCTTGCCTCATGTATAACTCCCATCCTGAAATCCTTGGTTCCCAAGTCACGGTATAATGACCGGACAGCACCTGCAAACAAGATGCATGCTGCAGTGTGCACTATAGGTTGGAGACTTTTAAAGCAGATAAAACTCCAGATGCAGATTTAAACTTTAAGAAACATTAACAGGAAAGGAATGCAGTTTAATATCTATTTGCAAGATGGGGTAGGTTGATACTGTCTCAGCTGAGTGCACTTTCTCAAATGCTTGGAGAGGAATCCACACTCAAATTGGTATTTACATTGGCATACATAAAACTGCTGGCAGCAGTGCATAGAAAGTTGCACTGACATTCACACAAATAAAGCATGAAAGGATGGAAAACAGAGCTTAGAAGAATTTACTGTAGCTTTGAGATTACAGTACTAGGAAGAAGCCATAAAATCTAGTATATGCCGCTTCCTCTGGTGCATCCTGGAGCACTCTGCCACAAGAACTGCCTTATTACCACTTAATAGGGAGGTGGGGGAATCTTCAAAGCAGTAAAACATGCAGTTCTTAACCGCTTCCTTTCTAAAGGGCATATAAACACAGCAAGCCAAGCAGATCCCAACCAAATTCAGAATATCCCTGCAAAATTATGCAATTAGGGTCAGATCCTTGTTTGCCTTCTCAGTCTTGCTGCCTGGTTTCCTCGACTCTTGCCCCATCTTAGATTTGACACCACAGATTTAGTAGCTGTAGCAAAAATTATCTGGAAACTGATATGATCAAAGTGGGTAAAACGGTCACAATCACCACTGCTATCCCAATAACACAGGTAAACTCGATTCTTGATAAGCCCTACACCTCAATCAAGAATCCTGCATCAAGATTAATAATTTTACAAGGTGACTCTTGCCAACACCATCGTGAACTCTTACTCTGGCGAAAGTTTGCTGGGAGTTGGATAAAAGAAGATAAGGAAAACAGCAAAGACCACTCCGAACCCTCTTCTCTGTTCAGAAATGTAGCACCAGCTTGGGTGAGGAGTACTTAAAAAAAAAAAAAAAAAAAAAAAAGGCATTCAAAAGATGAGCCCAAGTGGAGTGAAAAGGTATGGCAAAGTAGCCTGCGCTTCTCAGTAAAACATGGAGGAAAACACTACACTCAAAAATATTGGAAAAAAATAAACATGCTTTCTTTGAGATGGGGTAATTAAAAGGAAGAATGGGAATTACTGATTTAACATTCAAAGGTATGCAGGGTGCTGGTGCTAAAGTACCCTGTTGGTTATTAAAAGTAATCATGTAGAAGTCAAGGACAAGATATTGTTTTTTCCTTTCTCTTCTCACATTTACATTCTTCTTACTGTTCTGATACAAACTTGCCATTAGGAAAACCTGATCAAGCCCTCCACACCTCAAACTAAAGAGTTCTGCACACCTCTTCCCACTATAAACAAAAACTAGAAAGAAGGAGAGGTTTAAAAATAAACAAAAATTGATTGGACAATCCTTGGAAGAAGCATAACTTTTTTTTGGAGAGAGGTCACGGAAAAAAGTTAGGAAGGATGAAGAGGGAAAACAAAATGAAAACAATAGGCCTCTCTTTCCTTATTTGGCGACAAGCAAGTGCAAGAAAGTGTTTGTTGGGGTTTTATTCAGTTGTCGGTCTTTTGCACATCTGCGTTCTGGCCAAGACAAGGGGCTTTGAGGTTTTTCTGCAGCACATGGGCATCTGCTGGCTCTATCCTCTTGTAGTAGTTTTTCTTCGTCTCAATGATCTCAAAGCCAAACTTTCTGTAGAAGTCAATTGCTGACTCATTGCTGATCTGGACATGCCTGGGACAGAAAGGAGGATAGAGATACAGATATCAGAACTTTCTGTGGTGTAATATGCTACCTCCACATTTAGGATTATCAAATGATAAAGGGTATAAACAGGATATGAAAAAGAGTCAACTAAACAGAGAAAGGAACGATGGTGTAGCTTTTACAGTTCAGAACTGGAAATCTGGCTCTTCTCAAATTAAGCCTGCACTAACAGTTTCCAGATGGCCTCTGGCAATCATTCTGAGAGAAAAATGGCAAGTATTTCCTTCAGTGAAGCTCTTTCAAGGAACGCACAAGGGGTGTTGGGTACAAATTGAAACACAGGAAGTTCCATCTCCATGTGAGGAAGAACTTCTGTACTGTGAGGGTGACAGAGCCCTGGAACAGGCTGCCCAGAGGTTGTGGAGTCTCCTTCTCTGGAGATCTTCAAACCTGCCTATCTGCCACCCTGTGCCAGGTGTTCTAGGTGTCCCTGCTGGAGCAGGGGGGTTGGACTAGATCTCTAGAGGTCCCTTCCAACCTTAAGCATTCTGTGATTCTGTGAATGCACATAGCACAGGCCCTGAAGCTCAGTAATTTTACTTTTCTTAGAAATCACACCTGCTTTCACTGTAGAGTCAATTTTTAACTTCTTGTGGTAACACTCCTCAGATGACCCCAAAACACTAGTCTGAGTGTTGATCCCTAACATACTAAGGCAACACGGTACTGCTGAAGGTTTTAATAGGCTTTTTGATATGATTTTAACTACATGCTCATTGCTGCTTTCCTTTCCTCCTCTAATAAAGCTATCGGGGCACAATGAAGCCCTATGAAATTACAAAATCTTTTCCACCTTTATTCCCCAGAGTTTTACAGATCTTGCTAGTATATTCCTAGAATTTCAAGGCTTCCAAGACAAACAGCCATAGGTAATTTATTTTCACAAGTATCCAAAAAAAAAAGTTTGGCTCAGCAACAAGTGTCATTACATGCTCCCAAAAATCAGTGGGCACTATTTGAGTTTATGAATCACTTTGTGATGACAATATGCTACATAAAGTAAGCACAGAACCAAAGTAGCTCTAGAAGCAAGAGCAGAAAAATAACAACAAAAATCTTAATATTAAGCCCAGTAAAGACCAAATATCTAAAAGGGAACTTCATGGTGATGACAAATTTAGCTAGTGACACCAAAATACATGCCTAAGCAGCATATTATGTTCAGTGTGTAGATCACAAAGAACAGACACAGTAATAAAACCAGCAAGTTGCTAACAAATTTAGTTATGCTCAGTTCTGGGAACTACTGAATATTACGCTAGAATACTACTCTGGTGATGAAAAGAAAGGATTATGTAGGACTTGTTTTTTTGCACTAAAAACAGTAAATGATTCTTCCACTGTGCACGCAGTAGTGTGCAAAAGCCAAAAAAAAAAAAAAACCAAAAAAACCCCATGTGCCAATTAGCAAACAAGTTCACCATCACAGTGAAGGTGACTGAGCACTGAAACAGGTTGCCAAGAGAGGTTGTGTTCTTTGGAGATCTTCAAGACCCGCTTGGATGCAATCCTGTGCCATGTGCTCTAGGTGACCCTGCATGTATGTGCAGGGGGTTTGGCCTAGATGATTTCTAGAAGTCCTTTCCAACCTTAATGATTCTATGATCACTATCTCTGAGGGTAGAGCAAGAATACAATCCAAGAGTAGCTTCAATCAAACCGTTCTTTAAAATAACTATCCTCACACAGAGGACACAAAGCTATGACAGCAGACAATGTGGAAGAATTTTCACCTCCCTGCCAGGACAGGGCTAAGCTTAAGGAGCAAGTCACCTTGCCTAGTGATACCAGGGTATGAAATGCTCCTCACTGTGTATCGTAGGAAGTTGAGAGTTCTGGGTGCAGTTCCATGGCAACATAAATGCATCCAAGTCACAGCTGTTGTGGGCCTGTCCATAACACTGCACCCTACTTATACTGCATAACTAGGAAGAGGGGAATAAGCAAGAAAGCTGGCTAAGAGAAATGATCTGGCCCAAACCTCATCCAGCTCACTAGGCAGTCATAGGCATCAGTGCACAGGAAAAGGCAAAAGTATGTAAGCAGCAGAGAGAAGAAGCAAAGTTGTAGCATTTCTCACTTACATCAGCCTTAGTTGCTATGGATTTCAGGCTAGAGTTTGTTCCATAGGGATCTATAAGGATGGTAGTGCCTTTTTAAGCAGCTCTGTCCTCTCCCCTAGTGCTTGTTTTCATTCCTGCATCACCCCAAGTGATCACACAGCCATGTAGTGGATTTAAAAGAGAACCAGAACACAAAACCCATTTTCCCAACTGCATCAGGTCACTGACCCTGTTTACTGTGTTGCTGCACAGCCAACCTGGCATAATGTAAGAACAGGAATAAGTAGTCAAGCCTAAATGCGAACCTAGAGTTTCACATGTGTTCACAAACACATCTGATCTGACCCACATATGAGTGTAATAAAAGCCAGACAGCAAATGCAGCAAAACTGCATAAAAGACCTGCAGCATTTTCCATTCTGCATTCTGTGGAGAACTTTTTTTTTTTTTTTTTTTTTTTTGTGGAGAATAAAAAGAAAAAGAAAATCTTTAAAATATGATGTCATCCTGCTACTGATCACTAGTTTGCAACCAAACTGCTTTTAAACTCAGCAGATTTACAAAAGTCTTTATAAAGACAGCAAACTCTGACTTTTCTCAGCAACGCGCCACAAGAGCAGAATGCCATCTTTGGCTTCCCTATAGAACTTACTAGACAAGATGTTTTTGTTTCACCCAGGACCCCACTGAAACTACTGCTAAAATGCTTTAGTGTTCCTCTCCCTTTGCTCCCAATTATGTCTTTGGTACCTCTCCCAAAATGCAGAAGAGGAAGTCATTTACTTACAGATAGATGTTGTCAAAAGTGCCATCTTTCTCACAGATGTTTAAGACATGATTCAACATTTTAGTTCCTGTCAAAGGTAAAAGATATACTTAACAAAACCAGAAGTGCACTTAGGTACACTAGGATGTACATACTTCCTAAGTGCTTTCTTCAGCAGAGGCAGGTAACAGTAAGTAGGCTAAAATGATTGGGAATGTACTGTCAGAGCATTTGGACTGTGCTCCAAAATCAGAGAAAAAAGTAGTTTGAAGATGTCATCTGTGAGCACCAAAATCTGCCAGTAAGTTGGAACTCCAAAAATATTATCTGCAAGGAAGATACCTTGCAAAATCATCACTGTAAGCAGGATATACTTTTAAGTTTATAAGAAAGGTACTTTGAATAGCTTTTTTTGGTAAGATCTCTTAAAAAGATTTAAAAATAACCCTGATTTTCATAAACCAACTCTCTAAACAGTATATGATCTTTTCATACTTATACACACAGGATGGAAGTTCAGAACTTCAAAGTCTCAAGTACAACTCACGATATGGTCAAAACAAAATACAAAATCAGTGACAATATTGTTAACTTTTTCTGATGAGAGCAATTGTAAAAGTAATAAAGTTAATTTTTATTTCCAGTTTGTCCAAAGCAAATGGATTACTGCAAGGTACTGGTTATTGATTTAGCCTATGGACTTGCAACAACAAAAAAACTACACATTAGTATGCATATGGATAGAAAACGCGTGCCACCTGTGAGTAGCATTGATTAGTAGTAATGGAAAGCTAAAATAAATAACAATTAGAACAAGAACATTTTGGAAGGTATAAAAGACAACCTGATTATGGACATCCATGTTTTTCTTCTATATGTGGTATGCATTGGCTATATATCTCTGATAAATTAATCTATATCTTTGTGCTTTAAAGTTCACATCTATAAAAGCAGAGTATTTAAATCACAGGCTGATAAAATAGGTAAAAGAATACATGGAATCCTGCAAGGTCTACAAAAAAAAAAGTCCACTTCTGGAACAGGTAGGAAAGCAGGCAGGAAAGCATGAGCCTATCAACTCATATTCCGCCCCCCCCAAAAAAACCCCCACCACCAACAACAAACAAAATGTTCTGAAAGTGTTAAGACCCTCTTGCTCAAAATGCCTGAAAACTTTGAAAGAGCATTTAAAAGAGTGCAAAGCAATGAGGTTACTTGGATGATTTGAGATAGGAAAGAAGCTCCTCCTTACCTATCCCTAGCCTTCGGTAGGGTGCCAGGCATCCAAGTGTCATGATATACAGTCTCTTCTGATTCTGGGAGTGATCCACCCTACAGCACACTGCTCCCACTGCAATATCATTGAAATAGGCTGCCAGGGAAGAAAACAATAAAGTGTTATTAGTCACAAATCTCAAATTGCCTGCATTTACAACTCCATCACTTGTGCCCAAATCCTCTTTCTTTTCCTGTTGCCAATTCTTCTGTACCAGATATGTCAGCCATGATCTGTGATTTTGAGTGAAGTCTCTGATGGTGCTCTGATACAGGAATTGGCTTACCGGAGTTCAAAATAACTAGCAGCGACTTCCGGATGTAAACCTGCAGCACACTCTGTCTTAACAGAAAACAGACTGATTTCCAGTAAAATAGAAACACTTGAAGCTTAGGACTGCAGGTCTTTCTGGGGCACCCAAACAGTTGTCTTTCATTCATTAAAATAGATGAATCTATGACTCAAAACCATTAAGGACTGCACTGATAAGCTTTCAGCCATCACAACCCACGGTTACTGGCAAGAACATTTGTACCTAATTTGGCTAGCTCGCCAACCTCCAGGACATCCTTGTAGAACTTGTCATTGTAGCTGACAGGAAAAATGACTTGGTTTAGCCGCTTCAGCTGCTTAATGTTGTGTGGAGTCACATCTCCCAACTCGATCCGGCTACTGGAACAAATCAAAACATGCTTAATATCTGATACACTCTTTTTTTCTTTTTAATATAAAAATATATATAAAAAAAGCAATATTTTATTTATACATCTACAGCTGCCCAACCTAATAATCAGTTCGACATATACTGGAACCATCATTTCAATGTCCATCCCACACAGCTAACTTTTGCTGGTGGCTATTTTAATTCCAAAACTCAATTTAAAAACAGTACTGTACACTCAGAAGTTTTCAGGTCACACTGGACACTGAAATATAATAGTACGTGTGTGTTTTTATTGGAGACACAAGAACATTCAGGAGAATATCAATCTCGGTAGGAGTATTGACTTTGGTTTTGTCCCCCAGATTTTCTGACAGATCACCAAGATCACAGAAAGTAACACATCTAGAACAGAGACCAAGAAAATAAAGTCCTCAGCCTATACTTTAAAGACAGACTTAATTATATCAGTTTAAAATAAGACTTATACTCAGATGCATAGATGTTTAGATGCAAGTCATTACTAGACACTTGCCTCTAAAAACCAAGTGTTGTGTGCAATGGAGCACTCCACTGTTAAGGTGATATGTGCTCGATTACGATCATCTTTTAGGTTCATTCTTGACATTGACTGAGAGCTGAATGACACTGGCAAAATACTAATGCTGAACTATACTAAGATGAAACATAGCAAGCATCTCCTGTTTAAAAATATAATTTCCTGAAGGGATACTATATACTAAGAAAAAGACAAGTAAAAATGTTTGTGCTATCAATACAACTTCCTGGCTACAGAAAAATACTTCATGAGGATAGAGTTAGCAAAGACTGACTACAACATGAGAAATGAAGACTAAGCAGTTGCTAGCTAATCAAAACTTTTCTCCAATTGGTCATCATTGCATGAAGGCAGGTACAAATGTAGGGCAAACTGAGCTACAAACACATCTCCAGGTTTGTCTGCAGCCTTGTTTTACCTAGTACATATAGACAGTCAGATTGTTTTTTGCCCAAACAATTGTACCATTTGCTTTCCTTTCAATCCACATTATGTTTTCAAAAAGACAGTTTTATAAAATACTTGTAAGTCAAGGTTTGACTTACATGCAGTAGCTGCTTTCCACCTCTAATACTTTGGGCCTAGTCACAGGTTGATGTACAGGAGAAAACAACAGATTAGCTTACCTGATATAGTGAAACAAAGAGGTGGTATAACACCCAGCAACTTTTAGTCTTCAAGAACTGTACTAAATAACACTGAGATCTGTCTCTATTTTATTAATTACATGTCAAAATTACACGTCAAATTACATGTCAAAATTAATTACATGTCAAAAACATAAACAATTAACACTCCAGTTATCACATCAATTTTAGTCGATCACATCATCAGGTAAGGTACAAATATACTTTCTAGCAAAAACTTTCTAGGCATTGTACTGCAATGGAGTACAGCTTCATATGAGTAAAAGCTATGGGAATGGGAGCTTTAAGGTTTATTTCAAGAAGCATAGCTTGCCCTAACACATACTTTCCACTTTTATTTCACTTCTGCAAAGCTACTTCAGCCCTACGTATGAAAGATCAGCAGTGCCCATCTTCTACATGATACAAGACTGTAGACTCTACTTAGTGACCCCGCAGAAGTCAATAGTTTGCCTCTAGGATCTAGCCTCAACTAAAGAAGTATTGATAATCTTGTACCTCTTGTACATTATCGTATTCCAGCCAAGCACTCTAACCACTTAAAATTAATGAATGGTATTGGAGTATTGATCTTCTCTTATTTGTCTAACATATATTTTTCCAAATAGTTTCAAAAAAAGCTCTTTGGTATCACGCATCTCATGCCACTTTGGGTACTTACAGATTGTTGCAGGCAGTCCTTATCTTCCCATACTATGCCACATAGATCAATTGCTCCCCAACTGCAGGGGGAAATTCTAAACTCTCAGTCCCTCCAGTCTGCCTAGTCCTTTTAGGAGTACGGCATTCTCTTAAAACAACCCTGACAAACAGGCAGTATGTTCTTCAGTAGCAATCTCAACCATGGCAGAAACAGCACTACTCTCCATATTCTTGCATCTCAACTATGTCAAGCCATGCAGGCACGTTATTCATAGGGGATAGGCATATGCATAGGGGATGCATATGCAGCAAATGGATGCAATTCTGAAATTTTAATCTATAACAAAACTGAAGCGTGTTGGCTTGTGCCTGGAAGAGAGGTGTGCTGGAATACAGCACCTTAATAATCCCACAGTAGGAGCAGACAAAGTGGCCACAGCCTCTTTTGCTGCAGTCTACATTAGCCTGGACACCCAAGGGTGTAGGTCTCAGCTTCCAATTACATCAAATTAGCTGCACACTAGGAAGCCAGTAAGGGTAGAGATTTGCACTCAGTTCCTTAAAAGCCCACCCTTTCTGTCCATAAGATTTAATAAACTTTGGTGGCACTAGGGAGACCTTTATTATATTATCAAAAATCAAGCTTCAGTTTATCACTTAAGTTTCACTGCTTGATCGAACTCTTGAGCCTGTGGTAAAGTTGTTATACAGCAAGCCTCTCTCTGCATTTTAGCAAAAATCCATGACATAAACAATTATCAGGTTCTGTGCACCCCACACACCTACGTACTTTAAAACTAGTTAGTCATTGATGAAGCAAAAAAATAGGCATTAGAAGAAAGTGGGCCAAAATATTTTGATGAAAAAACAGCAGAACAATGAGACATTATCAAGGGCTGAACCTTTACCAACACCATTTTAGAGGGGAAAGAATAAGAAAATATAATAGTAATAAAAACGCAGGAAACCCTGCAGCTTTTGAGAGCTACTGAACCAGGACATTACCTCTCAACTTGGCACAACAGAGAAAATAAAATGAAAAAGAGATGAAAAGCACCTTTCAGCCACAGCCTTATGAAATTGTGAGGAAAACTCAGGTGTGTGATTTTACAAATAAGGAGCTTCCCCCACAGCCTGGCTGAAGAGCAGGACAAAAGAGCGGGAGTGGAGTCATGAGTTGAGGGGGACAAAAGATCATCTGCCAAGAGTTGAGGGCCTTTACAAATAGGGGAAATAGGGCAATTCCCCCACATTCTTCAGCAAGGGGGACAA
>JAWLRI010000146.1:157199-205675 GCA_034781795.1 Crypturellus tataupa
CCCGCCCCCCCCCCCGCCCCCCCCAGTGGCTGGGAAGTAGAATATGAGCCACCATTGTGTCCAAGTAGCAAAAAACACCTGGGCTGTTAGGAGTGTTGCCAGCAGATTGAGGGAGGCGATCATTTTTCTCTAATCAGCTGTGATGTGGCTGTATTAGGAGTGCTGAGCTCAGTTCTGGGCTCACCAATGTGAGAAAGACAGGTGTTCTAGAATTTACCCAGCGAAGAGACACAAAGATGAGAAAGGGCTCAAAGTATCTCCCATACAAAGAGAGACTTCGAGAACTGGGAGTTTTTAGCCTGGAGAAAGCTCAGGTGGATCTAACCAGTGTGTACAAATAACTGATGAGAGGAAGTAAAGAAGGTGGAGCCAGATTCTTCTTAGTCATATCCAGTAAAAGAACAAGAAGCAGTGGGCACAATCTGAAATACAGGAAATTTTGGTTAAATGTAAGAAAACTTTTTTTTTTTTTTTTTTTTTTTTTCTGGGAGGATGATCAAACACTAGAACAGGACACCAGAGCAGTTGTACAGTCTCTGTGCTGGGAGGTATTTGAAACTCATCTGAATAAAATCCTACCCCTTCTCTCTGACCCTGCTTTGAGCAGGTGTCTGGAACTAGGCAATCTCTAGAGATGTCCTTGTTGATTCTGTGATTGAGAAGTCTGGAATAACTTTACTTGGTGTGTTATGTTAAACTTACAACTGTGCATAACATTAAGGAGCAAATTTATGAAAATAGTATTTAGCTTCCACTGTAAATGACCTGTGTCCTGGTCATGTTTTTTCAATGGGGAGAATTTTCTGGATTCTAGATGAAGAAACATTAAATAACTTCTGCATTTCTCATATAATTTAGGCATAGCAATTTTTAACATTTCCTCTTAAAAATGTATCTGTTGGAGGGAGGAGTATAAATTGTCCACATTAGAGGAGTATCATAAAATTTGAGGCATTTACAATGCATCTGCACATGTAGGTAGTGGGATTTATGTTCTGTACTAAAATATGTTCAGTTGAACTAAGCAAAGTGTTGACAGGCCCCCTTCTGAAGCATGACTCAAGTGCAACACTTAGCTGCTTGGCTGTTGCGGGTTGTGCTCAGTAGTATCCTGTCCAGAGTGAGAACTTAGTCTAGGTTGTCAGTTAGAGGAGGGAAGAAATTTTCTTTGGAAAACTTATTTGACCGAGTTTCACTGTGGAAGCTTATCAAGCTTTCCTGGGTATTGTGCTTAAGTGTTTGTATTCAGAGTGTGTTTGTGTTTGGTTGGTTGGTGTGTGGAAAACTCAGGTGTGTGAATTTACAAATAAGGAGATTCCCCCACAGTCTGGATGAAGAGCAGGACAAAGGAGTGGGAGACTGAGTGGAGTCATGAGTTGAGGGGGACAAAAGAACATCTGCCAAGAGTTGAAGGCCTTTACAAATAGGGAAAATAGGGCAATTCCCCCCACATTCTTCAGCAAGGGGGACAAAAGAGTCAGGTGACCTTAGGTGTGAACAGAAGGAGGAAAGCAGGAGCTTGGTGTAGGCAGGCCGGGAAGGCTGTAACTCCCGAGTCCCTTGGCCAATGGGGAAAAGGAGAGGGCGTCCCTCTCGGGGAAAAAAAGGGGGGCTGCGTCCCACAGCAATTTGAGAGACCCTACAGGGATATGCCCGGTGGACTCTCCCTTTATACGAATAAATCTTAGGTCTCCTCTGTCTCCTTTTTGGACATTTCACTTCTGGACAGCGAGATTTTCCACACAGTGTTACTTAATGTAATGCTGCTGACTCTTAAGAAGTCTTGTGCTATTTACTATAGATTATTGTATTTAAGCTTTTGTCTTAATTTTATATGTTGCTAATGTTAAACTTTACAAAATTAGTCTTGTGAATTTGCAATGATTGCATGTGACTCTTCAGATAATGCAGTTTCTGGGGAGAGAGACTGCATAGCTCTTGTCTTTTGTACAACAGATGGAGCGTGATGGTGTGCAACTACCTTTGATTACGGATTCCAGCAGCTGACACTCCATGTGCAGCATCAGTCTATGTAATTAAGGCTTGGATACTATGCAGTTTCATCAATGCTTCTGCTAACTCCATAGTTGTGTGTGTGGTATTGTTTTTTGTTTTGTTTTTTTGTTTTTTTTAACACAGCAGAGAGTCACCACAAATTTACAATTTGAGGAGAAACAATACCTTTTAAACTTGGGCAGTTTGTGTTTCACTGTCTTTGGCCTATGCAGTCTGTTAAATGATGCCATTACTCTGTTGCAGAACAGAACATGCACTAACATGGGTATTCATGGTACCCTGATAGGTAAACTGGCTCTGACAGAAAGCGCACTCTCAAGGATTTTTATAGTGTGATCTTGAAGCATTTGGTACAGTTTGATTACTGGCTTTGTAGGTGGTCCTTAAAATGAATGATGCTGGTTTTAATTTCTTCTGCTTGCTACTATGCAGTTCAGGTGGGCAGAGGTTCAGCAGACTTGAAGATCACTTGCTTTGCTATTGCAGCATTCCTCTGTGCTGTTGGGGGAGAACCTAATGACTCATCAAGTCAGGTGGTTGTGGCTCTGCTGTGTCGGGAATTGCTTTCCCCTCTGCAGCAGGCTTCCTCATCCTTCTGTGCAGGGGAACCAGAAGGACACTTATTTCCTATGTTGTGGTACTAAACTGCTGACTTCTGGCTTTGCTTCATTTATCTTTAGAATTTTTGTTCTTCCTGGTTTCTGCAAAACGTGGTAAGAATCTTTGTTAAATAGTCTTGTGTTTTCTTCTGTTCAGTAAGGGGAATATTCACAAAAATCACGGTAGGATCCTTATTTTAAAAACGTCTTTGTGGTAGGGCAATTTATTCTGTAAATATGGGACTTGTCAACTGTTTGAAGCAAAAACAAGGCACTGTAACAGAAAACAGGCTTCTGCTCCTTGCACCAAAAGCAGTATTGGGGGGGGGTGGGGGGGAAGAAATGTAGATAGAAAATTCAAGTTATTGTCCTTTATTGTTAAGTGATGGATATAAAATGACTTTTTATGATTTAATAATTAATACCTCCATCTGAGATGGCTCTGGAGCAATCAATATTTTGTTTTCTCAGTATATTAAGTAAAATTAGAGTTTGAAAGCAGGTTTAAAGTTGTGCAGAAAATCTTGCTGTCAAAGACTGAATGTCCAAAAAGGAGACAGAGGAGTCCTAAAACTTTATTCAAATAAAGGGAGAGTCCAGCAGGCATATCCCTGTGAGGTCTCGCAAATTGCTGGAGGATGCAGCATAAAAATATGCTAATTTTCTGACTGAGGTACACCCTCTCCTTTTCCCAATTAGTCAAGGTACTCAAAAGTTACAGCCTTCCCAGCCTGCCTATACCAAACTCCCTGCCTCCTTCCATCTGTTCTCACCTGAGGTCACCTGACTTCTTTGTGCCCCTTGCCAAAGAAGGGGGAGCAATTTCCTTCCTGGCATATGCTCTTTTGTCCCACTCACTAGTGGCTCCACTCAGTTTCCCACCTTCACCTTTGCCCAGCTACACTGTGGAGGAATCCCCTTTTTTGTGAGTACACAAACTTGTGTATTCTGCTGAAAGTCAGTAGTGCTGCTCTTTAATAAAGACAATTTCCCCCTTATAACTTACATAGGATACAAGCTGCATCTCTACTGATTGTAGAGATGTTAAAATTAAGCTAGTACGTTTAGTAGGTGTGCTACTTCACTTTGTATGTGAGAGGCCTCTGATAGGCTGTAAGAATCCAGTGGGTTGCCAAAATGACTAGCTGCTTTGTTTTCTGAGGCTAATAACTACTACCTGCACACACATAAAGTGCTGTTTAGCAAATTCCATTATGCTTTAGGAAGTTCCCTTTCATAAAACATCTCTGTCCTCAGAGACTTTGTCTAAAACTGGAATTTATAAAGCCAGTACATAAGCAGTAGAGAACCGTGCAGAGACAAAGAGCACAATGTTATGTTAAATTATGTTCAATGTTGAAAAACATATAGCCCCTTACAAAAGGGGTCAACCTCACCTTGGCTTAAGGTTGTGTATACTTTTGTTTGTAGCTGCATAAAACAAGAATTACATGTTTGTGTTTAAAAGCAGTCAGTGAGATGATAAAGATTAGGAATAAGATTGAATTTATCAATGTGTTCATATTAATGCTATTCCATGCAAATTGGCTTGGGTGAGAAATGGGAAAGTCCCCTCTAAGGTGAGGGGGAGGAAGCAGAGCAGCCACAAGAAGAGATAATTGATGTAAGAGTGCTGAATTGTGGAGTGACTTCTATTAAGTGTTTTGAGTGGAACACTAAGACCTGCTTTTGTCTGCGAAGAGTAGTTGTGCTTGAGTTTTCCAGTGGGCTGGTGGTTCAGAGCAAACAAGATGAATTTTGTGAGATCAAGATTGGTTCTGATCAGCTGTTTGACTGACTGCTTTGCGGGGTCCTGCCTCTGCTGTTTGGGAATTTGAGGAATAAGCAGTAAAACTAAAACTGACTTCTGCTCCTCAAGAATAGGCAACTTGAAGTATAAACAGCCGTTATAGGGAGGTAACAGATGTGTGACTACAGATCTTTTGAGCTCTTAAATTATGAGTTCCAGTCCAGGCTGGTAGCGACTGAGTCACATTCAGCTGTTGGGGAGGCTGTTGTGAAATGAGTCAATGGTGAATATCTTGCACCATTGGCTCCAGCAAGCCCTGGAACTGGAAAATAAAAAGTGTTTGTTCAGGATGAGTTCTGGGTCATGGGATATCCTTGCCTTACGGAGCTGAGCCACTAACTTAAAATATCTATGCTGATAAAGAGGGAACTGGGGAACAGTTCTATGGCTTTAGCCTGCTACTGCTAAAGCACACACTGAAATGCAGTCATTAAAAATAAAGGATGACAACATAGTTGTCTTAACACAATGTAAAGGACAGATTTCAAGCCTTAATATGCTTCTCTGAATTTGCTGCCTTGCAGAAGGTGCTTGATTGAAGTTAAGTTTCTTGTGACAGCTTTGAGTCTAAATGAAAGCCCCACCCAGCTGCTATACCTAAGCCTTGCTGCTTTGGTGTGTACTCTCTATTGATATGCAGAAGGCAATGCATTCTCAGACTAGCATCCTATGCCTTTCCCAAGTGCTGTGCTAGAAAGTAGCAGTGGGTAGATGTTGTCTTGCAGTTGTCTAACACTGTTGAGTTTCCGTGGTAACACAGGTTGAGATAAGGGCTAAGGAAACAGAAGCATGAATTACTCGTCAGCAGATTAGCCAACCTGTCTGCTGTAGGACAGGGATGGACAGAGAGATCTGTTTCTAAACAGATTTTCCTGTTTTAACTGTTAGCTTCTCTAAGCAGTTGTTGATGACAGATGTCAGTCCACCCATGTGTTTAACTGGTGCAAGCTAGTTTTCTTTGTCTTGTTTTTCAGCAGAATGCTCTATAATTGTCCGCGGCTTTCACTGAGAGCAGAGATTGCAGAATATTGTTTAACTGGGGAGGAGTATTTAGAGCTAGCTCTCATGCTTGTGTGACAGTGCTCACAAAATTGCGTGTCTTTTGTTTTTACTCTTAAGTGCCATATCCCAGCAGTTTGAGATGGTAAAAATAGAATTTCCACAATTAATATTTGTAGTATTGCTTTTTCAGAGACTGCTGGTATTGAAGCAGCCCTAGAATATTATCTTATTTTGTCACAATAAGCTCCATGTTATGACAGGAGTTAGATGAAATATGGAAGACAGAAGAGGATCTCCAGTATTTAAATAGCCTGTTAGTGGACTTGAAACTGGTCTGACAGCATTATGACACCTTTGGACTATAATCCATTTGTTCTATTCAGCAGTTTTTTGTGGAACCTGTTTTGATGTTCCGTCCCTGGGTTTTTGCAGTAAAGAATGTTCATTTTTGGTGTGTGAATTTTTTTTGCCTTTTGTTTTGTTTTGTTTTTGTTGCTTGTTTTTTAATGAGTCGCTCTTTAAATAGCTTTGAAATTGGAACAAGTAATGTTTCAGACTACATGCCTTGAAAATTCTTCAGTTTTTCTTCTTACTGGAAAAAAAAGGAGAGGAGAAGAGAGTAAGCAGGGTTTATTATACATCTTTGCTGTGCAGAAATGACTTTTTTTCTTCCTTCTCCTGTGTAGTTGAACAGACAAAATGGATTTCTCCAAGCTACCCAAAATCTGTGATGTGGACAGAGAGGCTTTTGTTGGCTATGTCCATGGTGTCTCAGGACCAGGTAGGTATTATGTGACAGAGGAAACTAAGTTCTGTTTCATCTCCTGGTTTATGAGATTTTTCCTATTCACAAGAACTGCTTTGCAAGAAGCTCTGGTTGATTTTCATTTTTGAGAAGGACCACTTGACTGTGTCATGCTCTGATGAAGAGTGAGATGTACTAACAAGGGGTTACTGCTCATTAGTCTTAAGGTAACAAGCAAGAAGTGCTTAATAATAATATTAAAAATTAAAAAAAAAAAGGTACCAAACATTCTGAATGAGATAATGCCGCTTTGCCTGTAGATTTTTGACCAAGTATATTAAGCTTCTCTAAAAGAGTAGGTGTAGTACTTTCTCATTCAAATCGAGTTTGACCTTTTGTTCTCTGGAGTACTCAGTTCATTTTGTTAAGCTGTTGGGTATTACTGCTCCACAGCCTAGAGGAACTCAAGTCAACAAGCTGCAAAGACCTGCAGGAGGTTAGTGGATCTGGAAAGAGTACTTTTTCTATACAGTTGCATCACTTCTTTTGTACAAGTTTGTGTTAACAGCTTTTGAATACCTGGAGACACTTTCCTGACTCTTCTGCTCCTTACTGGCCCCTTGGGAGAGGATGGGAATGTGAGAATGGAAGAATAGCATGTTTTCTTTGTTAATGTTACTTCTTTGAGAAAGTTCTTGGTTAATGTCTAATTAAAAAAATGACAGTTTTAAGTGCAGAAATGATACTTAAATATTGAAGTAATGCAACTCAGTTTTATATAAGTAGAAAATATATTTTTATATAAGAATGTGAACACTGTGCAAGATTTGTATTGTATAAAAGACATAGTTTTTACTAAAACAGTTATTTAGAAACCAACGTATAATCTGTATAGGATTCCTGTACAAGAATCTCCTATATAGGAGATTTCAGATGAGAACTCTTTTAAAATGGTGAAGATTGAGTTATATATTAATCACTTTTATACAAAATGAAACATCAAAATAGCATTTCCTTAAACTCTTTATAGCCACTATCACTCTACATGCAATTATGTTGTCTTTGAGTGCCTTGAATTGATCAATATAGTTTATAATAGCATGCTGAAATAAATAAAATCTATTAAATGTCTGAAAATGCTAATCTTCAACCATAGCTTTCTGCAGGTTTTATAAGATGAGCTTTTGCTATTTTTTCTTGTGTTTTAATTTAGATGGGAATGCAGCCTGGATACATTAAAGCATTGTTGATATAGCATAATGTCTGTCAGAATCCTAGATGTATGTTATCCAATTCTCATTACCTTCTGAAGCGTAAATTCACAGAACCATAGAAAAATACTGACCCAGGTGTCTGTCTTCTGCAGTGGTTACAGCTTGTAACATGGCAGGTGCTGCTATGTATGAACTGGTACGAGTAGGCCACAGTGAACTGGTGGGGGAAATTATCCGTCTGGAAGGTGATCTGGCAACTGTCCAGGTATATGAAGAAACATGTATCCTTTTCACTAGCCCTTTGGGGCTTGACAGACTGTGCAGAATGATGATTATAGTGAGGATAAGAGCTCAGTTTTCCCAATGCCTGCAGCCAGCAACATCTACTCTGCACATCTTTTGTAAATTCTGGAGCTTTTGAGGTAAATCTTATTAACTTTGCAGTGTGCTGAGGAGGCTTTTTGTTTTACATGGAAATGAAATAATGTACTTTAATACTTGAAATGAATTTAAATTCTCATAGTTCTTTGCTGAGCATACTGCTTGAAAAATGTTAATCGTAAATGACAAAACTACCAATCAGTATTTTTGTACATATTTTACTTTGAAAATAATACTCGGAGATTTGAAATGTAGAAGTGGGAAGGAAAAGTGGGGACTCTTGGATAGACTATCCTAGCAGACATAATAATTACACCTATGCTTTTTTTATTGTAAATATAGATTCTTGTTCTGGCTAGGACACAGCCTATGTTTTCAAATTGATTTACTTATAATAGAAAATATGTTTTATGAGAGAATGTTAGAGAAGAAGTCATTAAATTCCAAGTTGGATGTTCTTTTTATCTTCTGAAATTAGTCATCTGCATAAACAGTAGGAAGAATACTGTGGTGACTTCCCAAAGCTTTGTTTTGAAGAGCCACATGGTAAACTGTTAACCAGCTGTTACATATACCTAATAGTTTGTCATTTTATATGACATCGTCATTGTAATATCAAGTAGCCATCCATTGATGTGTTAAACAAGTCTAGTATTTGATTATCACTTTTTATCAGGAATCTGAGACAGTGAGGGCTTTTGAAAGTCAGCTTACATCTAATCTGTCAAGTTTTGCATATGCTTATGGGGGATTTGTCTTCTTTTTGAGAGGATTTTTGCCAAACTGCAGGCTCTTCGCACAGAAATCCACTGTGCATCTTTTAAAGTGTAAATTTTGCATAGACTTTAGAATTTATTATCAGAGGCAAGAGAAGTAATATTAACTTAGGACAAACTTCCTGTAAAATTATACTACTTTCAGAAAAGCTCTGCAAGGCTTAAAGTCAACCCTTGTGATCTCCAAGAAATTCTGAAAAACATGCATTTCATATCACTGAAATACTTTCTAACAATAAAATCTGACTTCTAGGTTTAAGGGGTTAAGACAGATACCTGATGTGTTGTCATGCTGCTGCATTGCCATTCAGTAAGCTTACCCATATAGTTAACTTGAATTGTGCTTTGCTTCTCTGGAAGTTGAGAAATTTGCCTTAGCAATTTCAACTTGAGCTTGGTGTAAAGCTTGAGTTTAGTAAAAGATGGTGGATAATAATAAAAATACCATGTTTAGTAAAAGGTTGTTTAGCAACATGTTGTGAATGTGATGCTTTTTGCCCTCCTACTTTTTTCCCTTTCTGTGGGTGAGCTTTTCCTCAAACAAACTTTTAGCTGGTGTCTCTGTTGGAGATCCTGTACTCCGCACGGGCAAACCCCTGTCAGTGGAACTAGGACCTGGCATTATGGGAGCTATTTTTGATGGTATCCAGAGGCCTCTATCGGACATCAGTGCTCTGACCAAGAGTATCTATATCCCTAGAGGTGTCAATGTGTCAGCTTTGAGCCGAGATGTCAAATGG
Organism: Crypturellus tataupa; assembly: GCA_034781795.1. Classification (NCBI taxonomy): domain Eukaryota; kingdom Metazoa; phylum Chordata; class Aves; order Tinamiformes; family Tinamidae; genus Crypturellus; species Crypturellus tataupa. Next base: position 166,483 of record JAWLRI010000146.1, read on the forward strand.
GACTTCACGCCTTCCAAAAACTTCCGGGTAGGTTCTGGCAAGCTTATTTTTCTCCTCTTGCCCCTCTCTCCTCAGAAATCCTATTCAGTGTGCTTTGGAGTTGCAGCAGAGTGCAGAGACTGAAAATCTTGAAAACTATGGGTGCAGTGGATTAAATCTGTATAAACGGACACTGGCAGGTGACAGGGGTGCTTGAATGAGGATTTGAGAGGTCACCAAGGTTGTGTAGTGTGACTTACTGTGAAATTGGGAAAACTTAATGTGTTTCAGTACCACAAAGATGTAGTAGAATTGCACTAAGCATATCCAGGTGTTACCTGAGCAAAAAGCAAAAACCTGCAACACGGATATTTTGAGAATAGTGAAGATGGCCTTACTGCTGAAAAATATAGTATCTTTAGTCTTTGATCTCTTCATTTTTCTAGCCCTACAGGTTAGTATATGCTGTCCTGTCTCTAATTTAAATGGATGGGTATAAAAGTGAATTCCCTGTTTTAGTCAGTAATTGATGCTTTTTGAGCCTTGAATTGCTTCTGAAAACTGCTAACATTGTTAGCAATGTGCTGCTAGAGTATAATGAGTTGTGTAAATGGGCTACAATGCTACAACTGTGCATTTATAAAGGAAGTAATCACAGTGCTAGACTTAATAGCTATTATTGTTTTATACAAATCTTTAACAAGATTCTGTTTTAAAGCTGGAGTTCTCACTTACAACTAGTAGGGGTTTTTTTTTTCTCATTTTTAGGTTGGCAGCCACATCACTGGTGGAGATATTTATGGTGTGGTGAATGAAAACTCACTCATCAAACACAAAATTATGTTGCCCCCACGGAACAGGGGTACAGTTACGTACATAGCTCCACCAGGAAACTATGACACTTCCGTAAGTTTCCCAAACAGCAGTTATCAGGATATTCCGTGTTGCTTTCATAAAGTGAATATATGTGTTTTGCTTGGTATGATGCCAGTAAGTATTTTATGCAACAGGGATTTCATGATTATCTTGTGAAGTTACTTTCTGTGTATATGGTTCCTCCAGTGTCACTTCAGCATGCCATGTTTATTGTCTTGTGTGGAGAACTACAGTATACCATGAACATGAATAATTCAGTTGCTCCTCGGTTGCATATTTGTAGCTAAAGCTTTTTTGTGCGCTCATTTTCCCTACAGTACTATTAATATTGGAAAGTGCTTTCCCGCAGGTATGGACAGTAATAGGTTGAAGTTCTGAAAAGTCTGTGCTGGGGTGAAAGACCTAGCTGTGCAGTGCTGTTGAGGTGGGAACTTATATGGTGATGCAGCATATAGTTGTTTTCTTAAGCTTGCTGCTCTCTTTAGGATGTTGTCTTAGAGCTGGAGTTTGAAAGTGTGAAGGAGAAGTTCACTATGGTTCAGGTCTGGCCTGTACGTCAAGTCCGTCCTGTTACTGAAAAGTTACCAGCCAATCATCCTTTGTTAACTGGCCAGCGGGTCCTGGATGCACTCTTCCCGTAAGTCCCATCTGAATTCTGGAATGCTTTTATGTTCTAATATATAAGAATTCTTCTTGCAAGGGAGGGGAAATAATTTAAAAAGGGAGGAAAGGGGGACAAGCAGACTTCAAATGTGCTTTATGTACTACAGCATAATCTCAAAAATATTCAAAGTGCTTATGTTTTTGTCTGACAAGAAAATCTCCAGTAGAAAAATGAAGAAAAGTGCAAGAAGATAGTTCTAGTGAGTATAATCCAGAAAAGAACTGACAAGTGCAAACTTAAAATAATGATGTGGGTTTTACAGAAAGATTGGGACTTTGAAGCATAGCACATGAGCAGGATTGGAATCTCTTCCATGATTTTGAGGATAGTTTCCACTGATTTATGGGGTCACGGGTTATGAAAATTGGAGCACTTAAACTAATATCCTCACATGTAGTTAAGCAGCTAGCTTAAGGCACCGAGTTCAGTTACCTTGGTACTAAAATGTTTTGCTTTTTCTTAAAATACTTATTCTGGTACATTCAATATTCTCCGTCTTTGCATTTTCTCAGTGTTTCCAGCTGTGAAATTTGCTTTGTGTTTCTAACCCAACAATCTACTTATTGTCCCAGTGTAACTTCGAAACTTTAAGGGCAGTAGAAGGAAAGATTAGTTTGTTCCCTGAGTCTGAGTTTAGTGAAATACCTCAGCACTTCTCATTCAGAATACTGAATGTGACTTTTAGCATTCTGCTTTCATTTAGGCAGCTTTATTAGAAAACATTCTAATAAGGTTTGTTTGTTTGTTTGCTTTGGAGCTCTGTTTATATCAGAGACCCTTTTCTTTATCCAGGTGTGTACAAGGGGGTACCACAGCTATTCCAGGGGCCTTCGGCTGTGGGAAGACCGTGATCTCACAGTCTCTCTCAAAATACTCCAACAGCGATGTCATCATTTATGTAGGCTGTGGAGAGCGAGGAAATGAAATGTCTGAAGTACTGAGAGATTTCCCTGAGGTTAGTATGGAGAATTCTAGAAAGTGAATTTCTAGAGGGGATGGCTGTTGTAATGCTATTGCATCTGGATAAGTATCTTACTTGTGTAGTGACTTGAAACAATCTTCTTAGCTCCTCTGCTGCAAGTTTTGGCAAGAGTAGCAGAAATCACTTTTGGCTCATTCAGGAATGACTTAAACATCTGGACTAGTATTTGGGTCTACCACCTTGCTTTAATACAAAGCCAAAATAAATACCTATGTAATTTAGCAGAGTACTAAGGATACTATTGTTTGTTAGTAATGTCTCTAACTTTTTATCTTAACCAAGTGTAGCAAATGCATTATCTTTATTTATAGAATGTAGAATAATGGTACAAACCACTACAGGACAGCAGTTTTATGTTTTAGGCTTTAGAATATCTTCTAAAAACTGTAAACCTGATTAATAATAAAGAAATGTGATAACATTTAGCTACAGATAAAACCTATTGGATTAGCATGCCAAAATTCTTCTATAAAACTAGAGAAAGTGCATAGTCTGGGCTGTTGGGTTGACATTTCACTGTTAGATATAAGTAAGATTTTTAGGTGTTTTTCTTTATAAGACAAAGAGTGTCAAGGTGGCCATGAAAAATGTAAATCCAAGGATATTCTCAAATATAATTCTACACCAATATCAGCGTGTGCATTCTATTGGTGCTCATAAGGTACCTATAAGCATCTACAGGTGCTCATAAGGCTTCATCTTTGGCAACCAGACATGAAGTGACATACATATACTGATCTGAGTTCATCTGAGTTATGGGAAAAAAGCTCTATGCTCCCCAATGAACTTATAAGAAGAAGCTAAGATTTTTGACTCTTAGAGTCTAGTGAATTTGTCCCATTTGTACCTAGTTGTTTCTGGCGGTTATAGGGACTGACAGTTGCAGCAGATGAGATGAAGCTGAGGTATGCTGCCTACAGCTTGGGAGACAGCTGTGCAGCGTAAAAGGTTAAGATCTTGAATCTATTCACTGTTCTTTTTAGACTATCTGTGAGGAGAGGCTCGTGGAATGAGGAGACCACTATAGCAAAAAAAAAAATGACCAAGTTGACTCTTTCCTTGTTTTTCAGTTGACAATGGAGGTTGATGGTAAGGTAGAAAGCATCATGAAGAGAACAGCTCTAGTAGCAAATACCTCCAACATGCCAGTGGCTGCCAGAGAGGCATCTATCTATACTGGTAAGGTTTATTAGAGTCTCATAAAGACCGTGTGTATAGAGCATGCCAGTATGCTCTGGTATTTTTCAATTCTTGAGATAGTGGGTCTGAGGAAACCTCCCTAGGTTTGAAGAATTAATGCTAAAAGTTACCTGTATGAAATCCTAGTTTTGTAGTTGCATTTGAGTCACTTGTATGATTTCCAACTGTCAAGTTAATTCTTTCTTATAAGTGAATTTATCACGCCATGTCTCATGTACTATGTCCTCATATTAATTATATAAACTTTGATTCTTTGTGAATACTTTACTGACAAATACAACCTCTTGGTATTTTTTCAGATAGGAGCAGATTTGCTCAGATAGGAGCAGCATTCCCTGAGTTAGCAGGCTAGCCTTTTTTCCTTTGCAGCTCGCTTAAGGTTTTTTAAATACTTTTGATAGAGTTGTCCGATAATTTATGTCGTCTTATGGTTGTATTCTGGTCCCTTGAAAGAGAAGGAGATGCTTTTACTGTAAGCAAAGGCTTTTGTGTAAAGAATAGCATATATGAAGTGACCCTGTCACTTATGAGACTTTTAGTGGTTGATAAGAAGAAATGCGAGGAGAGCAAGAGTAAATTGGGAAGATAATGAAAATGATTTTGTGGACAAGATAGAATAGGTTTCAGTTGCTGCTATCAGAATGTAAACTTAAGCCTCTGCAAGTTCATTACTTTTCTCTAAGTGACAATATATGAGTCTGGAATTCCTGTCTGAATTGTATCCTGCAATATTCTGCTGTCTTTGTTCTAGGAATCACATTGTCTGAGTATTTCCGGGACATGGGCTACCATGTCAGTATGATGGCAGACTCTACTTCCCGGTGGGCTGAGGCCCTCAGAGAAATCTCAGGGCGACTGGCTGAAATGCCAGCTGGTGAGTAGTGTGTGGTGGTGGTGGTTTTCCTCTTTTGAGGAGGAAGAGGAGATGGTTTTGTTTGGATTATTTTTTTCCCCTCCTTCCCCCTTCAAATTTAATCTTGTGAATTTAACTTTTAAATTTGGAGTCTTTGACTGCTTCTTTGTGTTGGCCCTTGCAGACAGTGGTTATCCAGCCTACCTTGGTGCCCGTCTGGCCTCTTTCTACGAGCGAGCTGGCAGAGTGAAGTGTCTGGGAAATCCTGAAAGGGAAGGCAGTGTCAGCATTGTTGGAGCGTGAGTGTTGCATTACTTTGGACTGCTATTCTTTCTGTGTGATTTTGTTTTTTGAAGTACCTATTCTTTTTTTGGGGGGGGGAGGGGGGGTATGGGAAGGTCTTGTTGATGTACCTGTGAATGAGTAGGTAGATGCTTTGTGTCTCTTCACTCTCAACTATTGTAAAATTGTGCATATGGGCAGAGGAACGAATATGGACAGGTAGTTCTGTGAAACATGGAATTAGTTGCTTGCAGTGATGGGAGCAAGTGGCTCAGAGGAGAACATCACTAGCACTTTCACTGAAAAGTATGTCAAAGCATGCTCAATAGGAAAGAAGGGGCAGTTAGCAGAGCAGCAGTGTTCATATGCTTGTGTGGAGGTATAAAGAATTGTGTTTCACTTATATTGGTCCCACTAATTCTACTCCATTTAAATAACTCAAACTGTAATGGGCTGTAAAAACCACTTATTTCCACAAACATATAAGTTATGGTGCATTGAAATATGTGAAACGTGAGCACTTCAAATTTGAAACATGTTCCTCTAGTGTTGACCATGATGACGGTCCGGAATCCCTTCTCACTGATTACTAAGTTGCAGCAAAAGAATTATAAAAAGAAGAGGGAGGGGGAGGAATTCAGAGGATGAAAAATGAGGCAGGTGCACTTGAAAGTGTTACAAGCAGAGGAGGGGAATTGAACCATCATCACCTTCAAGATCACCTAGAATCTCTTCTGATGAATTCTGCTTTCTACTATAGAAGCGCACAAGTGCAGCTGCTTTTGAGGTTGAAAGACTTTTTCTTTTTGGGGGGCAAGAGCATATTAGGATGTCAGGCCCAAATGAATTTAAAGTGGTTATTATATAGATGAATGTATGATATTTATCTGAAATAAAAATTGGCCTGACATACTGTTCGCCATAAAATAAGCATTGTGCTATGTTTCAAGTTGTGCTATCAGCATGCCTACTGAATCTGTTCTGATTGAGGTATGGTTACTACCTGGAGGTAAAGTGACTGGATTTGTATATCAGTAACTGACTGGCAGTATCAAGATAACTGAATGGTATGGCATGCTTAATGTATGCCTTGTGGAAAGATATCAAATATTATGCATGAGAGGGCTGTAATCTATTACTGGGTTTTAATGGTGTTGACTTCCAGGATCACTGAGATGTATAATCATGTTTTGGGTGTTTCAGCTTAAATCCAAGAGAGCAAGTCTTATGAGTTTTTCTTCTCTGCTTAGTGTCTCTCCCCCAGGTGGTGACTTTTCTGATCCTGTCACATCTGCTACTTTGGGCATCGTTCAGGTATGTTCCTTTATGTTACAGATGAAAGTGATTGTCCTTTAGTATTTTAGTGGCTGTGGTGTGAGAGCTTTGATTTCACACAGGCAGTTTTATATGGTGCTTTTTAAAATGTTTTAACAGCATAAAAGATGACCTCATGAGATGGTCTTTGGACTGATATGTTTGAGACACTTTTGGAAGCAGTACCAATTCCTTCCATGCTGGCTCCTCAGGAATATTTGTCTCCCTTGATTCCTGCCTACTGAACTGCACTTTCAATCTGGCCACTTTGAGCTAGGATGCAAAGTGAACCAATCTGAACAGAAGAATTGAAACTATAAGCAAATCTTCTGAGCAGATGACTGGGAGAAGGGAATCTTGCAACTGATTTCCTGTCCGTGGTTTGGGAAAAGGGGGTTCTATTTAACAGGCTCTCAATTAATTAGATTCCAGCATTGATGTTACCTCCAGCAGTGCTGACTCCATCATGAGGAATCTTAAGATGAAGAAACTATTTTCAACTTAAAATACGCACTTTTTGAAAGTATATCTTTGAAAGCTTCTGGTATAGTTAAGTTAGCATAAGGAAGGGCTCTCCCACCCCCTTGGGTTTTGTCTAAAGACTTACGATAGCCTTTGCTCTGTTGTGCTTGCTTACGTGTGCCGTGTTGACTTTTGTACTGTCTTCAACTAATTATTGCTTCTGAGAGGAGGGGCACTGCTTCATCTCTCTGGTTTGGCAGGTTTTCTGGGGCCTGGATAAGAAGCTGGCACAACGCAAGCACTTTCCCTCTGTCAACTGGCTGATCAGCTACAGCAAATACACGCGTGCCCTGGATGAATACTATGACAAACATTTTACAGAGTTTGTCCCCCTCAGGACAAAGGCCAAAGAGATCTTACAGGAAGAAGAGGACCTTGCAGAGATTGTGCAGCTTGTGGGGAAGGTAAATATCCATGTTTGAGGAAATGTTGTGTCAGTGAGCTACCATCCATTTCCTTAGTGCTAGTATGAACTGTGTACCATGTCCTAGATCAGACCTGGTGGATACTGTGCACAGTAATATAACCCTGTGGTGCTCAGTTGAACTATGTTGGCCTTTAAGATGGTATTAATGTGTGATGACAAGTGTTAACTACAGTGGTTTGGAGAAGGCTGGATCCTGGTGCTCTTCCCGTTCACTGATATTCTAGCCAGATGAAGATGCCTTGCAGTATAATTAACTTAATAGAACTCTCTTCTCCTTACCTCTTGGAAGGAGAGGAAATGTGATCTTAGCCTTCCATGATTTATTTGCCAAAAAGAAAAAAAAATTTATAAAAGACCAGTCTGTAGAGCAGAATAGAATCAGTTCCTTGGTGTGTAATTATTGATTGAATAAGCATTAATTAACAATGGTAAGCATTATTCTCACTGTAGAAGTACTAGAGTTGATGACCTTGTGCTCCAAGATCTAATCTTTTAAGAGTTCCTTTTGATCAGGTGTTAGCTATTAAGAACAATAATAAACACTGAGAAAGGGGAAATCATGGGAAGACAGTGTCACTTTTTCTCGTCTCTGAATTTTGCCATAGTCTCCTGACAAAAGACAGTGCAAAATTCTTGTCTAGTTAGCAAGCTGGGACACTAAAAGCATTTTTTTCCTCTTCTATCAAAAGTAAAATATAGGTAGGTAAGTGACCTGTAGTTCCAGGTTGCAGTGTTGTGGCTTTTCTGTGCAATATATAGTAGTCATCAAACACCTTTTATTAAATTCAAAACAAATTCATTGCTAAATCCAGAGGCCCAAATACATAATAATAGTAATTAATAAAAAAATACTGATATGCTGAAATCAGCTTTCCTTTCATGGATGTAATGATTTGAGGAAGGAAAAAAATAATTCTGTATATAAGATAGTATTTTCATGTGCCTCATAGCAGAGCTGCAGTGACTCTTTCGAACCTTGAAGTGAACTTGTTTTTTGTTTGTTTTGTTTTCCTTAACATCAGATAGACTTATTGACTGTTTGGCCTCTCTTAATCTTGCTGTTGAGTAAATTGGCAGATATGTAGCAGGGAAACGCATAAAAGATGGAAATCTTCTGGTAGCGATCTTAAGAGGGCAAGGGAAGAAGGTGGTTGCTGATAAATAATGATTCTTGACCAGGACACAGCATGTCCTTGCACACTATAGTAACAATGTATTTGACTTTTCTAGGCTTCCTTGGCAGAAACAGATAAAATCACCTTAGAAGTTGCTAAGTTGATAAAAGACGACTTCTTGCAACAAAATGGTTATACGCCTTATGACAGGTGAGATCTAAATGGCCACTCTGCCCTCTGGTTCCTGTATATTCTGTATTGAGGCAGTTACCTTGGAAACAGGTTAGTACATAACTGAATTGTTCTTGCCGTAAACAGGCTGAAGAACTGTGTGTAGGTAGGATATTGAACAGAGTTCAAAGTGTCCTATCAGCAGAGCATACTTTTTCCTAATGCAGTTACTCCCCATTTTTCTTGGGTTCATTGGTACTATTCAGCTGGACAGTGTTTCTGCAATATGAAATCTCTTAGAAGGAGGAGAGGACGTGCATTTAGTTAGTTTTCTCAATACCCAAGACTGTTCTGTTTACCCTAGTAATGAATGAGGGACAGCAAGAAACTGCTTTCAGTCACCATTGTGATTCTTGAGCAATTTTAATCCATCAACAATTTGCTGGATCCTTCTCTACTTAGTGCCATGTTCATTCTCTACTTTGCCATCTTTGTATATGCCAAGAGACATGTTTTTTTCCTGTTCCATAGCTTGAGCAGATGGAGAGATTTTTGAAGTGTTTAATTTCCAGTTTATATCATTCTGCAGTGGTATCTGCTCTTTAAGTGGGTTACTCATATAAACCTGGGAAGCACAGAAAGTGACATTATAGAATATATAAATAGAGTATATATTATAGTATTGTATATAGTGTATAGTATAGCATACTATATATAGCATAGTATATAGTGTATATATAGTATATATTATAGTATTATAGAGTATATAAATAATAATGAGGTACTTTCCCTCTCATTAAGAAATTTCTTGTTTGTGGAGCCCCTGGAGTGGTCTTGTCATATAAACCGTAGAATCATTATGGTTGGAAAAGACCTTCAAGACTGAGTCCAACCATAAATCCATTGCCACCATGCTTGATAAACAATGTAGCTAAGCACCTTATCTACACATTTCTTGATGTGTAGGGGTAGTGACTCCATCACTTCCATGGGCAATCTGCTCCAATCTTTCACTACTGTTTCTGTGGGGAATCTTCCTAATATCTAATCTGAATAATTTACCTTGGCTGAACTTCAGTCAATTTTCTCTTGTCCTATCAGCAGTTATTTTGGAGATCAACCTCTGGAGATCAACCTCTGCCTCACTACAACTTTCAGGTGGTTGTAGAGAGCGATAAGGTCTGCTCTGTGCCGCCTCCTTCTCCAGACTGAATAATCCCAGCTCCCTCAGCCATTCCTCATCAGGTCTGTGCTCCAGTCCCTTCACCAGCTTTGCCGTTCTTTGGACATGCTCCAGCACCTCAGTGTTTTTCTTGTAATGAGGGGCCCAAAACTGAACACAGTATTCAAGATTCTCACCAGTGCTGAGTACAGGGAGACAATCATTTACCTAGTCCTGCTATCTACACTATTCCTGATACAAGCCAGGAAGGAGGCTGTTGGCTTTGGTGCCTTGGGCACACTGCTGGCTCATGTTCAGCTGGCTGTCAACCAACACAGGATGCCCTTAAGATGATCTGCTCCGTAACTTTCCTTGATACTGAGGTTAGGCTGACAGGCCTGTAGTTCCCCAGATCCTTCATCTGACCCTTGTTGTAGATGGATGTTACACTGTCAAGTCTCCAGTCATCTGAGAGCTCCCCAGGTGGCCAGAACCAGCGATAGATGATAGAAAACTGGTGAGCTCTTCTACTACATTCCTCAGAATCCTTAGGTGGATCCTGTGTAGCCCCATAGACTTGTGGGTGTTCAAGTGGAGTCAGGTCACTGAGTGTTTCCTCCTGAATTATGGGGGCAGTGATTCTGCTCTCCATAGGTTCTTCCAGCTCAGGGGGCCAAGTACCTTTATGGTAATTGATCTGGGTGATAAAGGCTGGAACAAAGAAGGCATTACATACCTCAGCCTTATCCTCATCCTTGGTGGCAGCATTCCCTGCTGCATCTAATACAGGATGGAGATTCTCCTTGGCCCTCCTCTTCTTGTATTTGTAGAAATGTATTCTGTTGTCTTTTACAATGGTGGCCCCTTCTTCCAAAGGTGGCAAACCCCTTGACCTTTGCTGCCCCTTCCCCCTCCGCCTTTTTATTTTTTCCTCAAGTCTCAGCAATAGGTCCTTATTCAGACAGGCTGGTGGTCTTTCCCTCTGGCTTGTCTATCAGCACATGGGGACAGCCTGCTCCTGTGCCTTTAAGATTTCCTTCTTGAGAAGAGTCCAGCTTTCATAGCCCACTTTGTTTTTTTAGGACTGTCTTCCAAGAGACTCTCCCAGCCACTGTTCTAAACAGTCAAAAGTCTGTCCTCCAAAAGTCCAGTATAACAGTTTCACTGACATGCCTCTTGACTTCACGAAGAATTGAAAACTGTCATTTTGTGGTCACTATGCAAAGACTTCCACCACCCCAACCTCCACATCTCCCACCAGTTCATCTCTGTTGGCAAAGAACAAGTCCAACTCCCCTGGTAGGCTCTCTTACCAGCTATGACAGGTCTTCCACACACTCCATGAACCTCCTAGACTGTTTCTTCTCTGCCATATTGTATTTCCAACAAACACCTGGTAGGCCCCCATGAGAACAAGGGCTGGCATTAGTGAGACTTCTGCTAGCTCCTTGTAGAATGACATGTCTGTATCTTCCACCTGGTTGGGTGGTCTATGGCAGATTCCCACCAGGATATCAGCCTGGCCTTCCTGACCCATAAACACTCAACTTTTGCAATAACTCTTGGAGCTCCATACAATTGAAGCTTCCCTAATTGTTCCCTTTCCTGTGAACAAGGAAACTTGCAGAGCTGCTGTGTTTTCCCATATTTCTTGGAGGAAGCCTCTTCCCATAATGGTTGAAATAGAGGAAGAGGAAGAATTCTGTTAACAGGACTGCTCTGGTGTTTCCCCTTTCTCAATAACTTTGACACATGTGAAATTTTTATATTGATGGTTCCTGCTGTTTCCTGTTTTGTCCACTGTTTGGGTGCTGTTTCAGAAACCTTACTTCAGGATGGTTATTCAGATGCATAGTATAGTACAGGTCCAATAGTGCACCTATTTAAAAATGTAGTACTTACTGCATCCCAAAGGAAATATACTGCCTTGGTGAAAAGTGCTTGGCAGAAACTAGGTTAGCGTTAGCACTCTTTCTTTCAGGTGCGAATCCAGAGAGAGTTGTGAAGGCAGGCACAAAAGTTATTCCCATTAACTGCTCCCAAACACCTAACAGCACTTCTTGTGTTTCATCAGATTCTGCCCTTTCTATAAAACGGTGGGAATGCTTTCCAATATGATTGCTTTTTACGATATGGCACGCCGTGCTGTAGAAACCACAGCCCAGAGTGACAATAAGATCACGTGGTCCATCATTCGAGAGAACATGAGTGAAATCCTCTACAGGCTCACATCCATGAAATTCAAGGTATGTTTGTCAGGAGGGGCAGCCAGTGTCTGCCTGCTCTGCCCGCAGGTTGGCAATACTAGAAAAGGGATCTGGGTTTGAAGTGGTTTTTTGGGGATCTCGCAATGCCTCTAAAAGGCTGTTACGCAAAGGTAGTCATCAGTGTCCTTAGGTAAAGGTCTGTGAACAAGAACTTTTATCAATAATATGAACATATTTAAGAACTGGTTTTAGCTAGTGAGCATAGAAATGTTTAAAACACTTACAAGGAGGTTTCCTAACCATGTGATTTCATCTAATCATGTGATGTTGGCTGCAGAGCCTGGCAACCCCACCTTTACCATAAGCTTTTTTAGATTATGTACATTCAAGGTAATGGCGTAAGCTCCTTGTTTAGGTTTTGGGCTTTTTGTAGTGCTTGTGAATTATGGTACATTCCAAGAAGATTGTATTGGCAGGTAAAAGTTTAAAATAAAACCAGGAATATGCTAAAAATTAATCACAAAAGTGTTAACCTAGCAATTGCAAGAAAGAAAGAATAGTTTGCTGCAGTAATATGTGGTGTTCCCTGTGGTTAGCTTTACACATAAGGTTAACTAGGAAGTGAAGTGATTTCATCATGGGCTAAAGAGTGATGAAACTGCTCAGAGCAGCTGTGCTGGATAATGTCAGCAGCCATCTTTAGTGGAGTGGAGCTTTCTTAAAACTTACCCAGAGCATGTCAGCCCAGCAGTTATTGGCAGAACAGTAACTTTTGATGCTGTCTGATCTTAAAGTAGCTTAAACAAAAAAGTTCTCTGCAAAGTATGAGGCTAGTTTTGTTAGGGTAATATTGCAAATCTTTCAAGTATTATGAGACAGTTACTTGTTAAAGTGTCAATGTTCAGGTATGCCCATGTATCTCGCTCCTGCAGCATACTGGTTTGTTATTGCATGTCAAGCAGATCCCTGGTGTATATTCCCAAAGCATCAGGAACGTGAAAAACTATACATATAGTTAGACATAAGAGATTCTTTGAGAGCTGGTTATGTAGACAGAGGTGAAGTAAAAGGCTTTCAACAAACCCTAGCCACCAGAAGACATCTAGTATAGAACAGAGTAGTGGACAGCATGACTGAAAACAGGATCCAAAAAGATGAATACATGTTAAGTGGAGAAACCCCCTAATACAGTAATATTTATGAAAGTTTTATTTCTTAGATGGAATACAAAGAAAGGGGCATAAGAATTTAAATGGCTTGTCTCTTTTGGTGTGTATATTTTAGAGGGACAGTAAGGAAGTAGTGCGGCCTAGGTACCTCTCTGTTTCCCAGTAGCTATGAGGGAAATGGTGAAATATTGATCAGATTTCACAGTTTCACCACTGTCACTTTTCCCAGGGAAGGTGGAGATGGTGTTATACATGTTTTGCAGTTAGCGGGTGTAAATTCTGAGGACAAGAAGTTACAGCACTAGCAAAGCAGGACTGTCTTAAGAAAATCATGTTTTTCAGGACTGATCTGTTCATTTGCTGTGTTGCCTTTCAGGACCCTGTCAAAGATGGTGAAGCAAAAATCAAGGCAGACTATGCTCAGCTGTTTGAGGATATGCAGAATGCATTTCGCAGTCTGGAAGACTAGACTCTGCCTCTGTGACCACTCCAGTTTGTCCTCTCAATTCTTCATCTCAACTCCTCAGCTTCACTACCTTGCCAGAGTGATGCATCAGTACTTGAGTTAAGAGAGTCCTGTTTTCCTGTTCATACTTGTCTTTACAAAACATTCCTTTTTAGTTTGTGTTTGGCCTTGCTTTGTGTGTCTGAAATGGTGAGTGAAATGCGAAATGAGCCTGGCTGAGTGAGGAAATGCTGTTGTACGCTTCTAGGGTGGGAAACACTTCACCTTGCCCTCTCTTGGTGACGGGGCTCTTACATTGAAAAGAAACCAGTTCAGTTGTACTGGTAGAGGAGATATAGGCTTTAATGCAGTCATGTGGTACACTTTGAGCTTGTGAGAGTAAGGGCATTTAGGTCTAGCACTTTTGCTAAGCGAGTATCATGACTTAAACTCCCTATTCCTCAACACTTTACTATATTTTATGATGTGTTGATATAAGTGAAAGCAAAAGTAACAAATTCCTCACTACCCTGTCCCTTCCACAACTTTGAGCTGAGATTGTTGGTGTTAAAATGTGTTAGTTCTGGATTATCAACAAGAAGGGACTCACTAGAAGATGAGTGTACAAATAGCCAGTATGCTTCTGTACATTGGAGAAACAGAATTTTATTTTTTTACTTTATAATCAGATAGGACTGTTGGACTTTCCATCGGCTAAAATGAAAACCACAGCTACTCAACTTTCAGCCAGCTTTTTGTTTCCTTCCAAATCACCCCATAAAATTTCATGTTGGCTGCTTTTTAGTAGGTGAAGTTTGTTACAGCTGCTTTATACTACATGACTTAAGTGGAGTTACCACAGCTTGTTATGTGGACCAGGAATAAAGTCCTAAATGCTCTGTTTGCCAATACAGTTGCCTTCCTGTGCAATGTCCAATATTTTTAGACCAAGGAAGCATGTGCTTAACCCTGCTTTTCTACCATACTAGCATACACAACTTGTCTGGCTGTGGCATAACACATCTTCAGTCCTTGTGTAAAAGGAATGTATGATTGCTGCAGGAGGGGAGGAGGAAAAGGCTGAGGAGTACAGAATGTATCTACTTCTCACTTGTGGGTTGTGATACCACGGGACTTCCTGCACTGTGCTCCAGAAGCACTATCAGGCACCAGCAACTGTTGTTTGTTGGGCATGTTCATTGGCAAAACTAGCATGAGATGAGGAGTAAGCATAGAGCAGCCTTTATGTCAAGCTTCAAGAGCCAGCAGTCCTCACTGCATAATGATAAAAGTGTTGGCATCCTATCCACTCTTTGACTTGCCTCTCATTTGTGTTTCAGATGGCATTTAATGTTTCTTGTCAACCAACACTCTTCCTTGAACTTGGTTCCAGCTGACATCTATTAAATTGTTATGGTCATGAAATAGTAACTGTTGTAGCTGATACCATTGTAGTGACATGGTTACACAAGTGTTAATTCTCCATTGAAGTATTTCCATTGAGCTGCCTGCTTTGAACAGTAATGTTGTAACAGGCTCTCTAAACTATGGACCAAGTGCTACCACTTCTACTCTTATCAGCTCCCTGTTGGGGAGAGCCCCACTAAAATGTTAATATTGAATGTTCTTGGTTCTCTCCAACAATATGACTAATCCAGCTAATATTCTGGTAGTGAATGGTTCAGCTTACAGTTCACCAAACTTTCAGTGTATGCTGCTTTAACAATGATTATGTGTAAATGAGTAGTCATCATTAAAGTCCCTGATGGATTTCTCATTGTTCATACCTTTCACCACTGCCCTATGTAGCATTTCATGCTAGAAAACTGATGTTCCTATTTCTTTAAATAGAGAATGTTATAAACTTTACGACTATAAGATAATGCAGTTCTAATATTTATTGTGCTGTATCTGGCCCTGAAGCGTGACCAGTTCAACCAGTTTTTTGTTTGTTTCTCTGTTGGGTGTCTCAGTTTTCAGTGTTGAGATTCTAATGTTCTAATATTCAGTGTCCTGCAAGTCTTCCCCCCACAGCTGGAGGGAAGGATGATAAGATAAGCAGAACCCAGCCACCTACTCTACCTTGTATATTTCATAATGTCTCTTGCTGGAAATTGTATTTAAAAAATAAATAAATAAAAGACAGTGAAAATAAATGGATTTAAAGTAGGTCTCAGCTATCCTGTTATTTTATGTCAAAGCCCAGGATGGAGTAGGAAAAGCTTTAACTTGCTTTCAATCTTTCTTTGTAAGTTTTGAGACTTTTTTTTAAAGATTTGGCAAGGATCTTTTACGTGAGTTACCCTATTCTTGTACAGCTCATAGTTCCTTCACACAGTAGTAACAGTTACAGTAAGTCTACAAGTCTACCTCAAGAATATTTAACTTTATTGTAATAAAAATATAACTCTTGTTTCACATCTAGTTGTCCCCATGCATGGTAATGGTACTATTAAAACACAATTATGTCCCTTTCTGGGACACTTCCCCAGTAAATACATCATGCTGTAGACTGTACTTCCTAACATCCAGTAAGTGTTTTAGGCGTTCTGATTTTTTGTATCAGAAGATGTAGTATGTCCGTCTGATCTCTTTAAAGCACAGGTATGTAGCTATTATCAAGTTCAGGCATTTTGGCATACTGTGTAATACCCCTTAGAAAGAAGTCTTTTGTTACTGCCCCAGAGAGAGAAAGAGACATAGAACTAGAATAAAGCAGACATTCAAGTAATTCCATTACATTTCAAAAGAGTGGAAATTTGAAATTCAGTCTTGGCAAACAGTCTGCAGGCAGCAGTGCTCTGTAGACATTAGGAAATCCATCAAGGCAGGCACAGAGATCAGATTTTCGCAGTTTTGATGTTGCAAACCAGTTGTGTTTTCACTTCATCCACTCTACTTCTGTGGATCTGGAAGGCAGGAGTCACCCAGCGGCCACAAGAACACTGCTCCCCCTGCCAGCTGAAGGAGCCCAGCTTTGATGTGCATTTGGGACACAGGAGCTGCAGGAAACACAGATGACCTCTTCTAAAGCACCTTCACTACAGTCCTACTTTAAATGTAGTTCTATGGTAACCTTAACTCAGTCACCACCTTCCTTTTATTGCTGCTAACAAGTTAAACAGGCTAACAGCCAAAAAAGCTAAAGAGGCATGGCTGATGTCAATCATGTCTAGGAGTGTGACAAGCAGCTGAGCTGGCAGACAGGAAGGCAACTAGTCATACTCTGTAGTTGAAGTCTAATAGACTGGTTAAATTGCCCTGCAAAAGCCTGTCACTCTAAGACCAAAACAGGTTTTGAGAGTCCCTCAAACTTGTACAATAGAAGAAAAACCCACACAGAAGAAAACTCCACCCAACATTCCTGATGGGCACAGAAGACTAACACAATTGCTTGCTCTTTTTGCTATAAGTAATTCAATTCAGCATTTGAGAATCTGATTATAAGCTATAATACTGCATCAGCTAAGGCTAGAAGACCTAGGACTTTGTGTTTGGGAATCATCACAGGCCTAAAAACAGTTTGTTCTGCATTGACCAAAAAAAAAAAAAAAAATCTAGAAAGCTGAAATGCTTGCTGCTTCCTTTCACCTGTCCTTCCATGACTCCCAGCAGTATGGGCTCCATCCATTGTACAGGCTCAATGAAGTAAGAGGTACATTTATCATAGCCATGATTATAAAGCCGAGTTGAGTCTGTTATCTTCTTGTGAGCAAAGGCTGTTGGTCCACTTCCTTCCACGTGGGACAAAATGCTGGAACTACGGAATAGAGAGCGTCTGTCCTCCAGGATAAAAGGAAGAGAGAGGGAGTATTTATTTATTTTTACTAGGGAAATCAGACTATAATAGATCATGAGGACATGGACCTCTCAACAGTAAATAAATAGGGATTTTACACTTTTTTTTTTTTATTGACAGGCACTGATTCCATTTAGGGCTGCTGCTTAACAAATGCAATCATTCATGTAACCTTGGGCTGTCCCACAGCTATATGTTGTTTCTTTTATATATATATATTTTTAGATGAGTCCTACCTATAGAAAAACTAAGCTCATATATGTGAAAAATGTCCCTATACCTAGGGAATAAGATTTTTCTATTTTACATGATTCGTGAAAGGCAGTTAAAACAGTAAAACAGAGTATCTACAACAAGTTTCTTCTGAGGAAACCTATTTTCAAAAACAAACTAAGTTTTAAGAGTTTTAAGAGCAAGCAACTTCATAGGGCCAAGCAGAATTACAATTGATTATAAAATCTGGCAATTTAGGCTCCACAAGGGCTGCATACCTTTAAGGAATAGAAGGCTTTGTTTCACAGAATAATCTTTCTATGTTACACATCTTTTAGAAACTTGCACAAGATCACAGAATGGTTGAGGTTCGAAGGGGCCTCTGGAGAACATCTAGTCCAACCCCCCTGCTGAAGCGCAGACACCTAGAGCACGTGGCACAGGAATGCATGCAGGCAGGCTTTGATTATCTCCAAAGGAGACTCCACAGCCTCTGGGCAGCCTGTTCCAGTGCTCTGTCATCTTAAGAGTAAAGAGGTTCTTTTTCATATGGAGATGAAATAGAGATCTTACCTCTATCTTTAAAATAGGCATTCCCATTGAGTTACATGGCCTATTTTTTTTTTCTCTCAAGAGTTTACTTCAAAATTACTTTAACAGGGAATATAAAAACATTCAAGTACCTGCATTTTCTACATCTGTAGAGAATCTCCGTGTTTGAAGTTCGACATATATTGGTTGGATCAGCAGCAAAGACTTCTTGGGGCAAGTCTTGAAGCTCTGCAGAAGGCACAGTAAAAAGTTGTGAATCAGACCAATAAACCCGTGATCCACTTCTGAGGAAGAAGGCAAGCATTGTGCCTCTCCCTTATTACTATTAATTATCAGGGAAACATGGCCCATCATCACGATCACACACAGCCCTCATCCATCATGCCAGACACCAGACATCTTCCTGAAGTACATCCAGTTAACATCCACATTCCCACTTAGTGACTGAGGATGACAGTATGCAAATAAATAGCGACAACCTTGAAATACAACACATAGTTCCCAAGATGATCTGAAGTAACCGCAATGCCCGGTTAAGGCATTGCGGAAGATCCCGAAATGCCCGGTGCTGTAAGGGCCTGGAAAAATGCAAGACCCAGCTCATCAGGCCGATAAAAGCAGGCCCAAGGGCATCCCCTCTGACATCAGCCATCCCCAGAGATTCCTGGAGATTTCTAATCCACTTTGGGTGTTCCCTGAAGCGCTGAATGAGCAGCGAGAGGCCACATGCAGGCGGGGTGCTCCTGATACCCCACTCAGCTCTGTCTCAGTCAGTACTCCCTGCCCGGACACCCCTACTCACTTGGATACTTTTCCGTGACCACTTGCAGGCGATACTGCTTGTAATGGGGGCTGCTCACGTCCACAGAGCAGCCCATGGCCTCATAGAGCCGCAGCTGCGCCTCAAAGCCCAGGTTCACCCTGGAGCCAGGGGGAGAGCAGGAAGCAAGTTAGGGCAAGTTAGGGTCCAAAGCCCTTGGCCACCCTCCGCCCCAGGCACCCACCCGACGTCGGGTTTGGCAGCCCTAACGGCAGCGTAGGCCTCTTCCCAACGCAGCCCCTCGCTCTTCATGATGTAGGCGGTCGCCACGGCGGCACTGCGGCTCACCCCGGCGGTACTGCAAGGCAAGGCGAGACTGTGAGCAGGCTGAAAGGGATCGCACCAGGCCGGACCAGGCGCCGCTGCTCACCAGCACACGAGAGCGGCGCCGCCGGCGGCCCGCGCAGCAGCGATGAAGGCAGCACAGTCGTCGAAATGGCTTAGCAGATCGGCGCCGGGCTCGTCCTGCGCCCGCACGTGCAGGGTCCGCAGTCCCGCCGACGGCGGCGGCGGCGCCTCTTCCTGAGCGTCCACTGTCAACACCGCCACCACCCCCGCCGCCGCCAGCGCCTCCGGCGACGAACAGGACTCGACACAACCCACATACAGTCCCGGCAGCACCGCCACCATACCGCCACACTGCTCCCCCGCCATAACAGCAGGCACGCCGATGCCACCGCCTCCAACAGGGCGGGCTTCCGCCGTGGCGGGCGCCGCTTCCGCTCTCGGCACGGCGGCGCTGCAGAGCCAACGCCGGCGGCTCGTCCAAAGTGGCCCACTCTGTATGAGGGGCCGCGGGGGCCGCTGGGAGCCGCGGCGGGAGGGCGGGGCCAGCGAGCTGGGCCGGAGTCCTGCTTCCGGAAGCTAAAAATACTTTTTTTTTTTTTTTTTTTTAAGCTTTTATTTAGTACATGTATTTAGGAAAGGGAGAGGAGAGAGAACAGTAAACTGGTCATGCGGTCCAGTGCTACCGGCTTCTCCTGTGGTATAACAGGACACACAACTATGCCTAGCTCTCTTATTTAAGATCATAAAAGTATGACGTAGTGGTTTTAAATGTACTTGGCAATGAACAAATGTTCAAGAAAAAAAGAAATAATGCATCTTCCAATATGTTACTCTTTAATTCTCTTCTAAATTAATCATGTATTTCTGAGTCATGGTTTACTACATTTTGTGTGTTTTGCATTGGCAGTATTTTACTTTGAATATGAGTATGAGTATCTAAAAAAAAAAAAAAAAGTTTGGAACTCCTCTTCGGAGAGACTAATGAGTGAGGTTTCTTTTAGATTTTTTTAGTTTAGTAACTTAGCTGTATGGAATCTGGAGTGCAATCTCCACTCTGGATCACAGTAAACAAATGCATAGGAGTTGAGAGCACTTACCACTGGAAAGCCCAGTGTCAAAGCTTTTTTATTAGGGTTTCTGCCATCCTTATTCTTCTAAGTAGTCCTGTAAATGAACAGAGTGGTAACAAATGGAGTCCGTGAGGAGTTTTCATCTGGAAAGCCAGAAGAAGCTAAGCAACACCAGCTTCCATTTGTGTTTGTGAATGCTGGCATAGAGATTAATACAGAACAGTAGGGCTTTGAGGAGCTGTCACTTACTGTGGGATACCTGGCTGCTTTGTAGGATAGTTACTGAGCAGAAGCTTCTTCTGAGTCAAGTATTTTTGCAGGAAATCAACCTCCCAGGAAAATCTGGGAAGTGAACTCAGCTCAGGTCTATTGCATGACCACATCCATGTAAATGGGAGTGAAGTTAACAGGCAGAATAAAGATAACAGCTGTATCTGGGAGAAGGTGGCAGAATCATAGACAGCAATGAGGTTATGGGAGAAGATGGTGATACTCCAGCAGGAAAGGGAGACCATGGCTGCTGCATTCACTGCCTCTAAGAGGTAATATGCCTATCCTGCAGTCTTTGAAGGAAGGAGAGTTTGCAAAGACTAGCATCATCTCCTGTAACTTCGCTGTAGCTCACAGCATGAAAGACAATATTGAAGAAATAGAAACATTAAGACTGTAACCTGGAACTGACTCTAGGTTCCCCTTGGAGCACTCAGCAGCCAGGGCCCTCATGCAGTGCCCCACGCTCTCTTATCTCTTGTCTTACCAGGGGGCTGTGTTTCCATGCCAGCTCAGTCAGACAGTGCAGTCACCTACCTCAGAGGCACAGGTGCCTGGATCACAGAAGGTTAGTTGCCATCTGAGGTAAATGGACTCCATGTCCTAGACACCCATCACTCGAAGATGCATTCCTCACTGCTCCTGCAAGCTGCACAAGAGCCTGGTCCATCAGTCTTTAAGTAGCTTTTGAAAACTCCAAGTCCCACTGGCTACTTCTATGAGACCAAATGAAAAGTCATTACAAAGAATAAAGGAGGTTTAACTGGGAGGTTTAACTGCACTAGAAAGAGTGCTGCATGGCCACCGAAAAAAAAAATAGTCAATGTCTGCAAATATAGGTGGAAAAGAAGGTAGAAAATATCTCACGTGTTCAGTCTTTAAGACTTAGCCAAGAGGCCTGTTTTTATAGACATTTCTATGAAACAAATGTTTGTAAATGAATAGTATAAAGTAGGAACCTTTTATTAATATTTTAACATCTATAGTATTTGTATATGCTATAGTTTAACCTTTATTAGTCTCTAATGAATATTATAAACCAAATATTTTTCAACATGTACTTTAATTGCTGTTAGTCCATAAGGCAACAGAAAATCTACTATCCCAAATAATAGTTATTACCATAAGACAGTAACATAAGGCAGAAGTATTGCTGAAGAAATATGCTTTAAGTGGGAGACCAGTTACTATGTTAACCTCTCACCTGGGACTTCTGTTTACTTGTGGTTATGCCTCCTTAATTTCTATTGTTAATCCTTTCTGAGTTCCCCGCTTTTCTTGCTTGCTTTAGGAACATTGGGGAAAAAAAGTTTGATGTAGACATTCTGGATCCTCATGGCTAGCTCTCAGCTGTCACAATTGTATATTTTCTTATTTAGCTCCATCTTAAAGCTATTTAGTTTTAGTCCCCTCCTTCTCTTTCCCAACCCCTATATCCATTAATTGAAATGGCAAGTTCTCTTTTCCTGCCATATATGCCAACTTACTGGGAAAAAAAAAAAAAAAAGCTTTTATCACAGAATCACAGAACACTTAAGGTTGGAAGGAACCTCTAGAGATCATCTAATCCAACTCCCCTGACTCCCCTGCTCCAGCAGGGACGCCTAGAGTACATGGCACAGGGTCTCATCCAGGCAGGTTTTGAAGATTTCTGAAGAAGGAAAAAATATATATACTGCAAGTGCCGCAGAGCCATATCAAACTACCATTCTCAAGCAAATAAAAAGTGCCAAGCAAAATCTTAAAGACTCATTTAAAAAAATAAAAAGAAAGGGTGGAGAGGAGGTGAGAGTACCCTGCTCAGTTTTTGTTTTGCTGGTGAAACAAGGTTTTTTTTCTACCTCCTTAGAAAAGAGGAGGTTTTCACTTTCCATTTACAAGGTCAATTCTTCCCTGTGTATGTTTAGGTTTGAATATATCTTTCCTGAGTGTATATGAGCAAACAGAGATGCTGTTCCAGAGGTGCTTTTTTTTTCTTCATGCTTTGTAATACTTCTTTTATATTTCAGCGGGCTCGTCCTAGGATTAGCTTTGTGGAGGGAAAAAACCTCTGCTGATTCCTGACTATCCAATGGGCAGTTGATATCCCAGCTCCCTTTTCTCCTCTTTGCTGAAACATTGTGGCTTACGGCAGAACATTTAAGTATTCCACAAGTATGTGATCTTGCACTCTTAAATGCCATCCAGTTTTATTGTTCCCCATCACAAAGTTACACTGTTTCCTGTGTAGTGCTGTCCCTCCTTCATATTTATAGTGCCTCCCAAATTCACATCAACTGTGATTTTCAGGTAGCAGTGTTTCAATACTGTTATTTCACTGCAAGCAAATCTTTTCCAACCTTGCCATTCTTGCATTGATTTCTAGTTTAGCTATCTGTTTCCTTGTGGGGAAGTCTGGAAATTTTAGATATGTGAACTATGAAAGAATTGTATCCGTTCTTGAGACAGGTGATGGGCGCACCATCCACTGATTGATTCAGTAGGTAGAGATGGGTGTCATTGTCTCCTAGATTTCATGAAAGTCATAGCAATATGGACAGAGGCTCGCAGAAACCCTTCTGTTGTTTGGAAGGACGATTTCACCTTTGACTGCCAAATTTAGCGCACTTTCCCGGCACCCCCCCTCCCGCAGACGGTTTCACCCGCGCCAGGAAGCGCTTGGACCACCGCGGGCCCTGGGGGAGCCGCAGAAGGCGCACCCCGCAGGAGCCCCTCTCAGCACTGGGCTTTCCGGGATAGGACGGGCTCCTTCCGCCGCCGCTATCGGCGCGGGGGTAGGGGGTAGCGGGCAGGACCTTTATGGGCGGTGCGGGGAGAAGGGGCGTGCGGGCGGCCGTTACCGTGGTCGGCCATCCCCGTCCTGTCCCCATTAGTGCCCGCTAGGCTCCTCGGCCCAGCGCCCAGGACAACGGCCAGCGGGGAAGCCGGCTCTGCAAGGGCGGGGCAGAGAGGGACAGGGACGGCCGAGGGGCTGCATATTTCCCTGCCGCAGCAGCGGCGGCGGCGGTTACTAGGAGTGGCGGCGCTTATCTAAGGGCTCGGGGTGGCCGTGGAAGGACTCCACAGAGCGGGGCAGGGGACGGCGCGCGCAGCGCCGGAGGAAGGGGGCGGGGCTGGTTCGCGCGCGGCGATAAAGGCAACGTTAGGGGGCGGGGAAGGTGCGCGCGTGCAGCCGGTGCGGTTGGTGTGCGGTTGTGCGGCTGAGCTAAGCGGTGAGCGGCGCGCGGTCTGTCGTTGCAGCCGCCCGCCTTTGCGGAGGTGGACGGAGCTGCTTGGTGGTCGTCGCGTGGCGCTCCTTTGCTGGGGCCGCGGCTGAGCAGCGCGGCCGGAGCTCTTTCTGGGTGGAGACTTTGGCCTCAGGGGGAAAGTTGCTCCAGGACGTTAGTCTGGAGGTGACGGGGCAAGGGTTAGCCGAGTTAGCTTGCCTTGCTGGAGTGGGAGTTAGTGAAAGCGTGTCTCAAGGTGTGCACTCTGGTAAAGGGAGGGGAAAAAAATGCTTGGAAGTGAGTTTTGTGATGCAAAGGAGCGCATAAGTGAGGGCTCTCTATCTGGATTCCCTGTGTCTATGACTCAGGGAACAGATCTAATCATGAAAAAATATATTTAAAAATCTATTTATTTAATAGCAGATACAGTCAGTGCTGGGATCATGTACTTAACATCTGTTTTGCAAGTTAATTTTTCTTTTAGCAAAGTGGATAAGCAGTGCTGCAGTGAGACCACTAGGGTGAGGCTGTTGATGGGAATATATCTTGAGGGCTTGTAGGTAATGTAAATACCGTAAACTGTAATGCTGTAGTGACTAAAGGTTGGTGCTCCAAATTACCTGATGTGCTGACTGAAACTTGCCACTTACACTACAGCAAAGAAAGCACTCTTGGCTCTTGAGAGAAAACTTTTTATAAAAAAAGAATACTAAATCTCCCTGTCCTTCAATACCTGTAATTTAAGTCTGTATATGTAATACTATAGTGTGGTAGAGTACTGTTTGCTTCAGGTACAGTCATCTAAACTTATTAGAAGTTGTCAAATTATATCTTGTAGGAAAGCGGACTCTACCAAGGAGTAGTCCTTCTTCAGTGACCTGCAGACCTGAAGGGTTTGAAAACATGGTGCTTCCAAAAAAAAAAAACAAAAAGTGCTTAAAGTGTGTGTAGGCAACTATTGTCCGGCTTGATGCCTTCATTGGGCATTTTAAGTTAGAATCTGTTAGTTGTCCTGAGCTAATTGATTTATAAATCACAGACTTGCTTCATTCTGCTGAAGCTGAGGTGACTCTTGTTATGAGTGCAGATAATGTGATAGAGCAGCTTCTGTTCAAGGATAGAAATTGCTTCCCAAGGAACACTTAATTACATATCTGATTTAGAATTTGGTTAGCCTCTGTGGAAAAGATTACAAGTCAAAGAGCTGTTTACAAATTAAAAACTGGAAAAAGGCTTGAAATATGATAGTAGCAGATCTATCTTGCTTGAAATACTCTGTGCTCTAGCTTAATGCCTAATATGAAGATGCGGTTGGGGTTTGAATAATTCCTGGAGTTTGCATAGCTTGTCCTTGGCAACTGTACATGCAGTCCTTTCTGGTACTTGAAGCAGAAGGTGGGGCCTCTAAGTCTGTAACTGTCAAAAAGCACCTGGTCACAGCAGAAATCTGGAATGTTTGAAAAGGATAAGTGTATTAGTGGCTGGGCTTGCATGATTTTAGAACATATTAAATACATACTACAAAACACAAGCCACTTAATTGCAAGACAAGGGTCAGTTCAACTACAACAAGGCTACTTTAAGTCCAGAAGTTTAGAAGAGGCTGTGATGGTCTGATCACTGATGTTTTTAGCCTACTAAATGTTGAAGTATAATAGTGTTGTGTGTGCATTGCTCTCATCTGAATGTGTGCTGACTCTAACTGGTATCTGTATGTTTTTTTTTCTCTTCAAGGGAGCAAAAGCCAGTACAAATATGAATATTTTCAAAAAAAAAAAAAAGTAGTCTGATCACACAGTATCTGAAGAATAAAGCAATTGCTTATAAAGAGTGGAATGGAATTGAATGGTTGTAGCTGTTATCTGACTTTATAGCTGAAATCTTGTCCAGGATGCTGAAATGCTGTGGGTGTGTTGTTGTTGTTGTTTTTTTTTTTTTTTTTTTTTTTGTAGGATCAAGGTAAACTTAGACTTTAACTGTTAAACATCTACTTCTCATATGAAAAAATCTGTGCAAGAAGGAAGAAGTGTTTATGGTGTTAAAGTGTTGAGTGAATTACATGCTTCCAATCTCCAAAACTTACATTTGAATGTCTTCAGTTGCCATGTTAGTTTGGAGACAGTTTGGGCTGATTTATCATCTAATAAATCATCTAGCAGAGCTAATGTATCATCTTCACTGAGACTGTCATTTTGAAATAAAAGCAAAGCTGCAGAGCTTAAGCTTCAGAAAAGGGCATATAACTAAATTCTGTGCATATAATACTAGACAGGGGAAAAGGCCTACTGTTAAGAATTAGATTGTAGATGTTCTCTGTTTATGTAGACAGAATAGCAGAACATAGCATGCATATCCAGGAAGTGTAAAGGCTGACTTGTTGTTTTTTTTTCCTCTTCCTACAGTTTCTTTGGAGAAGAAAAGCCTTATAATGGCAGGCAAAGGAAGTGATACAGGCTGCATGTCATGCAGTGTTCTGAACTGGGAGCAGGTCAGCCGCTTGCATGACGTTCTTACAGAGGTGGTTCCAATCCATGGACGAGGTAACTTCCCAACACTGAAGATAACTCTGAAGGACATTGTTCAGACTGTTCGGAGTAGGCTGGGTGAGGCAGGCATTGTGGTACATGATGTCCGTTTGAACGGTTCTGCAGCTGGTCATGTCCTGGTCAAGGATAATGGGCTGGGATGCAAGGACCTAGATCTCATTTTTCAAGTTTCTCTTCCAAGTGAGGCAGAGTTTCAGTTGGTTCGAGATGTGGTGTTGCGATCTCTCTTGAATTTCTTACCGGAAGGAGTAAGCAAGCTAAAAATCAGTCTAGTAACACTGAAGGAAGCATACATCCAGAAGCTAGTAAAAGTGTGCACAGAGTCTGACCGCTGGAGCTTGATATCACTTTCCAACAAACATGGTAGAAATGTGGAGCTGAAGTTTGTAGACTGCATAAGAAGGCAGTTTGAGTTCAGTGTGGATTCCTTCCAGATCATACTGGATTCTCTGCTCTTCTACTATGACTGCTCAGAAAACCCCATGTCAGAGCATTTCCATCCAACTGTTATTGGGGAGAGTATGTATGGAGACTTTGAAGCAGCTTTTGATCACCTCCAGAACAAACTGATAGCTACCAAAAATCCTGAAGAGATCCGAGGTGGTGGGCTTTTAAAGTACAGTAATCTCTTGGTACGAGACTTCAGGCCCATGGATAAGGATGAGATCAAAACCTTAGAGCGCTACATGTGCTCCCGATTCTTCATCGACTTCCCGGATATCCTGGATCAGCAGCGCAAGCTAGAGACCTACCTCCAGAACCACTTTTCCAAAGAAGAGAGGAGCAAATATGACTACCTCATGATTCTGCGCAGGGTGGTAAATGAGAGCACAGTGTGTCTCATGGGACATGAGCGAAGGCAAACTCTCAACTTGATTTCTCTGCTAGCGCTCAAAGTACTGGCAGAACAAAACATCATCCCCAATGCCACTAATGTCACCTGTTATTACCAGCCAGCACCTTATGTTAGTGATGTAAACTTCAGTAACTACTATCTTGCAAATGTTCCTGTTTCATATGGCCAGTCCTGTCCCACCTGGTTGCCTTGCAGTTGAGCATCTCCCTCCCTTAGTTCTTGAACAGAAGCTACTGAAAGTAAAGGTGACGAATGTACATAGACAAGTAATAACTGCTAGTACTGGTGGAGGGGGTCTAATGAGAATATACAGGTTTCTTTGGACTGAATTTCCTGGTGTATAGCAGAACTACGCAACCAGGTAACCTGGTAAGAGCCTCTTCAGTATGCCTCTGCAAATGCCAAGAAACTGTTTTGCCTCTTCATTGGGAAAAGAGAACCAGCAGCTGAATGAGGAGCAGTTACAAAACTTGGTACTCATCTTGAAAATGACTATAAAATGATCGAAGTACAGCATAATGTGAACAATGTTAGTTAATAGAAGATAAATTGTAAAATGTCTTTTGTGGAAAAGATGACTCTCTTGGAATAGAGAAGAAAAAAAAACTGCTGTTGCCTAGCCTCTATTTTTGTAACTTCTCAGTCCAAGTTGTCCAACTTGCTGTTGAAAAAAAATCATGTGAAAGTGGGCCAGTGTGTCATACCTGGACTGTTTGTGCTTTTTCTGGTTGTATAGAACTAGTAACTATGGATACTGCCTGTCTTTTAAGGGACCCCAAGGTTGTTTCCTGTAGTGCATGGGGATATAGGGACCAGCCTCAAATTCAAGATTATTTTCTAGGTATTGAAGGTGGATTAGCAAGTTTGCCTATAAAGTACAAGCTGAGTTAAAGTAACTCTTCTTGGGTACAAAAACTTCTCAAAACATGTACCCTAGCATGATCTATAATACTCACTAATGGGTTAAGTCCTTGAAACAAAGGGTGGAAGCTGTAAATAAAATTGGAAGCACTATTTGAAAGGTTAAGGTGGAAAAATAATATTAAGGACAGGCTCAAGATAAAGCCTTTGGCTGCTTTTTAAAAGTAACTGCCACAGTTGGAACATAGTTCATCTCTTACACCTAAACTGAACTTTTTCTGACAGGTCCACCTCAAGCAAAAAGAAACCACTGTTAGTTGTGGGATAATGTGCACTCCTGCCATGCTATAAGCTTTCAAAAGTGCCTCCTAGAATGAATTTATTCTTGTATGACTTCAGGCAGGTCCTGAAGGCTTGCCTCTCTCACTTAAGGTTTAAGTTTACTGTTTTATCACTATTACTTGGTTCCTGTGTGAAATGGTTTTTGAAGCTAAAGTCAAATTCTTCCCCCCAGGTGATCTTAATGCTTACCTGAAAAAGGTATAAAACCCTAAGCAGGGCTCTCTACAGATACAGTATGTGACAAAAGTCTCCTATTTTCTGAAGAGCCTCTAAAAAAGTGTGTATATTTTTTTTGAAGTATAGGTAGCTTGCATCAAAGGATAGATGCCAAGCTTGCTGCTTGTGATTTGTGCTATGTAAGGATGGTCAAAATTTTCCCAAGTCTCTATATAGCTATAATAGAAATTGGCTGGTATGTTAACCCAAATGATTTCATTGAATTGCAATAGTAAAATACAAGTGATTGAGTTTGCTTTGCTTAACGAGAGAAATAGAACAGAAGAGCAGATTTTTAGAGCTACTTAATATGTACTGGTGCAATGCTAACAATATTGATTTGCTAATCCCTTTTTGTGACTTGGCTTTTAGCTGTCTTTGTTAGCTTGTGAAGCTAAAGTGCCAGAACAAAATGTTTAAACTTAAAGATAAGGCAGAAAGCAAGTGGAAACCCAATTTATAGTTACTACCAGAACTGGAAAATAGTAACAATGCAGCATTTACCTGGCAAGTTTGAATGAGCACCTGTTTCTGGTAGGACCAAATAATTCTAGGGAGGTTGTGAATGCTCTCACTTTTCACTGTTCTACTTAAGTAGGCTTTGGGGATTAGTTATGAAACTACTAATTTATTCAGATCATTTAGTCATTTAGGCTAGAAAGGCAAGGGCATAAGCTAGAAAAATATAGCCAACTATGCTTTAGTTTAATTTTATGAACAGTCTTGTAGCTTCACTAGCATATTAACCTGTTGCCTTCTGATTTCTATGAAAGACTTCCTGTAGTCAGTGTTGCGAGAGTACTTAAATTTGAAAGTTAAGTGAGTCCCTTTAATGCTGTCCCAGACTTGGTATAAGCTATAGACAAGGCACTTCTTATCTGAGAGTGGCTCTTTGGAAGACTTGTTTTTGAAAGCTGACCTGCTGCCAGTGTTGTCATAATGTGTGTCAAACTTGATGCAGCCTTACTGCCTGGATATAAACCTATGCATGAATAGTTGCAGGTGATACTTTGTTTAGTATAGAATATCATTAGAAAGAAGGTGTTCTTTAGCTTAAGAGTTTGTTGTAATTATGACTTTTTAAATAGATATTTTCAAAGCTAACCTGAGATGTCCCTTACAGATATAAGCCACTGCTTAGAGGAACATGTTTCACTTGCATATCAAATGGCTTAGATATGCCTCTGTCTTGTGAGATCTCATGGCTGATCATTAGAAAATGTTTCTGTGACAGCTCATGTGGAAGAAGTGATCAGATGGTTAAGGATTCTTCCTAAGCTTAAAATATACTTTTGCTGACCTTGTATGCCATGTCTGCTGAACATCAGGTCAAGTGTGTCTACTGGAAAAGGAAGTGCTTAGAAGGCTCTCAGATTCCTACTAGGACAGTGCTATAGAGAACTTAAACTTTCTTCAATACTTAATACAATAGCTCCTGGTCCTATTAATTTGTTGCTGAGGATTTCATGGAAACTTTCTGTTGAATGGTTGTTTTCTCTGAACAGCTGACTTCCTGGGTTTTTAGCCCTGCAGGACTGCTTTGTTCTCTCTTGCTCTTAGTTACTCTAGTGTATTGGAATTATTGAGGCTTTTTAGTCTGGATGCTAAATATTAAAGTCTTGAATGGTTAAACTTCAAGCTAAAGTTACATATTACCTACTGTCTTGGCACTGGCCCAGGAGGGATTGATGGTACAATGTTCTGTATCACTGCCTTCAGAACAATTCTGGCCTAGCAGTTCAGTTAGCACTGTCATACTAAGTGACTTTGTGTCCCTGTGCTGCCAACAGTTTGTCTTGGCAATATGATGTTGCAAGTGTCAGTGGCTTATTCAATATGTGCTAGCTGGTTTGAGCTTATGGTGACCCCTAACATAAGAGAAAGTACTAAGCCAGGTTGGAGTAACAACTGGTCAAAATGTAGGCTGCCTGCTTATTTCAATCTCCCGTTACTGCTTAATGATGTCTCTGCAAACCTGTTCTATGCTGTTGCCCATTTCAGTATCAAGAGGAGGTTAGAGAGGCTATTATACACTTCTGACTATCCTAATAATTCTAACTGGGCAGTGGCAGTAAAATCAATGTAAGTTTTGTATTAGTATTTCTTCTGAGGACTGGGCTTCTAGTTAACTAGACTGCATAGTTTAAAGTATTCCTGTAGCTGGTAAGTTCTGCTGGTTTAATTTGGTCTGAGGTTAAGAGATGTTGTCCATATTTATCCTGACCTACCCCCTTTCAACTTAACTTGAAATGATCTTCCCACAGTAATTGAAAATTTATTCCTCTAAGGTGCTTCTAAAGAGGCTAGTAGTAAACTAGGTTTTTAGTCACTTGATTAAAATCCCTATGCTGATTTATGATCATCTGAAAAACTGTATAGTAAAGCATGTTTCTGTTCATTAGCTCAATTTGTGTTGCTACTTTTGTTCTCAGCTTGTGCGGTCAATCACTAACCTGGATGTTGAAGACTACCACTTGCTTTTGAGTAATCATTTTCTAACAGTTCTTAATTGTATTTAAAAATTAATATCTTGTCTACAAAACAGAAACTAGTATTTGAATATAGTCCAGATACTTAAGGCTTTTTATTGAAAGCTATATACTAATTTTCTGGGACTGAGTCTTGGAGATAAGCATTTGGTATGTCTTGCACCTAGGATTCATGGGTTTCTGCTGATCACTGGAGTACCTACTTGTGTTGCTTGTTATCTCTGCTCATCAGTGTATACTATGAGTGCTTGGAAGGAGTCATCAGAGTATTTGGAAACACTGCTTCAATGAAACTGTCAGTGTACTGAGGATACTTATTGAATATTATTCTCCTTAAACAACTCACTGAATCAGAATGTCAATTTCTGGGTACTGAAAAAACAAATTGGCAGTCATCACTGGCAAATCAGTCTGATCTGGGCATCAGGAGAACCAAATGGCTAATAACACCTTTGCTCTTGGCATCTAAGTCTTATTCAACCAACACTTATTAAACAGTGAAGTATATGTATTTAATGGGCTCTTTAATTTGAATAAAACAAATTAAAGGGGAGTCTCAGTTGCAGAGGCTTTGGTGGAGGGATGGACAATGATTGCAATACTTCTTTTTTTTGGAAGAAAAAACACTCAAGTGTCTAGTTTGGGCTTATCTTTCTGATTAAAGCTGTGTTTTGTGTTGAAGCTTAGAAATACTTTTTTTTTTATATTTTCCTTTTTTAACAATTAAAAAGTCAGCTCCCTGAAAATCTATCTTGTATGTCTTCTGGAAAAAAAAGTGGTGTTTTTTTTGTTCTTTTTGTTTTGTTTGTTTTAAGCTGGCAGAACAACTAAGTAGAAGTATTTGAATTTGCAGTGAGCCCAAATATGATTGGTCACAATGGTTTTTCTGCTACTCTGCACTGTAGTGTTCCCCTCTCATTCTTGGAAGCTGGGTTTTGGACCTTAATTTTGAAATTCTTGTACAAATAAAATTATGCTGAACACTACTTGCTTCAAGTTATTGGATTGAAATAGTGGTGACTAGGAATATCTGGAGTTCATTGACCACTGTGTGTAAATATACTAGAAAAGATGAGTGTGGTACTTTTGGGGTACACAGTAATGTCTGGCTTTGGGAATTACTCAGATTCTCTTCAAATGTACCCATTTGCTGTTTCACTGACTGAAAGCTAGCAAGGGGAGGTGTGATCCATCTTTAATGTAAATTATAGTAACAGTTTCTAGAGAAAGATTTGCCCTTTGACTAGCTGGTCTGAACCTGGCTTTAAAACAGGTGGAGGTACATCTGTTAGACC
The DNA here is from genome assembly GCA_034781795.1 of Crypturellus tataupa. Classification (NCBI taxonomy): domain Eukaryota; kingdom Metazoa; phylum Chordata; class Aves; order Tinamiformes; family Tinamidae; genus Crypturellus; species Crypturellus tataupa. The sequence goes on from JAWLRI010000146.1 coordinate 198,674, forward strand.
AAAGTGTCTTAGGTTAGCTAGAGATGACCAGAAAGCTCTGTAATGACTTCCAGATTATGCTGTCAACCAGTAATTGTAGTGGCCCAAGTCATGCACTCTGGTGGTGAGAAACAAAGTTGGACACGGTTCTTCAAGCTACTTCTAAGTTGAAAGTTGTCCTGTCATTTCTTGTCATTAAAAACTGATACTTCAAGAATACTGAGTTGCTAGATGTATTGGGGGGAGGGAGGAAAGGGGGTTGAGCAGGAAAAAGCTAAATAAAAAGCTAGGGATATGTGGCATGGGTTCTTTGCTGCTCTCTCTGTTCTAGAATCAGTTAACAAACTGCAAAAAGTATGCATGCTTCTGATCCTTTCCACATCTCAAAAAAACTGTCTTCCAAAGTAAGGCTAGAGAAGCTCCAGTCTTCAGGCCCCTGTATCACTTGCAAGTGAAAGCTTATGTAGAGATTCAGAGGGGCAGGGTCATATCATGGATGTGGATGATGAAGCTTGTAGTCCCTTTTTACAATGTAATTGCTTCCTTTAGACCTCAGGGAAGTGAAAAAAGAGCAGAGCAAAAGCTGGCCAAGATAAACACCCTATTCACCTGAGCTTCCCTTTACCTCATCTCCTTTATCTTTTCCCAAAACTTTTGGAAGTAGCAGAGGGAACATCCTTGAATTTATAGAATAGCAGGCTGAATTGTAAGAAAATGAAAAAGGTGGAAAATGCCTTAGTTAAGCAAGTGGCAGAATGCAAGTCTTCAGCTGTCTTTACTCTTGCATTTCTTTTTATTATGGAATTAGAGAAGTGAAATAATCTAGGTCTGTGCTGATGTAACTTCTTTGAAAATGAGGTAGTGTGTCGTATTTTTAGAAAACAAATTTTCTAGTATTTTGAGAGAGAGTAAGAGGCATTAAACAATGGCACTCTAAACTTGCCATTGGTAGATGCACTTGCCGTCTTTCTTCCTTTTTGTTTTGGTGGTTCCTATCACTCAATTCTGCTTTTGAAGTTGCATTAGTTTTTGTATTTTACAGAGTATTCATGTGCCATTAAAGAGGTGGAGTAGAACACTATAAAACTAGAAAAAAAGAACAGACTTTGTATGCCTGCTTATTTTAAGTATTATCTGTTCCACATTTAATTCGTTTAGTACATTAATATACTAAATACATATAGTAACTGTTTCCAGCAGCAGAATACGGTTTGTATTTACCCAGCACTTGACAAGACAGGCCAAAGGATGTAGTATGCCTCTTGGCTGTTGGTGTAGACATACTAGGCATGTTTTGCTGGAGTAGCAGTGCCATAATCTCTTCAGTGTTGGCTCAGTGAGCAAAAGCTCTGTGCCCTATAGCCAGGGCTTCCTGATGAAGGGAGTAGTTAACCTGCCAAGCCTCGCTTCCTTTCCTAGGAGGAAGAAGTTGAGTCACCATGCTGGAAAAACAGTGTTGCCAAGAACTGTGTGCAGAACAGCTGCTAGATCCTAAACTGGTGCATAGTTTCTGTAGATTAAGGGCAGTTATACTACTACAGTGTTACCATATTTTCTGCCAGCTGAGTGAGTTACTAAGTCAACAGGAGCTAGTTTTCTAGGTTGGCTGATCTAGCAAGAGCCTTCAGTGCTGCAGCAGGGGAGTGTCTATGCTCCCTAGCTGCTTGATAATGTAGCAAGCATGGAGTCTTACAGAGTTCAGAGTGAGATGGGATGTGAGGAAGTCTGCCAGTCTACTTTTTTTTTTTTTCTTTTGAGTATTTTTGACAGTGAAAAACCTGACAATATTTCTGAGTACTTCAAGAGACTCTAGGCAAATGCCCAAGTTGTTTTGGGGAAATGATTTTTGCCTATGCATTTGCAGCAGATAGATTAGAGTTTGGTGCTTCAGGGGTGGTGTCGCCATTGGAAAACACCCTTGGTGATGCTGTTTGGCTGACTATAGTATGTGTTTCGGCATGCAAATGCAATAAGTAGGCAGTTCCTGTGCTCTTATGCCCTGAAACACCAGGTAACTATTCTCTAATCCATCTGCTCTTTGATGCTAGTCCGCTGCAGAAAACAACAAAATCTTTCCTGCCAAGAGATTATAACAATTATACTTTGAGCAGAGGAAAAATTCTCTCTCCTTCAGAAAAGTAGTTGAAACTTGAGATTTTTGATTCAGGAAACTAACAGCGTTATCTCCCTGCAGTAGGGAAAGGCTCCTGACCAGGCTGGGTGGGAGACAATTGAATTACATCATGAGCTGATTTCTTTGATGCTAGCATCAAAAGAACATACACAACCTATCAGTGTAATATCTCCCTTTTCTACTATCTCTCTTTCTCATCTAATTAACTTATTCTGCAAACTATGTTATAGTACACTTTCTGGATAATTATTGTCTTGCCTTAAAGGTGCTTGGGAAGGACAGTTCATGTACATTGAAGATGTGTTTGAATATTTATTTTTGCTATTTAATGTCAACTTGTGGTCTGCTACATTCTTATCATCAAGACTGGAAAATGCCAAATGGCCTCATGTTATCCACTAAGCTGTTAAACTCTTGGATGAGCTGAGGAAAATGAGCTCATGAAGCCTCCTGTGTTGGATTCAGAAGCTGGGAGATATATATATATATATATTTCTTTCCAAACTTTGTTGCTTCTGCATGAACAAACGCCAGTTGCTAGCTTAGTGTTCTTCTTACCATTCATAGAATCATTAAGGTTGGAAGGGACCTTTAGAGATCATCTAGTCCAACTACCCTGCACACACAGGGACACCTAGAGCATGTGGCACAGGATGCATTCAAGCGAGTTTTGAAGATCTCCTGAGAAGGAGATTCCACAACCTCTCTTGGCAACTGGTTCTAGTGCTCTGTCACCCTCACTGTCAAGAATTTTTTCCTTAAGTTCCTGCGGAACTTTTGGTCCTTCAGTTTGTGGTTGTTTCCTCTAGTTCTATCGGTGGCCACCACTGAAAAGAGACCGATCCCATCCTTCTTGCTCCCTCCCTTGAGGTATTTATATACACTGATCAGGCCCCCTTTCAGCCTCTCTTCTTCAGGCTGAACAGGCCCAGCTCTCAGCTTCTCCTCACAGGGCAGATGTTCCAGGCCCCTGATCATCCTTGTGGCCCTGCACTGGACTCTCTCCGGTAGCTCCACATCCCTCTTGTACTGGGGAGCCTGGAACTGGGCATGGTACTCCAGATGTGACCTCACCACTGGGCTGAGTAGAGGGGCAGGATCACCTCCCTTGACCTCCTGGAGCTGCACCCCAGGATCCCATTGGCCTTCTTGACCACAAGGGCACCCTGCTGCCTTGTGGTCAACTTGTCATCTACTGTGATGCCCAGGTCCTCTGCAGAGCTGCTCTGCAGAAGCTCAGTCCCCAGCCTCTACTGATGCAGGGGATTATTCCTTGCACTTGTCCTTGTTGGACTTCATGAGGCTTCTCACCACCCAGTTGTCCAGTCTGCCTAGGTCCCTCTGGATGGCAGTGCAGCCTTCTAGGGTATCAGCTACTCCTCTCAGTTTGGTGTCATCAGCAAACTTCATGAGGGGGCACTTTGTCACTTCACCCAGGTCATTGATTAATTAATTGAACAGGATTTACCCGAGGACTGACCCCTGGAGGACACTGCTAACTACAGGCCTTCAAATAGACTGTGCCATGGATCACCACCCTCTGATCTCTGCCATCCACCCAGTTCTTAATCCATCTTGCCATCCACTCATCTAACCCACACTTCTGGAGCTTGCCCAGGAGGATGCTGTGAAAGATGGTGTCAAAAGTCTTCCTGAAGTTGAGATAAATGACATCCACCACTCTCCCCTTATTTACCCAGCCAGTCATTCTATCATAGAAGGTTATCCGATCGATTAAGCGTGATTTCCCCTTGCTGAATCCATGCTGACTACTCCTGAGCACCTTCTTGTCTCCCACATGCTTAAAGACAACAGCAAGGATGAGCAGTTCAATCACTTTCCCAGGGGTGGAGGTGAGGCTGCCTGGCCTGTAGTTGCCTGGGTCCTCCTTCTTGCCATTTTTGAAGACTGGTGTGACATTGGCTTTCTTCCAGTCCTTTAGCACCTCCCTCATTCTCCAGAACCCTTCCAAGATGAGGGAGAGTGGCTTAGCAATAACATTTGTCAGCTCATGCAGCACTCTTGGGTGCATCCCATCAGGGCCTATGGATTTGTGGGTATCAGGTTTACCTAAGTGTTCTCTAATCCAACCGCCTCTACCCAGGACAAATCTTCCTCTCTCCAGGCTTCTTCTCTTGTCTCTCATTCATATTCTCATTCTCATGCTCATCATTGTCATTCATTAAAAAATAGTGCTATGCTCACTTGTCAACTTCTTGATATTTATGTCCGTGGACTGGACTAGCCCTTTTTGCCACAGTGTTGTGGAAGGTTGAGTGCTTGTGCTGGGGCTACATTATTTTCAGTGATTTCAAAGTCCATCTAAAGCTTTTCAAGGCAGCCCCTCCCATTTGGTATTAATAGCATCTGTGTTCCTGGTTTACACTTTGTCTGAATCCTACGGTTAAATAGTCACCACATAGGTGGATAGAGCATAGCTTGTTTTCTTCATCATGTACTACTGTGACAGTTTTTGTGTTGCACAGTGCCTGCAAATGATAAAAGCACTTGCCACTACTCGAGCTGGTGGCTGCTGTTGTGTACTGAAGATTGCGTAAGATTGTGGGCACCTTGAAACCTGCAGCTGCTTTAAAATCAGTATCAGCACAAAGTCCACAAATGTTCTGGCTGCAGGTTATTTGGGGAGAAGTCCCTTTTTTTTTCCCCTCCTTCCTTCTTTCAATATTTCTTCCCCTACACAATACAGAGTACACGCAGGAGAAATAAAAATTGTATTTGTCACTGTCCTTAACATCAATTCATCAGTACTTTCCTCTATGCCCCTGACCTAAAATAACTTGATGACAAGTATTTCTGTGACATGAGTTAACAAGACAACTAAACTGAAGAGCTCTGTGTTTGTACTCTTGCCATTGCATCTGTTAGCCATCACCAACCTGTCTGTTCTGCTCTTTGTAGGGGATTCCCCAGATGTTGTGCAGTACTGAATACCTGCCAAGTCTGGTGCAGTTTTACAGACCTCATGAGCTCCCTTCTACTTTCTCCTTCCAGGTAGCTTGTAAGACAAGGGGGAAATAAGCTGCTTTTGAGAGGGTAGCCTGCCATCACTCCTGTTGTGCAAATTCCCTGTGACATCAGAGGGAGTTCATCAGAGAGTCTGACACATTTGTTAACAGTTTGGCAGCTCTGTGCAACTACAGCTCCTGGATTACTGTCTGTCTTGCTCTCAAGCTGCACTATATTTCTGCAGCTCTTCATTAAATTGATAGAAGTAGTGCATCAAGATGAGACAGCCTTCGGGATCAAATTTATGGAATTACTACAGAGAAACATAATTGTTAAAAATGGTATCTGTTTTGGCCTAGAGAAGGCATGGAGTAACATTCCAGATAAGTATGTACACACTTCAAATTGGCAGTTACCTTCCTCCTTTACAGCATCTCTGGGATAACAAGGGTTCCTCTTTGCTACCGTTTTGCCAACAAGAACTGCACCCTGAAGAGGAGAATCCATATGGTCAAGTAACACACGGTGCTGCTAACAGGACTAGGAGTAGAAGAGCCCTGGGTCAGGATTCTGGGACATCTAGAAACATAAGAATCACAGAATCACAGAATGCTTAAGGTTGGAAAGGACTGCTGGAGATCATCTAGTCCAACCCCCTGCTGCAGCAGGGGCACCTAGAGCATGTGGCACAGGGTCATATCCAGGTAGGCTTTGAAGATCTCCAGAGAAGGAAACTCCACAGCCTCTCCGGGCAGCCTGTTCCAGGGCTCTGTCATTCTCACAGGAAAGAAGTACTTCCTCATATAAAGGTGGAACTTCCTGTGTTTCAACTTACATCCATTACCCCTAGTCCTGTTACCAGCTGCCACGGAGAAGAGCATGGCCCTAAAACCACCCCTCAGGCAGTAAGGATACAGGTATTAAAAAAATAAAAAGGGGTGGGGGCAGATGAACTTTGAAATAGAACTGAAATAGAACTGTTTGATCTTTTCAAAGGCATATCCTACTTTTAAATTTCAAGCATCAAGGGAAGCCATGCCAACAGAACTTGCAGGGAACTGTTCCTATCATCGAAGGACTCAGTTAGTACATTTATGTTATTTGTAACTTCTTGCAGTAAATAAAAGCAGCTGCTTTTACTTCAACACTGCCTGATTAGTGAATTTTCTTATTGCTAACCAAGAAGAGAATAACAGTGAAAGGGGCTATACTTTATCTTGAGGATTATCTGGCAGACTTGTAGTATTACACTCTCTTAATGAGATGGTGATGAAATGTCTACTGGTGACAAAACCTACCTGGAGCTCTTCCTAACCATCTTTCTTTACACAGTCTGTTTCTTGAGCCAAGGAAGAGTTCACTGAGCAGGCAGCAAGGAACTGAACCAGTTTGGTAAGATTGGTAAGCAAGTCCAGACCTACTAGAGCCAATGTGTGGGGGGTGACACTGGAGACCCTTCAAAATATGTCTTTAAACAAACTTTTATGGAGCTTACAGATCACTTTGCACATTCTCCTGTGCAAAGTATGAAGGGAAGATGAGACCTCATTCCCAGCCTTCTCAGAGCTTGTCTTATACCTGACACCTAGGCACATAGGAAGTTAAAATAGCCGTAAAGCTAAGTCCCATTCTTCAGAATCTTATCATCTTATGTCCCTTCAGGCTCATTTCTGCACTTACTATGAAACACTCTTCCTCATGTTGTACGTTTGCAGGGATTAGACCAGTGAGCCTCACCTCCGTCCCTGGAAAAGTGATGGAACGGCTAGTGCTGGCCACTGTCTCTAGGCATGTGGAGGACAAGAAGGTGCTTAGGACTAGTCAGCATGGATTCACAAAAGGGAGATCATGCTTGACTAACCTGATAGCCTTCTATGATGGGATAACCAACTGGATAGATGAGGGGAGAGCGGTGGATGTCA
>JAWLRI010000146.1:211472-254218 GCA_034781795.1 Crypturellus tataupa
GGGGGGTTGGACTAGATGACCTCTAGAGGTCCCTTCCAACCTTAGGCATTCTATGATTCTATGATTCTATGATTATTCCAAAAAGTTTCAAGGCAACTCCAGCTTAATGTACAACTGCACAGAAAGTGTAACACAGGACATGCTACTAAGGATATGTCAGGGCAGATATGAGAAAAGCAGCCTTCCCACCTCAGCTCACACCTAATACTCAGTGTATGCTAATCCAAAACCAATACAGCTTTGTTTCCAGCCAGATGTGAACATTGAGGAGGCAATGCTTATACAGAAGTTTGTTTTGAATAGTAGATTTTCTTCCCTCTTCTGGTGTTACAGCGTGAGCTCCCTGCCTTGCTTCAGTTTGCTTGCTTTTTGGGGCCAGAGACCATGAATTAGGAGCAGTGTTTAGGCAGCTCTTTAACATGTAACTTATAAGGACACATGGTTAAGAAAAATAATGGGCAGGCTATGCATTATTTATATAGGCCTTGTAAGGAAAGATGATTGTATGAAAGAGATATCAGTGTGTAAAAGACAGAAAATCTCAAAAGTATGTAAAGAGATAAGAGAGCAGGGCTAAAATCAAATATCAGGGGGTGGAAGGAGCTGGATCCTCAAAGGGTCTTTGTTCTGCTGCTGTCTATATGTATATGGCATGTAGTATGTGCCTTACTGTACCTGTGCTTTTAGTCAAAGAGGACAGTTGCCTGCCTACTGTTTGCCCTCCTCTGCCTAGGAAGAAGAACGATGATGTGACATGAAGGTTGGCTTGAAAGTCTAGGTGGATTTCAGTGACCTTTGACTCCTAGGAGAATTAAGCATCTTCAATGGTAGAAAAATGAATGGTGAGAAAAAACTTCCAGTGGGGTGAGACTGAAGGGGGGGAAGAGTTACATGATAGGAAAGACATTCCAAGGCTGTCAGATCTCAGACTGGAAGAATTACTGTTACCATTCTCAGGAACATGAAAATGCTGATGGTGGAAAAGAGGGGGTTCAGGAGCCTGGACATCCAGGGTGATCTAAGGCGTAGTGACCTTCCTTTCTCCTTGCACCTTTTTTTGCAGACCCCAACCCTTATGAACTCTACTTGCTCCCATAAACCCTCTCCCGGTAGCCTTTCTCCCTCCAGTTTGCAGGGACTGCTCTGCAGTGTATCTCACTCTCTCTGTGTTTAGCTGCAATTCCCTCCCTGCCTTTTCCTAGAAGAGTGCTCTGCTCTCCAGGACAAGGACCAATATTCCGTATCTCCCCTCTGGCACCCTCCCATCTCAAGTTCTCTTGTGTCTTTGTGTAATATACCAAGGAGTGCATGTATGTTTATAGACACTGCCTCATATGGAATAGGAATGTATCTGCCAGTAAATAGGGAGACCTGCTTGCAGTATGGGCAAAACAGCTGGGGAGTACCAGGCAGGCTTTAGGCAGAGGGTGAGACATTAATGGGCACAAAGATGCAGCTCCAGCTGGTGCCAGGTGCTGGAGTGAGCTCAGCGCTGGATACCTGGGCACATTGTGCAAAGGCTGCCAGGGACACAGCAGCACAGTGGCCAAGCAGCACAGGAAGAGTTTGTGCAGTATGCTGGATCCAGCCCATGCTCTTGGCAACTCCTTTCCAGATTATTTTGTGTACTATTATCTGAGTATTACATGATGTGCAGCACAGTCTGCTGCATCTGTCTTTCACAACTCCTCCTCAGGAGTTCATGTCCTTGTGGTGTAAGGGGACCCTTGCCAGGTGTGAGAACTACCTGACTGCCCAAGGGTGGCACTTAGGTAAACAAGAGTGTGTGAATTCAGTCAAACTTCACAAACAAGGATAAGAGCACACTCAGGACATAATCAAAATTCAAATATAGAAACTCAAGGTTTCTTGAGAGAGACATAAGAGAAACAGAGAGAGCAGAACAGATGTTGCGGTCCCTGTGGCTTTCATTTCCCCTTACCTTGGCTTCACATTTATGACTGTTGCTAACGACAAGTCCCAATTTTGGCTAAGTACAACAAATCATGACATTGTAGACAGTCTTGTTGCTAAGCAGGACAGAAGTCTGATACTGCTGCCTACTCACTGCACGGGTGACATACCCAGTTCTCATGTAGATCCAACACCTGTGGCAGAGTCATTGCTCCCCTCCTCCCTGTCACTATTGCTGTAGAAAAGGACATAGCTGGTGTGCCACTACCACAGCAGCAGACTGATATTTCCTGTGTGTCCTCATGAGTCTGCTGATTGGAGCAGCCTTGAGCCTAGCACTTGGACCAACAGTTAAAAAACTGTACCCTTCCCCTTCACAACCCTTCCCACTGACCTGGAGAAAGACTCAGCAGAGATGGTGCTCAATCAGGGTTGCTAGCCCTCCATTAAACAGAGCCCAAACTCAGTAAGAGTGGGGCAAAGTCCTATTGTGATGTTGGGGTCATGTATCATGGAGAAGGCTAGCTCCTATCATATGCAACTCTGTGCATTGCTCCCCTGCTTTTGTTGTGAGGTACAATGAGTTACTATAGCACAGACTAGCAGGTACCAGAACTAGTGTGGCCACATCATTGCTTAGGAAGACAGACCAGGTTTCCAAAGGGGTTGGAAGTGAAAGATTAAATATTTATAAATAGGACCTGGGGTCTTTGCCCCACTTACTTTGTGACATGAGGCTGCTGCTGTTGATGGACAGTGGAGATATAGCACTGCGAAACACTTGCCCTTGTTGCCTAGTCATCTGGGTCTGGCCCAGGACTATTTAGAAAGGCCTTTAACTTGGAATAGCCTCTCTCTAGGTGCTTTTTCTGACTGAGAATAGCAACTCTGAAAAAGCACAAAGAGCTAAATAGGGACAAAGCCAGAATGCCAGGTGCAGCATATGCAAAAGCTTTATTAATATCATGCCAATGACCTGTTGAATAGAGAAGAAAGGAGAAGGAAAGCAGAAGAAAACGGCCACATCCTACTGTAGATGCACAAAGACCCAAACTCCCAAATTAGGTCAGAGCTAGATGTTTCCTGGAGTCCTGAGCATGCTACTGTGGTTTCCAGGACAGGGAGCTGACCCAAAAGAGGGAGCGGGACAGGACCTGCTTGTGTAACTGGGATCAGCCCAGAGTCCTGATCAGTAGATGAGTTTGTGGTGACGAAGCAGGTCCAAGGTCAAACTGGGAAGTCAATGAATGGGTCCTAACCCATGGGTCCAGATCAACTGGACTCATATCCAGATGCAAGAATTTGTCCTACCCTTTTGCTTCACCTGTACTATCCCTGTCTGTACTGCTGAGACCTGTTTCATAAAACTAAATACCTTCTGCAGACTTCTATAGACTCAGTGCTACCCCACACTGTACTCTGGCGGTGCTCCTCTACTTTCCACATTGGATAAGTTGTGGCTGGTGGATGCCAAGGTTGGCATATTTGTGATCAAGGTGGAAGAACCCATCTCATCCCATAACTATTCTGAAAATCAGTGTGCCTAGTGCCCTGAGGCATTTGCTGCTTTGGGAATGTCAACCAAATCTACTAACTGGCCCATCATAAGCTCTCCGTGACAGGAGAGTTTGCCATCTGTATCTGGAGGGTATCTGCACAGTGCTCTGCAGCAATGAAATGCAGTGCAGGAATCAAGTAACATAGCTGTCTCTTGACTCATCAGACTGTTTGGCAATAGTGAGGGGCCCTTGTGAAGAGTAGACAGATTTTTTGAGAGGGTTTGGATAACATGTCAGGCTCTTTTCTGAATCTCTTGGACACTCTGTTCATAAACCAGTGCTAGTTGTGTAGTGTTAACAGCAGCACTAGCATGCAGGCACTGCCCCTCAAACACTGCTGGCTTTGCTGGGGAGCTAGAGTGAATGCTAGCAGTGTGCTGCAAGCCTTTAGCTGAGTCACTAAGAGCTTCATGGCAAGAAATGCCAGAGATTCAGTGACCCTGGCAAAGCAGCAGTGTGCTGGAGCCGCAGCAGCGTGCTGGAACCACAACAGAGAGCTCAGACTAAACATCATCTGCATGCAAGGTTGTTGATACTTGTCCCAGAGGAAAAGATCCTTAGGAGACCTTGAAGAGGTCAGAGGAGGCTCTATGCCAGGATGGGAACCTTTGCTCAGTGGCAGCACCTTAGCACACACATTTACTCTCTGGTGATGGGCATGACGAGGAGATGCCCCCACACTCATGCTGTGGTTTGGCCTAGCAAGATCCACAGCGCTGTGGGTTTTTTTTGTCCATTGGAGATGGATTCTTAAAAAGATAAGGAAGATAAGGAAAGATAAGGAAGATAAGGAAAGACAAGGAAAAATCAACCCAGTCTTTAGGTTGAGTGATCTTAGCCACTGAAAAAACAGACCCAGTATTCTTTGCCTGTTTTTTCACCTCTTCCCCTGGATTTGATATATGGCAGTGTCCCTCCCCTCAAACTACCCAAGACAGAAAGCACTGCCTTTCCACATGGTTCAGCAACCAACACAATTGAAATTTAAATGGTTTTAAGGTTGATTATTATTTAAGACACTAAATGTTAAAGACACCGGGACACAACAATTAGAAAGATCCCACTTCCCCCCCTCATATCCATACACTTCATATTATCTTATAAAATGCTTTATTAAAAGAAATGTCAGTTCTTTCTCTTTCAGACACTTTTTGACCAAGGCAGCTGAATATCCTACTAGGTTAGTGAGACAGTACTTCTTTGCAGAAGGCATCCCCTGCATCAGGAGTTCATAACCTGTCTCTGCCTATTTTTTATTTACTGTCTGCAGTGATTTGCAAGGTACAAATATAAGCCCTACCGGTATGCAATTCTCTACATTTGGAGGATAAACCTTTTTAAAAGTATCAACACAAATTCTTGGTATATTTTAGCTCCTGTCTTTCTGCCTACATATTAAAAATTCTTCCTTTTTCTCTTAAAAGGAGCATTCAAACAGAAATAATATTCTATCTTTCCTTGTGGGGTGGGCGCAAGGGAAGGCGAGCATTTTATTCTTGTTTTCCTTTTCTTTCTGTTTCTTCATAAGCAGGTACAGAGATCTACAACACTTCCAGATTTTTTTTCTTTTTCTTTTTTTTTTCTTGCCTTAGGAAAACAAATCTTAATTGCTTTCTCCCGCTCCCCCGCCCCCTCCCAGAAAAATTGCAGAACTACATGGATTTAACATAACTTAAGCAAGAGGGAAAAACAAACAATCAAGAGGGAAAACAATAATCAAATTATTCAAAACATACATGTCTTACGCTGTTCCCTTTTAACAACTGCTTATCTCCACAAGTCTGGTAAGTAGCTGGAAGAAGCAGTTTATTTGAAAAGTCACAGGCCACTAACTGCTGCTGCGTATCTTCCAGCAGAAAACAGGAATGAGGACCAAATTATGAGGGATAACAGGTTGTTTAAAAATATACAATTCATGATTAAAAAAGAAATCCACGAGGGAAAAAATAAATCTCGGTTACTTTTTTTTTTTAATAGAACAGCAAGCAAAACTCCAGCAACAAATACAACAGTATCTTGCCTTCCTCAACACTAATGATGTGACCTGTAACTGACTGTCATCACCCTTTCTTTGCCCTTGGGAGCGATATTTCAAAGGGCTGAGTCACTCTGCAGAATGGGGCCCTTTTCTACCCATGGAGGACACCTGGGCTTAACTGTTAAGCTTTATATCTCAGGAAAGATTGCAACTTGCTTAAAAAAGAGAGAGTGGACTACTTGACCACTTGTTTGGCCAAGCTGAGGGACTTCTGCAAAATGCTAACAACTTTCATTGCTAAAGCAATATTATGAAAAAAAAGTATGATTGGCATTTTTGCTTATTGCTTGCATATAGGTCTGTAAAAAACCTGGCTGCAACTGGGCCAGCTCCTGTGGCTCTCGGGACCTCACTGCAGCACAACCAGTGGTATCCCAGGTTTCAGCCCCTTTCTCAGAGGAGTTTGCCCATGCAAACTCTTGCATGGCCTAGCCTTAGAAACAACTCAGGGTCATCTCTATCAGCATTGGCAGAGTGGCAACAGCTGCTTGCCTTCCCTGTGGTCCTGGAGGCCTTCCTGGAGTGGTTGTGTACTCGGACACCATCCATGCTGGGGGATCATATGGTGTAATCTGTGTCCTTGCAGAGCTGTGGGTAAACAAATGGGTTTGGTTGCCAGTTCTGCTTCTGTTTTTAAGAATTAAAAGCCCAAACTGCCTTATCTGCCATGCCTTTGAAAGCAGGAAGAGTAATCAACAGTTAGGAAGGGAGGATGTTAACCAGGTGTGATCTTTGAAAAGGTGTCTGCCAGGATCAAAGGAAAGATTAAAGGAGGGGGGGAAGGTTTTAAAGAAGATAAATAAACATTTAAAAAAAAATCCCATCAATATCATAATTTGGGCCCTACAGTAAAATTTGTAACACTTGTTGGGGAATCAAAGGGAATCTGTGTTTCCTGAGCAATGCTGCAAAGCTGCCTAGGATGGGGATATAGAATCCTAGAATCATTATGGTTAGAAAAGACCTTCAAGATCATTGAGTCCAAGCATAAGTCCATTATCACCATGCCTGCTAAACCATGTCTCTGAGAGACTCATTACTTTCTTGAACACTGCCAGGGACTATGACTCCATTACTTCTCTGGGAAGCCTGTTCCAATGCTTGACTATTTCTGTGTAGAAATTTTTCTTAATATCTAACCTGAACCTCACCTGGTACAACTTGAGGCCATTTCTTTTTGTCCTATCAGTAGTTATCCTGGAGAAGAGATTGACCTCCCACACCACTTTAACCTCCATTCAGGTAGTTGCAGAGAGTGATAAGGTTTCCCCTGACCTTCTCCAAACTAAATAACCCCAGCTCCATCAGCCGCTCCTTATTGGTCTATACTCCAGCTCCTTCACCAGCTTTGTTGACCTTCTTTGGACACCTCAGTGTCTTTTGTGCAGTGAGAGACCCCAAACTGAGCACGATATTTGAGATGTGGCCTCTCCAGTGCCAAGTGCAAGGGGACAATCACTTCCCTAGTGCTGCTGGCTACACTGTTCCTGGTATGAGCCAGGAGGCCCTTGTAGTCTTCTTGGCCACCTGGGCACACTTCTGGCTCATGTGCAGCCAGCTGTTGACCAGCACTCCCAGATCCTTTTCTGCCACTCAGCTCTTCAGCCCCTTTGACCAAGCCTGTAGCATTGCATGGGGTTGTTGTGTCCAAAGTGCAGGATGCGACACTTGGCCTTGTTAAACCTCATACAGTTGGCCTCAGCCCATCGATCCAGCCTGTCAAGATCCCTCTGTAGAGCCTTCATACCCTCAAGGAGATAAATTCTTCCTCCCAACTGAGTGTTGTCTGCAAACTTGCTGAGAGTACACTCAATCCCTTCATCCCGACTTTTGATAGACATATTAAAGAGGATCGGCCCCAACACTGACCCCTGGGGAACACCGCTGGTTGCCAGCTGGATTTAACTCCATTCACCACCACACTCTGGACCGACCATCCAGACAGTTTGTCCTCTAGCAATGAGTCCACCTTTATAAGCCATGATCTGCCAGCTTCTCCAGCAGAAGGCAGTGGGAGAGTGTGTCAAAGGCCTTCCTGAAGACTTCCTGAAGACTAAGCAAACCATACCCACAGCCTTTCAATCATACACTAGGTAGTCACCTGGTCACAGAAGGCAGGACTTGCCTTTCATGAGCCCATCTTGGCTGTGCCTGATCCCCTGGTTGTCACACACATGCTGTGTGATTGCCCTCAAGATGATCTGCTCCATAACTTTCTCCAATACCAAGGTCAGGCTAACAGGCCTCTAATTCCCCGGATCCTCCATCCGACCCTTTTTGTAAATGGGTGTCACATTATTAAGTCTCCAGTCGCCTGAGACCTCCCTGGCTGACCAGGACCACTGATAGATGATGGAGAATAGCGAGCACTTCCCCCGTCTCCCTCAGAACCCTCAGGTGCATACCATCTGTCCCCATAGGGATTTGTGAGTGTCCAAGTGGAGTAGCAGCCCACTGACTGTTTCCTCCTAAATTATGGGGGGGGGTTCTTATGCTCTCCATAGGTGTCTTCCAGCTCAGGGTACCAAGTACCTTGAGGATAACTGATCTAGTTATGTGTGTCCTCTCCAAGCTAGTATCCCTGTGGCTGCCTGTGCGGGTGTCGAGAGGTTGCCTTTAGCACATGGTGTCTTAGCCAAGCCCAGGCAGTTTTTCTGTCAGAGGAGGTGATGGGGAGAGACAGGGGTGGAAAAAAGGTTTCTTTCAACCTAGTGTTAGGGGCTAAACTTTTCTGGCCGAAGAAGGCAGAGCAAGAGCCTCCTCCTGCCCTATAGGAGGTGTCTCCCTACACATCTTTTGACAATACTCTTGAGTTCATGACTACTTAACCTGCTTAAAGCAAAACAAAACACACAGAACCTTTGGGATGCTGGCAAATGAAACATCATGTTCCTACATACTCCCCCTGCTCCCACATCTTTCTGAGGGGAACAAGAGACCTTCTGCAAGCTGGCCAGGCAACTTGCTGGAGTGCCAAATTCTGGGAGAACTGCCCCAATCTCACTCCCATCCTGCCTCCCAGCAGCCCTCTGTGAGTTTATTCAACTGTGCATATGAAAATAACTCCTATGTTGCAGTTTTAGTATTTCTCATAAGTGGGACAGGGTGGTTGGAGACTGATCAGAGTGGTGGAGCCTCCCTGTGAGCTCCACTCTTCAGAAGTGGGGTGGGCTACTTCATAGTAGAACTTGCTGTTTTTGCCAAAACAAGACAGTCCTTCTCTGGATTCATGTGCACATCTCTATGCATGTCCTGCATAGGGGCTGTTACAACTGTTTCTCTCTTGAGGCTTACCAGGCACAGCAAGCCCTGCGCCCTCCAGGCTGCAAAGGGCATTGACAGCTGGAGTGGAGGCCTCCGAGCAGCAGTTTCAAATGGCATCAAACACGGGCACAGTGGCCTGGGACACACCTGGAACTGCTTGTTGCCCCTCATCCTCGTGAGTTTCTTCAGAGTTGCAGTGTATTTCCATGGGACAGCTCACGAGCATTGCTTCAAGGTGGTTTTAGTCCAGCCTAATCAACTGGAGCCTGATTGCAAAAGTTCACTACCATTTCTGTAATGTGTTTTCCACAGATGTACGAGCAGTTTCTACTCTTACTTATTTCTGCCTATGTGCATCAGTAAAACAACTTACAACTTAGCACAAACATGAACGCAAGTGCTGCTCCATGGTGCTCTGAATCATTTTGGCTATGTGCTGCTGGAGAATGCAACTGATTTGACAGAGGCAGTCGCAGCATCTATCTTGATTACTTGGTTTGAGAATTTATTGTTAATTCTGAAATATTTCTGTAATGACTAGTTTTGCTCACTAAGGATAATGATGATCATAGTGTGTGAAACACTTAAATCCGATGCAGCAGAGGAGAATTTGCCTAACTGTATCCATGACAATGGAAACTTTGAAGAGAGCAGCTTGCTTGGGACCACTCCTTCTGCACAAACTTCACTTATCTTCTTTAGTTTGCAGGACACAATTTTTGTATGATAGTTGCGTACTGTGCCTCCACTCTTAGTTGTCCCCAAGCTGGTGTATATGCAAGATGCACTGATGGCCACTATTGTTTTGGCCAGACTGCAGAGCATTTCTGTGTGTTTTTTTTTGGAGGTGTCGGATGTTGCCATTTCATTATTTTTATTTATGCTGTGGTATACTGTAGGGTCAAAAAGATGTTCAAGAACAAAGCCATCAAGAAATACAGTAATTCCTTTTAATGTAACTTCTTAATATGGATAGGCCAAAACAGCTGTCTTGCAATCAGCATAAAATAGAATTCATTTTGAAATCCAGGTACAATTTGTCATCTGTTTCATAACAAAGCAGCTCTTCTGCTTATGGTCTTTCTTACATCTCTGGCTTTATATAAAGTCTTTACTTGTTTAATGTTACCATTATGGCTAAGACCACTAACTCTATGAGTTGGTCTTAGTAACACCATATCAAAGTTACCTTTCATATTAATTATATGTAAGACTGAATGTATTCTGATAGCAAATCAGAGAGGTTCGTATTCCTGAAATGACAGAATGACTCTGTCCAGCAGCCTCTGGAAGTAGTTCTTGGGTCTACCAGGAAGACAAAAGGGGATCACCCCTGTTCTGAAAGGCAGAGCCTTCTCGGTGAGGCTTGGAAGAATACCTAGCAGTTTTCTGCCAGGGCTTCTTCCCCTGCTTCAGACCTCTAGACTTTAACTGGTTTAACCACCTTTACTTATTAATGCCAGTCCCTTCACATGTCCTCCAGGCATGAGGCTTTTTCTTCCACTCTTCTGTGTTTGCGTTGCACTTGCCAGGTTGATTCAGTCAATCTCTTTTGGTATGTCCTATTATTAGCAAAGATTTGGGGCCTTGTAGCTCCGTGAAGTGTCTCAAAGACCTTTGAGGAGCTTCTGAATTGGCACAGGTGATTTGAGATTCTGAGGGCCCCATATGGCTATACCCTGCTGGTAATTGCTGCCAGCTGCTACTGAGAAGGGTAGTTTCATTTGTACTGAATCTGCCTGATTCAAACTGCCCACCTTTTCTTGCACGCTTTTATTCTTTCTCCTGTGTCTGAGATAGCAGGTGCATAGCAGTTGGTAGTCAATCAGTTTGATGCCTTGACAGTAAACAAACTCAGTGAGATCTAATTGAAGAGTTTTCCATTGCTTGGTCAGCCAGAAGATGAGTACAACTAATCAACCCCATGCAAACATTGTCTTTATTTTCACTGCTAATTTAGTCAAGGGGTCATGTTGTATCTTCCCTGCTCTCGTGATGGTGTTTTTATGGTGATAGTCTTAGATATGCAAAGACACTCTTGGCATGCCCTTCTCTAGTAGATGATACCATTTTACTTGTGAATCTGTTCAGATGATGTAACTATGTCCATTCCTGCCAAATGATTAGCAATGAATAAGTGGGTCCAGGTAGTTAAATGTGTCAACTCCTGCTATTAACCTTTTAAACTTAGTAAGATGAAAACTCTTTATTGTGTAAACATTTTGATGAGAAAGAGAAATATAGTTTGCAATTGGCTCTTTCTAGAAATTTTTGGCAAGCTAAACCAGATAGATGAATCTTGGCACATCTGATAGTTTAGGACAGACACCCAAACTGAGTTCAGGACAGTTGCATGCTGATGCCCCTGCTGGATTTTGTTATATTTATATTTTATATTTATATAGTTTCCTTCTGCTCACAAGGCCATGATGGAAATCAGAGTGCACCTATAAACCACTCTGTTGCTCAACTAGCTCATATTAGCACTGCAGCAGCATATTCAAACTTCCCCTCCAGGCTTTTGGTGAACCAGCAGGTCACTGACACTGGCTAACTTGAGATGCTGTATCTTTGTGATAGGTTTATTTATTACACACAAAGACCCTCCCAGCCAAAAGCCCCTAGTCATGCCCCACAGCCTGCTTTGTGAGGGTATCAGGTACACAGGTTCTTACAGGGAAAAGATACACGATATGGCATGTTTGGTTCAATGGTGTGCAGAAAAGAGTGGGTACTGCTGTGACAGGCAATGCAGTTGCAGAGCCCTTCACTCCTGGGCTTTATTAAAAACATGGTGATCAAATCAGTCATTCTCCTTCTCGACTACTTTAAAAAAGTTTCTCACAGCTTTCTGAAGAGCTGAGCAATCCTACTGAGCCTGCTTAAAGTGTTTGCTATTTGTGATGGTTCTCAGGGAGTTACAGGACCTTCCTAAAG
This sequence comes from Crypturellus tataupa, assembly GCA_034781795.1. Classification (NCBI taxonomy): domain Eukaryota; kingdom Metazoa; phylum Chordata; class Aves; order Tinamiformes; family Tinamidae; genus Crypturellus; species Crypturellus tataupa. Next base: position 223,185 of record JAWLRI010000146.1, read on the forward strand.
GCCGGAGATTATGTTCTTCACAAAGTTAGAGGAGAATATCGGTGTGTTTCTTGATGCCTCGGGGGCTCAGTTTTCCTTTCACAGTACAGGAATAACAATCCCCTTCCTCTGCTCCTCTCTCCCACTCCAAAATGGGAAAATGTAATAGTGCAGAGGAAAGAAGAAGAAATGCTGCCTACAACATCTTTGCTAGAGATAAAAGTTTCTTCTTGTAACATTTTGGTGAAAGTGATGAGTATGCAAACCATTTTGATTTTTTACTTCTCTCGTTCTAACCACACTGTAATCACAAACAACCCTGTCTCATCTGACCAAAGAATTGGGTTTTCAAGGGAAGCACAGCTGAGAAAAGCTTCAAATAGGATCTGATTAGCCCATTAAAAACAGATGCTGTACTGGCAGCCAGACTGCTGCAGATCATCTGATATAATCCCCTTCCCCTCGTTTTGTACATAATGTCCTTCCAAGCAAAGCCACCTCCCCTATAGCTATGTCTAAACTGCATTAGGAATCTTGGCATTGTTTCAGTTATACATGTTGCGAGTGGTTTTGTCATTGAAAATATTTTAGAGAGATTTTATAGACCCTTTAGAAATCCACCTTGTGTTCCCAGGAGTCAAACTCCATTGTGCAAAGTGCCTGGAATTACAGCATTTTAATCTCTTTGCCCCTTAACCTCTGCATCGAACTTCTACCTTTTTCCCAGAGGTAAGGTCTCCATCATCTCTGCAACCAAAGATGGAGTTCTCTCCTCACCACCTATGAACTTTGCTTTAGTTTTAAGCCTACAAGCTATGAGAACTCTGTATCCCACTACTGAAGTGTAAGACATCTTTCTCATTCAAATTTGAAAGGAGATGACATTGCATAGCATTTTCTCCTTCGTCTCTTTGCTCTAGTGTAGCCTGGGGCTGCTCTAGCTCATGTGCATCCTCATCTCTTGCTTGTGAAGAGACTGCACTTTGGTGGCCTAGTTGCTCAGTCATTTATCCCTCTAGGAAGGACCGAGTCCTGCTCCATGGAAGGTTGAAAAAAATGGAAAGCATATATAGAAGCATAGGCGAGGTATGAGTGTATTCCTTGGCACTGGAAGATCTCTTGAGTTGTTCCAAGTAGGCTTCTTTTCATCCTACACCCTCAACGCACACATTTCTGCTCCTTCCCTTTCTCTCCCAAGACTCCCCTTGCTGACAGAAATCACTGTGCTCAGGTCCAAGTTAGCAAGAATCAACACAGGCAGGAATTTCTGTAACACACATAGTAGTGCAAAGTTGCAGATTTGGATTATTCATCCTGTTGCTGCTTGTTCACAGCTGTAATAAGAGATTCATCCCAGAGAGAGGCCAAGGAAAGGGGACAACACGTATATATGTATATATATATGTTTAACATAGAAGAGGGATTGATATCAGCTTCTTGAACAACAGAGCATCCAAATTAATTTAACATGGCAGGGCTGTTATCGGCAGTTGGATGCTAATCCTTTGCAGTACTACTACCCCTGCTCAGGGTCAGATTAGGGAGAAGGTCTAATTGAGCACAAAGATGAGGCAAGAGGTATGTGTAATAGAACCACCAGAGTTTCGGGCTATTGTTGGAGAAAAGCAGATTACAGAAAAACTTAAGAGCTGCTTTTATTCTAGGATCTGGACAGCAAGAAAAGATAAGAAAAAGAACTCTGTTTCAAGTGTTTGTGGCAGATTCATATGAGCTCAAGCACCTGTAGAAAGCTGATTATTTTCACTTTGCCTGTACCTTTTTGACAATTCCTATTCCCAAGAGTGTCCAATTAAAAACCCAAATCCAAACACATAATGCAACAGGAAGATCAGAAGCAGTCATTAGATACTTCACCCTTCACCTTTCACAGTCTGGGCATCCAAACCTGTCTTAACCAACTAACAGCAGGTAAGCCAAAGCATGCTGACAGAATCATCTGTTTGCCATCAAACATCACCTAAACACAACCTAGCTTTTTACAAATCGAACTGTCAATAAGGGGATACAGGGCACTTCTAGGTGAGATGTATTGAATAACAAGGCCAAGGCACTGCATGACAATGACTACGCTACTCCAACGTCAACCTCACACTGGATGTCAAAGTGGCAATAACTACACTCTGCTAGGTGTTAACACTTCCTTCCAGAGCTTCCCCTTCAGAAGGAGAAGCTTCTCCTTCCCCTTCTGAGCTTGCATATGGTGATATCATAACTTTTAATTCCTCAGTGACTCCAGAGGGATGGGGCTGTTAAAACTCTCAGACTTATGCCATGCACAAATTGCCTCCCTGGCCTCTTTAAGATAAAAGTTTGTATCCTTGTATCCCTTAGCTATGGTATGCCAATGTTCATCTCAGTTTAAAACAAATACAGTTCACCTGGTTTCAATGCAAAAAAAATCCTATTAAATTTATACAATGCAACTTTTCAATAGCAATGAATTTCCCTGAGCGCTTTACTGACTTCTTCCCCCTACTGGCATATTATTTCTTAAAAGCCTCCTATAAGAAAGAAATTGGTAAATTGCCATGACTCCTGACTCACTGGAAGATGCAGGATCTTTGCAGCACAAGGTAGGTCTGTCTTGCCATTGAGATTTGTAGGACTTGGATTTTTCTATTTTTTTTTTAAAGCTAAGTCTTTCAAGGGAAAAATACACACGCTCACTGCCAAGGTTTCTCCTTTTTTTTTTGCTTTGCAAATCCTGTAGGAGTAGATTCACACTTCACTGAGCCAAGTCATTTCTTAAAATGACTGGACTAGGACTGAAAAACGTGCAGACAGAGTCCTAAGTCCTAAAAACTGTTCTGTTTTTATGATTCTGAGCCATCTGTGGGGTAGGGGGATAGAAATCAGCTAGAAGCTGCTGAAACTGAAAGACCGCTTTGTTTTCACAATATGCTCTGAATCACCTTTAATTTGCCTATTAAGCGGACACTAGCTCTTTTGCAAAAGCCCTGCAGAAAATGGCACAGATGTGAAAAACAGCAGATGGTTGATGTGGGTGGAAAGCTATACAAATCATCAGAGAAGCATGGAAAATTCACTGATGGCTATAAAACAGTTACTAGCCAAGGGCAGCAAAGAGGTAGGGACGCATGGTAGTTGCCCTATATAGACTGCTGTTATTTCCTTTTCTCAAGGGAAAACAACAGATAAGTGTTGAAAGAAGCACATAGGTATAGATCACAAAGGTCAATGCTTCCAAGTATTAAAACTAAGGTTGTTTTCCATCACACTACAGTTTCAAGCCTTTAGCAGCACCTTGGAACCACATAATGAATCCAGTGAACATTTAAAAAACAGTATCATTTGTAAGTTGTAAATGCAAGATACTTAAACCCCAGTCTAGTGATTAACTTAATCTGTAACTGATATACTAGCTGAGGATACTTACAGTATGAATGCAATATTAAGCCAAAAGGAGGTCAAGGTAGGAAAGAAAGGATATTTGGTATGGCCCATCTTTTACTGTGGTCTTAGTTTACATGAGCAAAAGAACTCTCATGTTACAAATATAAGCAATCGTATGATCGTTTTCTTGTTTATCCCAACAATTTAGGGAAAAGAGGGGTGGCTGTTTACTGTCAACTCAACAGACACAATCACTTTCTCAGGTTATTTCATGGCAGCTTTTGCTTACATTCAAATACTGAGCCGCTGCAAATTGGACAGAAAAAGAATCTACCGAGGGAGCAGTAGATACAATTTGGGGCAGGAAAATAGCTGTAATTAAAACATGAAAAGTGTAATATTTTTCTTATTCAGTATTGTTGTGGCATTATTTCTATTAGGAATTCCATCATTCTAATATTTGAGAATGCAAAACTCCTTGTTTCTCTTTCCCTTAATTTTCCATAGGCAGGCACGGGAATGCTTGAGGACTTTCACAGAATCACAGAATAGTTAAGGTTGAAAGGGACTGCTAGAGATCATGTAGTCCAACACCTAAAGCATGTGTCACAGTGTGGCAGATAGGTGGGTTTTAAAGAAGTCCAGAGGAAGAGACTGCACAACCCCTCTGGGCAGGCTGTTCCAGGGCTCTGTCACTCCCCCAGGAAAGAAATTCTTTCTCATATGGGGGTGAAAGTTCCCGTGTTTCAACTTACACCCCTTACCCCTTGTCCTGTCACCAGCCACCACAGAGAAGAGCCTGGCCCAATCCTCCCTACAATCACCCCTCAGGTACTCAAACACGTTAATTAAATCTCCCCTCAACCTTCTCTTCTCCAGCCCAGCTTGCTTAGTCTTTCCTCATATAACAAATGCTCTAGTCCCTTAATCATCTTTTTGGCTCTACTCTGGACCCTCTCTAGAAGCTCAATGTCCTTTTAACCTCTGAGCTCCTACAGCTGAGGTCTCATGTAGACTGCATCTGTCAAAAGCAATATAAGGATTAATAGCAGAAAAAAAAAAAAGGGACTCCGGTATTTCTGAGAAAAAACTGTCACCACTGGTTAGGGTCATCCCCTCAGGCCTCACAAGGACATCCATCAGTCAGGGGCATTTATTTCTTATACATACACATGGTCATTTCAAATGAGAATCTAAATGATTACAGTCAGAGAAAAGCAGATGCAAATGTTTTTCAAATTTTATTCTTATTTGGAGGGTAGTGGAATCCTGACATGCCACATCATCCAAGGAAAACTGACAGGGACTGTTATCAGGCTCCTAGTTCACCTAGCACTTGAAGTGTTGCAGTTTGCTTGGCTGTAGTACTTTGTTCAGCCTGCAGAAGTGGTATTCCCAATGCCAGATACTTCTGCTGGGTCAAGACCAGATAAATTAGCACTAACAGAAGGGAAATAATCAGATAGGAAGCACAGAGACTGTATGAGGAGCAACATGTCAGGCTGGTACTGTACAACATTTATAAAGACCAGTCAAAAATGGGTATTACAAATGGAGCTGGAAAATCATAATACTAGATAAAAACATCATCAAATGTTTTTGATGGATTTTCCAGAAAAAAAGTAAGTCTATTCAGGAATAAAACAACAGTTTCAAAACAAAAGAAAATAAAATGCACCTGATTATCCTGAAATCAAACTTTTCATTAGATAAATATATTTGAAATAATTGTACAGTTCACAGTGGCATAAAGTTCTCTGATTGCTTGAGTGCTTGAAAATATCTCAATAAAAAAATATCAGAGCTGGGGTGGGAAAACCCTCTCTCTGAATTCTGTACATGAGCAAATGCACGTGATATTGGCAGGCATCAGATCATGGATCCATGGGAAACCAGCAGTACTGCAGGGCTGCAGATCACAAGTCAGGAGATGGAGGATAAGAGGAATAATAAGGCCCATTTTCCTAAAAAACAAACAAACAAAACAAAAAAACAGCACAGAATGATCAGTTGATCAAATTTTTGTCTTCTCCAACATATCTTGATGCAATGGATGAATCATATACAGGCATAAATAAATGAGTACTTCTGACTTTTTCTATGAGTAGTGACAGCCATAATTCAACCAAGAGAGGACTGGTCCTGGTAACCTGGCAGGGCCTTGGTTCCATTTCCACTTTAAGCAGAGGTTGCAGGTTGAAATTTTGCTATTAAGCCAAAGCTGATGCATGTAAGCCATAGGTGCTTGCATGGCCACTCTGTTGAAGAAAAAGTCACCCATGCAGACATGCCATGGCTCTGGCTGTTGCTCTGTAGCCAGAGCATGTCCTCTCTGGAATGATTTGACAATGTAAGCCATATTTCTTCCACCATTTGGGCAGAAAGAGGGACCAACACAGGCCAGGAACTAGTCAACAGTCCCATTTTTCTTTCCCCTGTTCCCCTCCTTTCTTTGTACTTGTTGATATGGGAAGAAGAAAGGTAATAGTAATCGTTCTGGGTGCAGGTACTGGGGCTCAGATTGTTGAGGTTTTCCCACAGCCAGAATAATCACAGAAGTATCATCACTGACAACTGAAAGCTGAGAGATGCTACAGGGTAATGGGCTAATTTGACATCTGTTCCCTAAAGCTGGCATAGATTAAGCTGCTACAGCTCAATAGCTGTGAATCCAGCCATTTTTCACCATTCAAATGAGACCAAATTGATGCTTCAGCTTTAGATTTGCTGAACCTTATTTTAACTACAGAGGTATGGAACCAGAGTCTGTATATCTGATCTTAACAACACACATTGTAAGATATATACTGCATCTTCACAGAACGCTTAGTTAAGGTTGGAAGGGACCTCTAGAGATCATCCAGCAGGGACATCTACAGAACGAGGCACAGGGTAGCAGCCAGGTGGGTTCTGAAGATCTCCAGAGAAGGGGATTCCACTACCTCTTGGGCAGCCTGTACCAGGATTCTGTCACCTTCACAGTAAAGCAGTTCTTCCTTACATGGAGATAGAACTTCCTGTGTTTCAACTTGTACCCATTATCGCTTGCCCTGCCACTGGCCACCACAGAGAAGGGTTTGGCCCAATCCTCCCTCATTCTTCTCTAAAGTACTTGTACATATTGATCAAATCTCCTCTCAATCTTCTCTTCTCCAGATTACACAGACCCAGATCACTTTTTCTCCATATGATAGATGCTCCAGTCCCATAATCATCTTTGTCACTCTACATGGGACCCTCTCTAGAAGCTCCAAGTCCCCCTTGTGCTGGGGAGCCCAGAACTTCTGCAAATACTCCAGATGCAGCCTCATCAGAGCTGAGGAGAGGGACAGGATCACCTCCCTCAACCCGCTAGCAACACTCCTTCTGATACAGGCCAGGACACCACTGGCCTTCCTGGCTACAAGGGCACATTGCTGACTCATGGGTAACCAGGACTCCTAAATTCCTCTCTATGGAGATGCTTTCCAGCAGGTCATCCCCCAGTCTGTACTGGTGTCTGGGTTTATGCCTCCCCAGGTTCAGGACCCTGCACTTGTCCTTGAACCTCATGAGGTTTTCTGCCCACTTCTCCATGAGCTGTCCAGTCCCTCTGAAGGGCAGCACAGCCCTCTGGAGTGTCAGCCACTCCACTGAGTTTGGTATCACCTGCAAACTTGCTCAGAACTGCCTTCTGTCCCCTCATCCAAGTCATTGATGAACAAGTTGAAGAGCACCGGGATCAGTACTGACCTCTGGGGGACACCACTAGCCACAGGTTTCCAACTAGATTCGGCCCCATTTATCACAACCCTCTGGGCTCTGCCACCAGTCGGTTCTCAATCCACCTTGCTGTCCACTCATCCAAGCCACACTTCCAGAGTTTTCCTATGAGGATGTTATGGGAGACTGTTGAAAGTCTTGCTGAAGACAACATCCATGGCTCTCCCATCATCCATCCATCCAGCCATCCCATCGTAGAAGGCTATCAGGTTTGTCAAATACGACTTCCCCTTGGTGAATCCATGCTGACTATATCTTGATCTATGCTCCCAAACTAGTCTTATCTGCTAACATTAATTATATCTTTTCTGCTGGCCCTCAGCAATTTATAATACAGCTTCTTTCTAAAGAGTAAGGTCAGTTATTCTTATGTTCAAAGGAGCTGTTCTATTAGGAAAGGAGTCTTGGTCAAAGTCTTTACCTGGACTGCTTTTTTTTTTTTTTTTTTTTTTAAATAAGAAAACAATAAGAAAATTGTTACTTACAGAAGAACAGTTATATTTTCCAGAAATCTTCCCCTCCTCTTTCTTAAGATACAGTAGCCAAGCCCCTTTCAAGTTCTTGCAGGTTAGAATGGGAGACACACAATAACTACACTTGGGAGCAGAGATTGCTACAGAAAATCACTTACCCTTGCATCATACTCGAGGACAAAAGGAGGCAGATCAATCTGCTCTGGGGGTATGGCTGTAAATAACTGCTGAAGGCTTTCCACATAGTGGATTTTGTCCTTTAGCCCTGAGATGGTGAAGGTTGTGAAAAACCATGCCGAGACCTGGAAACAAACCCCCAATCCCAACAAAAATTCATTGTGATGGTGCTGTTTTAGAACCTTCAAGTTCAACATTGTATTTCATAGTTAAACAGGCTGGAAGTTAAATTTGAAGTTCTGACATCATGGCAAGAACAAACAAATGCATATCACTGACCGATGGCAAGCACTGTTTTTTGAGCTTTAAAGCTAGTGCTAGTTCCAAAAGTGGCAACTCTTTTTGTCTTCAAAAATCTGCATAACAGCAAACATCAAGATCGCTCATCTTGGAGAAAACAGAAGCAGAAAATATTGGAAGATCCTAAAGTAAGCTTTCCAGGACTGTACCTTTTTAAGACTTAGAAAAGAGAGAGAGAGACTTATAATTTCTTTTTACATTTTTGTGAAGTTTTTGCTAGAGAGAACTTTTGCTTATTTATGTTCTTTGACCAGAATCTGGCATTTTATCAGATAGGTGCAAGTGTTTCTAAGCAGGCACAATTGTATGCTGGCTGTGGCAAGCTACCAGAAGAGAAAAAATATTGCAAGAATGTTGACAAAAGTGTGAATTACCACTTTTTTGAAATCCCTCCCACAAAAATAAGCCCAAATATTAAGAGTGATCCATACAAATATGATATTTAAACAAAAGGTAGATGCTTAAATTGTTCTGGAATAACCATGCTGTCTCCTCAATACAGTATATTTTCATGAGGAAGAAACAAGAAAAAGAGAGAAAATGAAGTGGAAAGTAGGACAGAAATTTTAAGATGATTTCTTTATTTTAAGGACATGTCATATTAGCAGAAACTATTATTGGAATCCACTAATACTGTAGGTTTCTAACAAGACCTGTGATGATGAGCAACACTCGGTCCTTTACTTTAAAACCAGAAAACACACTTGCAACCATGTATTGAAGCAGTGCTTATTCCAAGGCATATTAAGCATGACAAATATGAAGCACAATTATTATGGATGTTGAGTATACAAAAGCCTAATAGGAACCTGGATAATATATTTGAGGGTATTGGGAAAACTGATTTAACAGGAAGAGAGATTTTTCTCTCTCAGTATTATTCAATTTGAGATATATTATCTTGTAATTAAAAAAAAAATCCCTGTTAGTGCTTACTGTATTGAAAATACAATGAGCTGCACTCAGGACAGTTTCACAGGACCAATGGCCCCAAAACAACCAAAAAGAGTGGTGGTAAAAATCATCCCCTCTTGTAGTCACTTTATACACCAGGACTTTTTGCTGCATATCCCTCATCAAGTTTCATAAGCTGACCGTCTCTGCAGCAGCCAGTAATAATCCCCCTTGCCTTTCAGTTCAAGGAAAGGCTTGACAGAGACATGGACATACATTCTCTTTTGCTTACAGCTGTGCTGCTAGATACAAACCAAATTTGTTTCCAGCCTCTGACTCTTTTCATCTCCTAAATGTTTGACTGGGTCTTCCTGCAACCCACATCACAAAGCCATTTTTCCTATTTTACTTTGTTACTCCACACACACTAATTCTGACTAATCTCACTACTGTCTGATACACCATTCTCTACCTTACCAGAACAGCTCACTAACTGCTATGGAAGACACATGCAATACCTGTTGCTGGGATAGAAAAGGTGAAATAACCAGGTAATGAACTACATGAAGACTGTATTATCCATGAAAATGGTCTACAGGAATTCCAGAAGTCTTTCTCATCTGCCAACCAGACAGCAGGAGAAAGCACACACAAAAGAAATGTTTCTCTTCGAAAGAAATGAGATCCAAAAAACATATGAACCAAATCAGGAAACAGAGAGCTGTGCTGTTGCACAGTTTGCCACTAAAACTGGAATACTACCGCTATATCAAAAATGGGGATGAATTTTAAGTTCCAACTCTTGTCCCAGAAAATACTATCCAGTTTTGCGTGAATATGGAAGACTTCCATGTTCCCCATGCTATCTTGACAAGACCCCAAACATTCTTTTCTTTTATGCATTACTTCACCTTTGAACGAAATGATGGATGGACAAAATACAATGCCTTCAAGTTCCTCTTGTACCTGATTCAAAGAAAGAAAAGAAAACAAACAACACAACACACACAAACTCATTAGAAGTGTCTTCTAATTAAGCTCACCTATATAACACAACTATCGAAACATAAGTCATTTTGCTTAAACTTTTTTTTTTGTTATGCTGCACTTAAAGCTGGCTCATATCTAATAGCACACGGAAGGAAAGTAAAACAAACAAATTATAAAACCCACAGCTAAAGACAAAACCTGCTACAGTCTATTATGCCAACAGTGAAAGTTATGGACTTATGACTACCAGCGTTACCCAAGTCTCTTCTCTCACAAGCAGCAACGTAACTGCTTACAATGCCATGTTCCAAAAGCTACAACTTTAGAACCAAACAGGTGATACAGTCAACAGTCATTTCCCTAATAGTTACAGAAGGGAGACTGCAGGGGACAGCACTCTGGTTTAATATATGGTTCTACACTGGAAATAAAACTGCCCTTCCTTCTTGGTCTTGCACAAATCAATGAGATACCAGAAAAAAAAAAAAAAAAAAAAAAAAAAAAAAAAAAAGAGAGAATGACTCAAACATTTGCAGAGCACAGAAGAAAACTAGATGCCATCCCCCCCCTCCCTTCCATCTCCACTGCTACTCACTTGATATCAACAATATCATAGAGCTTCTTCAAGAAATTAGAGTCTAGTTGATTGTAATCATTTGTGAGCGTATGGAAGTAGACCAGGACATACTCCTTCACTGCAATATGATCCATGACATGGATAAAATACAAAAGAGCCTGAGTTGGAAAAAAATGAAGTTCATATTTGCAACAAAGAACTCCTTCATGCTGACATTACATTTTAACATGCTTCCTTTAACTCATTCACAGATCAGGAATAAGCCTGGGTAACATTTTGTTTGAGCTACAAAAATAAGGAAAACATTCAAAATCTTGAACTTAACCATAATCAGTTAGATATTCCTTTGCATGGACCTGACTTCACAGATGTAAAGTCCTCTGAATGTTTTCATGAAAGAAAATGATTTGGTTAGTTACTCTCCAGTTACAGAAGCATGACAAGGTTTCTACTCCACCTCAATAAGCAAAAAGATTCTATTAGACCTGTTTCTCTGAAAAACACCCAGTTCCTCCTGCAGAAATGTTGCTTCACACACGCACACACACACACACAGAGCCTTATAGAACAGTAAAGTTTGATCTGCCTAAAAAATAGTTCCCATTTATTCTGTTGGCACATCTCATACAGATAACTTTTCTAGGATTAACATTGAATGTAAGTTATGTTAGACTTTCATGTCCCAAACATTTATATTTAAACTACATGGTGCTGAAGTTTTTCAAAATCTTACCTTTTCCATGTCTATCAATGTTACAGGAATATTCCTTCCAACAACTACCATAACTGTGCGACCACAATTATCCACACCTACAAAAGAAGAAGAAGATAACTCATAGCTCAGAAATTTTAGAGTAGCCCATTTCCAACTTGAGAAGAAATATGCTAGACTTGCTGTTCTTGCTGATTGAGTAGTTGTTTTGATTGCCAAAACAAAGAATGCATCACAGCCTAGAAACTTAAAATTTAAGAACCGCAATATTGTGTTGACTGTGTACTCTACATTTACCTCAATTAAATATTGTTCCACATTACTCCAGTGCATGCATTCCACATTTACCTTTACCAGAATACTTTATTCTCAAATAATAATTGTCAGCAAAATTATTTATTTGCAGTTCTACCATCAGAATAAACTTCTTTCTAGAAACCTAGCTCAGAAGCCCGACACATACTTTCATATGGCACATGTTATGGACCAAGTGCAGTCAAACAGAACTTTGTCCAAAACCAGCGGGAGAATTTAAAATTTGCAGCTACCAACTGCAAAGTATCACACAGCTTCAATAGCTGCACAAAGATCAAGGTGTCTGGATTTTAAGGAGGCCAGAGATATAAGCTAGATTGCTTAATTATCTCGCTCTGTAGAGCAAGTCATTAAAAAAAAAAAACCTATATTTTTGAGACTTTTGAGTACTGACTTATATTTCCCATCACTGTGCAGAGCAGCAATAAGCCCCTGGGACCAAGACAAGTTTCTGATTTCAGCACTACCTACAGACTGAAAGAGAATAGGAGTGGACAGGCCTCCTGACACATCTTTGCTTCCCTGGAAAAACTTAGGAGGTAATATATTCCAAGGAACTTTCAAACAGGATGTAGATTCTCTCCCTAATGTTACCATTAACTTAACGCAAGGTTAAAGGAGATACTGGCCATGGTATTGTACTGTTAGTACGTTCCATTAGACATGGGGGAGAGCAACTGAAACCATGTCTAGCCTGAGGGAAAAGCAGCAAGCAGCTTTATGCAAGAAAGGTGTATTAAAAGTTGCTTTGTTAACTTTGGTTTCTCTACAAATCACCTGAAAGCACCATTCATTTCTTTGTAGCAAAATCAGGTCAAGAAATCAATTATCTTGCATGCAATATTACCTTGTATATAACACCTAATAAATTGGCTTCATCTAACAATATTGATTCACAAACACTGAAGTTGCTAGCAAGAAAGTCCTTAGGCACTGAAAAACACAGCCGTGATGCTCCTGCTATATCACATTAACCATTATATTTATAATATTAACCACAATACCACTGTTTGTATTGGTGGTGCTGAGTTCCCCCTCTGACCCCTCCCCCTCATTCACATCCCATGCACATCTAATTCATTCTCCTCAGCTTCTTATTGGTCAGATTCCATAGGTAAATTCAGGATGTGTGTGTACTCTTAAATTGTTGCTAGGATCTGTTTGAGTTAACTGCACAGTTTTCAAAGCCAATCAAGAGAAGTTATCTATTTTACTGCAGAGATGTTGCCTCATTTTTGGTCAAGTTTCTAGCTTGATGACAGGCGTTGTTGTACTCTGGGCCCAAAGAAACTGGATTTTTACTTTGTATTTTTCCTTTAAGACAATGCACATCAACTATCAATAACCTGAACTTACCTGTCTGATACAAGGCTTTAAGGGAAGCAATATCAGATAGATCTTCAGCTCTTGCCTGACACAACCAACGATTGTAACTAAAAAATTAAAAACATCTGAAATCAGATCTAACTCCACTTTGGAACAGCATTAGAAGTCTGAAGAGATATATAAGAAGCGAAGGCCAAAAGCAGCTCTCAGCAACTGAGCTATCACTCTATTATGGAGATCTTATGAACAATGGAGCCGCTTTCAAATTTATATGGAAAGTGTTAGAATATCGGAACTCTTCTTCCCTACAAAATGCCAACAAAACTAACAAAAACACATTGGTACTGGTACTCATTTTTTCTCTTGCGTACAACTGAAGGCACTGCATTTGGGTGAAAACACCTGAGATCTGTTTTTCTTTTAAATGACTTAGCATCAAGATACTTTTCTTTCTCTCTCTCTCTATACATATATATATATATAGACACACACACCCATACACAGAGGCATATATAAAAATACAAATTTAAGAGGCTGAATGTAACTATCCAGCTACCAGGATATCTTTTTTTTTTTTGTTGTCAGTTGAGGCAATAACAAGACAAGCATCGTGCCCCAAGAAAACTTTAGCATGAAACTAGCTGTAGACTCAATGGTAACAGCTACAAAAAAAACAAAACAAAACAAAAACAAAACACCACACACAACCCTAAACATTCCTGTATTTACCCAGTTTGAGAGATGGGAAAAACAATTTGCTAGGTATCCAGAGTCTCAGAGGCACAAGGCCTAAAGTAAGGAGGCAGTAATTAAAACCCATTGCAGAAAGTAATGGTGAAACAGTGGCATCTTGTGGCAGAGATAAAGCATCCCCATCTACCAGTCATACTAGGAGCTTGGTCACTGAATTCTTTTTTCCTTCTGTTGCCCTTTCCCTTCTCTCCAAAGGTGCTACTAGTAAGCTACAGGTGATAATAGGCTTTACCTATATTCCCTTGCCAGAAGATCAGACTTCATAGTAACAGCTAGCTAACCCAAGATATTCACAAAGATTAAAAAATAAAAAAAAAAAAAAAAAAAAAAAAAAAAAAAAAAAAAAAAAAAGAAGGAAATCCTTACTTCCTCTGATGCTGTTTTTGCAATGCTGCCTCTGACAACTGTCCCTGCAGGATGAGGCGTCTCTGTTTATCAACATCTCCCTCCATACGGGCAAAAGCATGGGAACCAATAAAAGACAAATCTGCCTCCAGCCCTTCTTCATCCGAAGCATCTGCAGTAGAAAGAAAGGTAGCATAACACGTTTAAGTTACATACAGAGGACAGCAAAGCTCCTGAGGAATTGCTGTGCTCTCATCACGCCATTCATTGTGCCAGAAGCTAATGGAAACAAAAAGAAATACCAAAAACATCGTCTTCCTTGATGGGGCTCTAATATCTCACTTGTACCACTGAAAGTGTTTACAGCATGTGATTGAAAAACTATGAATTCCCTTAGAATGTTAGTCATCAGTTTGTAATGAAGGAATAATGGTAAACACTCTCATTAGGACTCCAAAACAGATTTTGGAAAGAATGACTTTGGGTTGACAATTTTCAAGCTTGCTGCCGTTACTGCACCATAAGAGCAGCTCAGTTCTTCCTTCGAAATTGACACAACTCAAATAGATGTTCTAAAGCTGGCGATAACTTCGGTTTGGACATTTTTACAGTACTGTTCACAACCTTACTGTGTGCTGAAGTACAAGAGCATGTGCCTACTTGCTTGGGACAACACCATAATGCTCCACTGAACTTGAATACCATCAAGAAATACTGCTAAGATCGCTAGCTCCGCCTCTTTGAACAATGAGGATGGGAGGAAGTTTCATCTCCATATGAGGAAGAACTTTGCTGTGAGGGTGACAGAGCACTGGAACAGGCTGCCCAGAGAGGCTGTAGAGTCTCTTTCTCTGGAATCTTCAAAACCTGCCTGGATGTGACCCTATGCCATGTGCTCTAGGTGTCCCTGCTTGAGCAGGGCAGGGCTGGACTAGATAATCTCTAGAGGTCCCATCCAACCTCAACCATTCTGTGATTCTATGCGAGTCTGTGAATTGAGTTTTCCATTACTACAGCAACATGCTATAGCAACAACGGGGCAAGAGTGCAGGATTCTGCTCCACCCTTTTGCTCCTATAGCTGTGAAAACTAAAATGTCATAAATAATCAGTCAATGGTTCAATGTCCCACACTTACCAGAGTTACATATACTACCCTAGCCAGAAATCTAGAGATAAAAATGAAAACAGATCAGAGCTTGAACGGGAAGAGTAGGTACATCAGGAATCACACAGTGAACAGTAAAATTTTCTCTACCCTTGCTACATATTCAGCCTTATCCCAGCTGCCCACGTAAAAATCAGAGCATCTTTGAAAGGCATTTCACATTCTCCATTTTTGATACTTTAGGTCTTCACTTGAGAAGAGCAAACCTTGCATAGTACTGCCACATGAAGCCAGCCAGCTATGTCTGTTTACCTTTATTCAAGTGTTCTGCCATTCATCCCTCACCATCCCAAGTCTGACCTCTACAAATTAATTTCTTCACTGAGATTTGTTAGCTACTTCCCAAACACAGATCTCTGGATCAGTCTAGTTTCTCAGCCTTTTAGGGAATTTCTTTTGAGTAGTTTGTACTTTGAGTAGTTTCTTTTGAGTATTTATCAGTTCAGCATACATGTTATCTCTAGCCTGAGGAGATTCTGCATACAGCATTTTGTTAACGTATGGCAAGACAGTTCATTGACAACAATAATGCCTGTTTCAGTAACAGCCTACAGAACGCTGGGGTAGGGAAAGAGTCTTAGAGAAAGTCTGCAAAAGAAAAAGAGAATATCTCTACCACATCCTCTAAGTACTGTATGCAATGAGGCAGAGAGTGGAAGTTATAATTGCAGAAAGCATGCAGCTTGTGTCTTTTCATTACAGCCTGTCTTAGGTGAAGTAGGGGAAGAAGGACATTTCTTTGCACCCTGCATATTTTTTCTGTCTCACTGACCTTCACACGTCGATACCTATTCCAAAGTTCAGTTAAGTACTCACCATCTGGAATACCTGGCTTTTCAGTAATCCTGATCTGCCGCTCCGGTACTACTGGCTCCCCTTCTGCATTGCCAATATCTGCAGGGAGGCAAGGCAAGGATTGTATTTCTTCCTCCAACGATCTTGGAAAATACAGAGGCATCAGCTTCTGGTAAGTGGCCTACAAATAAGAAAAGCGCATGAAGGTCTATAACGCATCTTTGCTCTTCAGTTATATATCTTCCCTACTAGCAGAGATTTTCTCTGATATTTTGAGGCAAAGTATTAATTCCCTTGCTGGCTTACTTTGGGCTCCTGGCAATAAAGGCAAATAGTTAATAGTTGAGAATTTGTGGGGTTTTATTTATTTATTCTTTTAAAATTAATATTTTAAAAGATGTGGGTTACCTACAGGCATGCTGAACTGGAAGTTGAGATCATTTTAAAGCATACGAAAAGCAATGCCACAACTGCCAGCACAATGAAAAACGCTGACTCCTGCCATGGCTTGGAAACATGGAAATCAGAAGTCAATATCCATAGCAATTACTGAAAGACTAGAGGTATTGGAAAAGATACTGGACAGACTTATAAGAATGCTGAGGGTAAAGAGTCCATGTGAGACAGGGTAATTTGAAGAAAAAAAACAAACCTAGCTCCAAGGTGCAAAGGATAATACTATCACAGAGAAGATCACACATAACCATGAGTTTTGATAGAATGAATATCAAGGAAATACCTCTTCAAGCTCAGAGACTGCAAACACCACCTTCTCCAGGGTCTCCCCATGAATTTCCAAGAACCTTCTGACAGTGCCTGCAAAAAATTAAATGCAGTTAGCAAACAGTACGCACATAACTACCAGAGAGGAAACCAGCTCAGTGTAGAACGGAAAGAAACATCCCTCCTCCAGTACAAACTGGCCTCACAGACAGTATGTGAGTTTGGAATAAATAGTGGGTTAATGAGCATATAGGAATTTCCATCTCCACTCTTCCCTACTTCTCACTTTAGAGATGTATCAAGAAGTGGAAAATTTCCCCTGGGATTTTAGCTTACTAGGTGCTTCTCAGTGCTCAGTACTAGGTAGTTCTCAGGAATGTGATCCTAGGGCCCTGCAAAAAAAAAAAAAAAATCAAACCAAATCACTCTTTTACAGAGTCCTATGCACTGAATTGTCAGCACCAGACACTTTTTTTTTACACTATCCAAAGCATAGTCTGTAGATGTGATCAAGTTCCTCAACATTAACAGCTGAAGGAAATAATGTTGTACTTGTACTGCAATAATCTTATCAGATCTCAGGATTTTCAAGCATTTTCCTGACAGACTGCTAAGAAAGTATACAAATAGGTTGCTCTAGCAACATTTTAATCAGGTAGCAGGTGATTAGAGATACAGCAGAGGAGAGCAATAAAAAAAAGAATACTCCTTACAGACTACATTAGTGTGAGTTTTTCAAGAAAAAAAGCCACTTAGGGGAAAAAATGAAATATTTCCAAATACTTCCTGTATAAATACTACTGTGCAACTAATCTGCAACACTAATTTATGGGACAAATGCAGTTCTGCAGCTTCACAACAAATGCAGTTTTCTGAACTTATGTAAGCACTGTTTCCAGCTCAGTAGGCTCGGAGCCACCAAAGAACAGAGAAAACAGACAAATCTCTCTCCCAGCATCAGCACCTAAGCAGAGGATAAGGAACTTTTCTCCTAAGCTCACACAGCCAGAGGAAAACTAAACCCTTTATCTAGTTTGCAGAAACATTTCCTCTTGTTTACTCTCATCTCCACTCATTTCAGTTTGAGGATCCCTAGTTTCTACTTTGGGAGACAGTGAATAGGAATTGTTTATTCACTATTTCTACTTAAGAGTTTTCAGATAACTGTTACAATTCCCTTGAGTTCTTTCTTTTGGAAACTGAAGAGGGCTTTAGCCTACTTGACTGCTCCTTACCTTTGTCTACTCTTGTTGACCTTCTCTGAACTTTTTCTAGCTCTGCTATATTCTGACTGTGCAGTTTTAAGATGTGAACAAACCATGGATTTATAGCATAATAGCATAATATTCTTCATTTTGTCCTCTTTCACAACACTCAGTTTGGTCTTTGAAACATGACAGAGCTGATGTTTTCATTGAACTATCATAACCTCAAGATTTTTTCTCCCCCTCCAAGTACTCTCTCATCATTTTGTGAGGCAGACCTATATGCAAGAAAATCATCACTTTACCTTTGCCTATTTTGATTTGGCACTAAAATAACAGATGAAATTAACTCTGATGCTTAAAAATCATCTACAGGTATTCACAGTAAGGCCTCATCTTTACTATCCTGAAGAATTTTATACCATCAGCAAGCTCTCACTGCTCATCACCTTTTCAAAGTCATTAAACACTGCAAGGTCCAACAAAAATCCCTTTAGATGGCAACTGATGACCTCTCAACACATGGGAGGATCATTTATTTTTATTCTCTATTTCCTTATCCATCCATGCAAAGCCTTTCCTCTTTATAGGTTACAGGCTTTAACACACTACAGCATCCGCGCACCACCCTCCTCCACTCCCCCCCTCCCCCCCCCAAAAAAAATTGTATAAACAGCAGTCTGCTGCTGTTGAGTGATCTGATTACTGCCATCCAGTTTATGACACCTTCTAGCATCAACTTACGCAGTGCTATGTGGGTTGCATCCTCCAAAGGGTAGCATCTTTTCAGAGAGTTTATGACACAGAATCCTACAGAACACATTGCCTGTTCCCTAAAATCCAGAGAAGAGAAACAAATGAACAGAAGTATAATTTCAGATAAAATCAAACTATGATGGCAGATGACACCAGCAGTTTTCTCCTGCCTCTGTGAAGTAGCAAACCTCTTGCAGGTTTGCACAAAAGGATTTTGGCTGACAAGATGCATATGTACCATCATCAAGCAAAGAGGGGTAGAAAGAGGGGTTTTTTCTCTCTCTCTCTTCCCTGCCCCACCCCAGCTCAGGTTTTTCCTTCTACCTCAGCTATGCTCTTCCTGCAATTTCTTCATATCCTGAATGAAGAAGTTCTCAAGTTCTCTGTAATGCTTTCTAAAATACTTTCTTCCTGTATAGGACTGAGGTCAAGAGGAAGGAGGGGAAAAATGTTCTTTACTGCAAACATTTTCCTATTCTTTCACCTCACCTACTACTATTTTAGTCTGGACCTACACAGTCTGAGGTAGCCTTCTTGATCCTAGGACTAGGCAACCATCATCATGGAATGAAAAATACTAAAAAAAAAAAAGCAAGAGGCATATTTCTAGGAAACCAAATCAGAGATTTTACCAACAGTTATTTGAAGCATTTGATCAAGCTCAAAGCAGTCAATTTAAAGTGTCAAAAGTTACTCCTGAAAATAGACAGGCTAAAGGACGCTCAGGATTCAGTAAAGAGAATCATTTATTTATTTTCATTGTTTTAAGAGGTCCAGGCCTAACTTTCCTTGTCAATTCTGAGGCAGAAAACATTGCATACACTACAAACTACTTAGTTGTAATCTCAGTCATCAAACAGTCACTACTGCAGTGTTGCAGACAGCTTTCAGACTTGGAAAAATTGATCCTTTCAACCCTAAGGAGATGTGAAGTACAATTGCGTGTTCTGACATCACTATTGTTCAAAAATTTATTTCTGAATGTTACTATTACAAACATCCATCATGGGAGAAGAACAAAATATACAAGATAATGAAGAACAGAAACCAGAAAGATAAATTTCCTTTTAATTAATATTAATTTTAAGTAATTAAATTCAAATTTTAAAATTAAATTTAATATTTTAAGTTATATTTAATTGTTTAATTTTAATTTTTAAAAATACTTAATATATTTAAAATATTTAAATTTAAAAATTAAACATTAATTTTAATTAAATTAATATTAATTTTAATTTATCAGGAGCCTGCAACATCTGTTCTATAAGGAGAGACTGAGAGAGCTGGGCCTGTTCAGCCTGAAGAAGAAAAGGCTGAGAGGGGACCTGATCAGTGCATACAATACCTCAACAGAGGCAGTGAGGAGGATGGGGGCAGCCTCTTTTCAGTAGCAGCCACCAACAGAACTAGAGCTAATGTCCACAAACTGAAAAAAATAAAAGTTCCACAGGAACTTAAGGAAAAATTTCTTGACAGTGAGGCTGACAGAGCACTGGAACAGGTTGCCAAGAGAGGTTGTAGAATTTACTTCTCTGGAGATCTTCAAAACCTGCTTGGATGCCACCCTGTGCCACAGGGTGTGACCCTATGTGTGCAGTGGGGTTGGACTAGATGACCTCTAAAGGTCCCTTTCAACTTTAATGATTCTATGTTCTAGGATTCTATTAGTGTAGAAACTGTCACCAATTAAACATCAACACAAACCCATCTTCAACTATGGATTTAGAAACAACCTTGCACTGACTCAGAATTTTAGATGGCTCTGGCATGAAGATACAGAGGTCAAACAAGATATGATAGAACAGTGAGATCTGCCTACAGGTATAGTCACATATGAACTGCTTGAGCAAACTGTTTGCAGCATGGAGCCCTCTGCTTTTTTCCAGAGTGACTGAATGCTGCACAGATCTAGATACATAGTTCCAGTAGTTCAACCAGTTCAAATCTTTCAGCCCATTTTTTTTTAATTCTGCAATACAGATAGAAAAAAGACAAGATGCTAGTTGCATTCTTATGATCTCACTGAAGATGTGAGAAAATATTCACAGCTATATAGCACCATATGCAAGGTACCTAGAAGAATAGCTGCAACATGGATAGTACAAATGTAAGTTATCATACACTTACTTTGCAAGCTGCAGGACATTGCGGTAACAGCTGTATAGAGAGCTCTCAGCTGCCGTGCGATATCGGCTCTTGTATTTGGGTCCCACTGTGTGAATGATGAAACGTGCAGCCAAATTAAATCCTTTGGTAAGTTTGACCTCCCCCGTCCTGCACCCTGAAGAAATAAACATAATAACACATATAAAACACCAATGGCCCTGATAAAAAGGCTAGAATTATTCGCATTCCCTGTTTTCCTTCACTTTTACACAAGTCTCTGTGAGATGACCCAATATACAGAAGGCACCATTTTGAACATCAAATACTAAGGATAGGTTTCTACCTCTTAATATAGCTGCTCAGTATCACTTATTCAGACTAAGGAGATGAGAGCAGTGCTCATTCCTCTCTCTACTTTAAAATGTATGTATACAAAGAGAAACCAGAAGTTGCTAGAAATGCTATCCTGATTGGAGTGCTTACCAAGCTGCATTCAAGAGACAGGAGGGAAAAATGATTTACCTCAAAAGTGATGCACAAATATGCTATACAACCAGCAACAAAACCAAAAAGTCCTTCCAAATTTAATTGTTTTTGGGAGTCTGCTTTTTGGATGAAAGGAATGTAAGAGTGTCCCTAATCAAGAGCACCAGCTGATGGCAAAGCTATTTGAAACAAAAAGACTATGCATATTTCATCTCCCAGCTCAAGGCCACTTTGTTATGAAAATTTCTCAGTGTCCAAAAGGCAGGAATATCATTTGATGAGATCACAACTTTCTTGACAGACTATGATCACGAAATTCAAACTACCCAAACTACCAAACACTGGGCCCTCTCCAGTTTTGTCCTCTGGGATCATTTATGGCATGCTATACATCTTTACATTACTATCTATCTCAAAAGATTTGTGAACTCTTCCCTTTTCCCTCCCAATGTGCAATTTAACACAGTCTGATTCCAGACAGCTGCTAAAGAGTTAACTTCCCCTCTTTCTCCCTACCCTCTAACATGTACCCACCCTCACCCTTCCAATTGTACTGCTGTGCAGAGACATTTTAGTCTGTTGAGCCAAGCTAATCTTTTCTTTGGATTAGCTTTCAATCTGATCTTACAAGTTGCTAGTGCAAATGATAAGGAATGGAATGCAAACAAGTTGTTGCAACTACCCCTTCTGCAAGCAGCACTGCTGTAGCTTGGTTTAAGACTACCATGAAACTCCACTCTGCATGGGAGCATTTTTTTCCTTCTCCCACTCCACTCTGTTGCTTGCAGTGCTCAGGCATGCTATCTATCAATATGTGAAAGTTTATTTAATGGCAATAAAGTTTCCATACTGAGAATCTCTCTTATCCAAGGAGTTTAGTATGTCTTTTTAACAGCAATAACACACTGCCTACAAACCAGCATTTTGTAAATATTTAGAACCTATAAATCAAATCATTCTTTTCCATAGACTGCCTTTTTTTTTTTTTAATTTTCCTCTCTAAATTAGGCAGAAAGAATAAAATAACATACTAAAACTAAGCATACTTTTCTGAATTACTGTGCCTCCTCAAAAACCTCAAGAGAACAATTAGGTAAGTGCAATATGCAAAAAGAAGTAATAAAAGGAAGCATTTGGTGCATAAAATATTGTTCTTCCTCCTTGATCCATCCAAATTGCACTACTTTAAAAGAACAAGTAGAGGCCTATAATAAAAGGAAAATAACTTATCTTAAATATTTTCTGCTTTTGAAATGAATGAAGCAAGTGAGGTAAAGGTATGAACTCAATGGAGAATAATAAATCCAGATGACCAAATTTAATAATCTGTAACTACACTTAAATGACATTTAGCACTTTTCAATGTCGTCTATCTGAAGATCTCTACTAAATTTACAAAAATAAACAGCAATACTCTTTTAGAAGACTAAGTGAGCTAGTAGAGTGAGGTGCACAGGGTAAAGATCTGTAGCAAAACCAGGAGCAAAGACACAATCTTAGGCTTTAATCCAGTGATATTTAAAATCATTAGAACAACCTCACTCCACATTTAAAATGTAAAATCTGAGCCTTCCATATAGAGTCTGCAGTAGAAGAAAAAGTCTTACTGTATAATAGCATTGCTGTTAGAATGAGACAGCAGTAAGTATGTGTATATAAAATGGCAGGTTAGCACATTGATAGCACTTACAAGCCTAGACCCTACAATATTTCTGAGTTAACAGAAACTACACACTGTTCCCAGGAACACAAGAGTTAACTGAGCCTTAGAGAATACAGGTATTTGGAAGGACAGCATATCACATGTTTTCAATCTTTTATTTTTTTCCCCCCTCTTAGAGTCTATGAAATGTAGATAAATGCGAAGTAGCAGCTGGGAAAGCAAACAAACAAGAAGCAACCAACCAAACATCTCCTGTGACACACCAGGAGAGAATAAACAGAGTAACCACTGCATCCATGTGACTGCTTTTGGACAATGTCATTCTGCTTTCACGATTTCCCAAACATTCTGCTGTGCCGAAAGAAAGTTCAAAAGGAAGTAGAAACGAATGCAAAAATGAAGTAGAAATGAGAGAAGAATTAAAGACAAGTTCTTTAACTTAGCTTCCTTCCATTTCCGTGACCTACTCATTAAGGGTGCAGAAAAGCCACAACCATAACACAGACTCTCTTACTTTCCCCACACAACATATCAATAAAGCATTCCAAAAGAATTGCTTTCTGAAAGGACTCAGTATTCAGACTAAAAGGAAACTATCCTGTATTCACCTACCAAATGCATTACACAGAGGAAGCCATCAGTGTGACTAAGTGAAACAGTATGGAAGTTTATGCAGCTCAGCCAAACTTTTACAAAGAACTCTCTACAGAGCTAACAAATCAGAAGTTTATTTTAGAAGAGTGAATGGTGGGGTTGGTTCCAGCCTAACAGGACCTAACTAGTCTACACTGATGTACTTTAACTGTTGTTGCTGTCCAAAGGATGCACATAGAATAAAGTTGCAAAAAAGAGGAGAAAGTTCTTTCTCCTGCTTTACTTCCAGGTTACTCAAAAAAGTAAACGGAATCAATCAATAGAAATTTTACAAAGGAACATCCATCTTACTGCAGTGTAAGCTACTGACTGATAACTGATTTTAAGAACATTACAGCTCTTCTATTCACTGTTACTACATGACGATGAGATAGAGATGTTACTCTGGAGTCATCAGTGCTAATCAAAGATCAGTTTGGCCTTGAAATTCAGTTAAGTACCATAGTTACTAGAGCTCTGAACTTAACTGCAGACTATCAGACTTCTGTATGACCTTGGATAACTATAAGCTTTTAGTTCCTCACATACCAAAGAAGGCAACATTTAGTTTCATTTAACAAACACTGAAAATAAAGGGAATTATTTGTAACTCTTGTTATCAGCCATAAACTCTGTTGACAAAGAATTTATGTAAAGCAAACTTCTTATCAGTCTCTTTTCTTAGAATAGCCTTCCCATTATAGCTGTTCTTGTGCCACTGCAGTAAACACATCTGTGAATCACCACAGGTGAACTGAGCAATTTAAGAGGTCACTAATACTTTATTTAGACAAGCACGTTTTTACCAATCCATCTGCTGTTGCCATTGTTTATGGAGCTGCGTGTTAATAGATTGAGAAGAGATGTACAGAGTACACATTAGAACCCACTTAATTTCTGTAACAGTGAATCTTAGCTCCTGTCTCCCACTTGCCAAAGGATACACACTGAACAGAATACAGAAGCAAACTGTGAAGCTGTACAACGCTGGTTCCCACAGTAAAAGCTTTGATAAGCTAATTACTTGGACTAGCTTCAGATACCAATGGGAATTACTGTATCGTACACACAAAATGAAGGCTAAACAATCTGAATATCTGTCAAAGGTTTTTCCATAATCCAACATATGAATGACAAAAGCAGGGGAAATGCACAGCAGAGTCTAGCCAAAACTTCCACTCTTTTCTTTTGCATGAATACCAGATACTAGAAATGGAAAAGTTACACATTTATTTCAGTGTGTGACCAAATGCAGTTGCTTTGTACAAAGAAAGGGCAGTAGCTTTTCGATAAGACAGGAAGTCTCTACCATTTACCTTTGAGCTTCTGGAGTTCGTCCCTCAGGTCAGGCCCAGCATGCATAAAGACACTTTCAGATACTGGATTCTTATCTGTGAGAGACTCGTTACTAGTATTTACTATGGCTGTGCAGTTCAGTAGTGCTACATCTCCTTTCCTGAGGAAACAAGGAAGCTGTTTACTGGAGGCTACTTGTCAAATTAAGCAAGGTATCTTCAACAAAAACATCAAGCAAAGAAATGCTAAGTTAAAGGAAGGCCATTTATAGCACTCCAGTGCCTACAAAGCATAGAGTTCGCTGACCTGCTTACTATGCAGAACCACGCTTTGCATCCAAGTAATATCTATATTATTTCATGCAATGACTGATTTCCTTAAAACTTCCCAGACTCACAGTAACTTAAAGTTGTCCATATAAAAGGTCATGTTGTGGTCTTACATAGTATAGTTTTATTAACAGAACATAAACAGTGGCATGTAAAATTTTTGGTAACATGTTACCCAGATGAAATTTTATCCCTTAGAGATAAGAGGATATAGCTTTTGAAAACTGAACATTGAAATTATTCAATATGGTCTTTTCTGCTTGCAGACACATTTAGATAATAGCACCTTGTTGCCACTTGTCCTTGGACCACTGAGCACCTAGAGTGACAATGCAGCTGAACGCATAATTTGTTTATTCTTTTTCTATTATTTGTTTATATATGCTGTACTTATATAAATTTATTTAAATGTTACATATGCGTGTCACATATATATAAATTTATATAAATGCAGCATATGTATGTTTATGTTGCAATAAACAATATATGCTGCAATTTGTGCATTCTGCTGCTGAAGGATCAAACAAGCAGACGATACACAAAGTGGAGATGCATGAAGGAAGAGGGAAAAGCAGAACTCTGACCTATTAGAGACATTTACTATATACAAGCCCAAGGAGATGTCTAAGTTTACTTTATTTCTTTACTTAACCAGGTTCAGGAGATCCCTGAATAGTCCTAATTTACTGCATGCATAAACCAGGAAAGAGGGTTGTTCCTTGAATCTGTATCACTACAAAATCCTTTTCTCTTCATATTGTCAGTGTTACTGTTTCAGAGAGCAAGAAAAAAAATCTAGTAACAGGAAGGAAGAAATAATGGAGAAAGTTTATCTCAGCACACAGTCAACAGTGTTTGATAGAGAGAAAAAAAAAAAAAAAAAAAAAAAAAAAAAAAGAGAGACAGAACACAGGGAACATAGATAGAGGAGGTAAGAAAAAAAATCCCCCAAACAAGCCACAAGAAGCACATGAAAGAAATACTGATCTAAAAGAGAAAAGAAGCTAAAGTGGTAAAGTCAAAGGAATAAAGCCAGCAAAGCAAAAATATCAAAAAAGCCCCAAAAACAAGTATATTTTTAAACATGTGTTATATAGAAGTGAGTGATCGTGTTTTCTATTAAATATCCAGTATGACAAACAGCAAGAAGCATTGCTCTTTTGCTGCAGCAAAAAATGCCAATGAATGTGTAATTTATAATCTATATACAAATCTCAGGCTTGTAGGTTTACAGTGAATAAGTAATTACTTTCTCCTCAGACCAGAAGCATTTGATTCAAGAAAAAGAGAGTTTAAAGGCTTTATTCCATTGCTACATTGGCAGGAAAATCCTACATTAAAGAATGAAGTGATGACAGTTATATGGAGCTTACCATAAGATTATTTTTGCATTTATGTCTTTCCTGTATGGAAAAGGTGATCTAACATTGACTTGAGCTCTTCCAGCAGAGTTTTGGTGAGAGTCCAGCTGCTTAACCTCATAGACATCAGTCCAACTTGGCAAACTATCAACATCCACAAATTGGGAAGGAGCACCCAAGGGATCCATGGAATGGAAAGTACAATTTTTTTTTTTCTTCCTGCTAACTTGTCTCACTCCAGTTCTCACTGAGGTCTTCCAGGCGCTTTAAGGGAAAAAAAAATAAAGCAGGGTCACCATGTGTTTACTAAGAGCAATTCCCCAGAGCAAGAGCTTTCACAAGGCTGCAGTGCCTCTCTCTCTCTCTCTGTGTGTGTAAGTTAGAAACACCTGAAAACACTTTCCTTATCATTAAATTGGTCCAGGTTGTGATCTCTATGTTGAAAATGCTGGGCATAGTAACTATCAAGATGACTAAGCCCTTTTGATACTTGGAATTTTATTTCTTTATTTAAAGTAGCAGCAAATATGCATAAGGTGTGCATAAACTATTCCTTCAGATACTTTTTGGTCTCATTCTGGGACATGTTAAACCAACTAAACAAAGGAAAAAAAAAAAAAAAAGACATCCTCACAAACCTACACACCCTCCAAATCTCACAGGGGGAGGGGGGGGGGAAAGGAAAGGCTGACTCCAAATTACAAGCAATAAAGGTAGGCACTACAACATAAATTGTCATAATTCATACTTAGGTGCTGATATAGCTAAAAGAGATAGAAAGAAATAGCTGAATAAAATCATGAGAGCAGTAAGACTGCCTTTGCCCAAAAGTCTTTCTGTTCCTGTGTCCCCTCTCTGAGGAACTGTGAGAAGAGGGCCTAGGGAAGTGGATAATGAGAAGGCAGAAATGAACAATATTTCTCCCACATATTTCGCTCCACTAAATTCTTTCTTAGGAGGGATATTCCTCCCTCCTGAGAGGTCCTACAAATCTCCAAAAATTACAGATTTGCAATGCATGTCAAAGAGCTGCAAGCTGAATCAAAAATGCCTCAAACACCACATGCAGATGCCTTGCTCTTTGACTGCCTTTAAACTGACCATCCAGATCAAGGCAAAGCAGCAGCTGAAAATTTTATTTTGTTATCTATGAAAGAAATCTCACACATGAACTTCGGCAATAACTGAAAAGCAGAAAAGACAAAATTTCTTCGGAACAGATTCAAATGCTGAGTAATAGAAAAAAAAGAGGAAAACAAAACCCAAAAACCTAGCTACTTCAACGCACCATAAACTACAAGCAAAATTAAGGGCAAGCCTTCTTCCATTTCCCTCTTATCCTTCTACAGGGTTTCCTGCCTTTATGACAGTAGTTAAATCTGCTCCTTTGGTCTCCTGACATGCCAGGTTACCCGCCAAAAAAACTAAACAGCCAGTCAAACCACGTCCTCGTCCTCCTCCTCTCCCGCCGGGACACTCCCTCACAGTTACCAGCACCAAGGCGGGACTCCCGCCAAGGAAGCTACCTGAAGGAAGCAGATGATAACCAAGCGGCAATCAAGCACCAGTGATGCCTGAAAGCCGAAAAAAACGGACCTCAGGCTGCCCCTCGGCAGATCGAAGCGAAAGCAACCGCCGCCATAAGGACCGCCTCCCGCTTCGTCCTGCGGCCGCCGCCGCCACCACGCTTAGCAATGGCAGTTCTTCCTGCGAGGCAGCCGCGCAGCTACTCACAGGCGGCAGGTGCTGACCCCGCCCGACCGGAGCGCCTTGCTCGGCGCCAGGACAGAGGCATCGCTCAGCGAGCAGGAAAAAGAAGAAGAAACCAAACAAGGACAGAGCTCCCCGCGCACTTCCGCTTCCGGGAGCTCCTACTCCTTCCGCCCAACTGCGGGTCCAGGACGTCGGCTTCGTAATCCCACTTCCGGCGCGCGCCGTCCCCGTCCTCTGACGCGACTCCGGTCTCACCGCGAGTGAGAGAAGGAAGGCGCATGCGCAGCAACGACCACGTGCGGGACGCGGAGGTGGGTGGCGGCAGCGGGGTCGTTGCTGCTCTGTGCTCCGCGGCCGGGGCGGCCGGGGCAGCTCGAAGTGCGGCGGGAGGGGGAGGGCCTCAGGGCGGCGGTGGGAGCTCGCTGTAAGGCGTCACGGCCGCTGCTGCAGCTGTTGCCGCAGCCGTTTCCTCCCCTCTCCTTTCCACTTGCCCCCCTCTTCTCAGCTGTAACGATCTCGCAGGGAGAGATCGCATGGAGCCCTGATAGCCTTCCCTCCACGCGCTGTGGGCCGCCATGGGCCTCACGAAGCAGTACCTGCGCTACGGGCCGGCTGCGCTCTTTGGTCTGGTGGCCAGCGCTCGGGGAAACCCGGCCTTCGTGGCACTACGTGGTGAGCGGGGCCGCTGTGTGGCCGTGCCGGCCTGTGAACACGTCTTCGTGTGGGATACGCGGAAAGGCGAGAAGGTGAGAGCTGGCAAGCCCTGCTGCAAGGTGTGAGCCAGTGCAGGGCTCCTGCAGAAACTGTGCCTCTCCTGGCAGCAGTTTGCCCGGGGAGTGAGGTTTCTGGTGTGACCCCTGTGCCTGGGAAAGTCTTGGAGCCGCAGTGCTGTAAGCTTTGTTCTGCTGTTGCCTCCTGTCATGTCCTGAAATCCTAAATTCTGCTGTCAAATACCATCTGTTTTCAGAATTTGCTTTGGCGGTGGCCAGAATAGTGACTACCAGCATGATATTTTGGGGGTGTTTTCACAGTTTCTGCTTCTTTTGTGGTCTGTGGAAAAGCACATCTGTCATCTTCCAGAAAAGAGGAGGCCATGTGGGAGGGGGTGGGTCGATGAGAAACTTTCAGGCCTTTGAGCAAAAGTTATTGCCCTCTGGGCAGTTAAAATGTGGGCAAGAGAGTTCCTGACTTCTAGGAGCCATACTAGGCTGTGCTCTATTCTATTTCCTGTTTGGTTATGTGAAGTTACTTCTGTTCTAGCTGCCTTTCTTCCTGTAAAGTGAGACTTACTACGTTTTATTCAGCAGAGGGATCTGAGAAATGAGCTTATAGGCAGCAGAAGCTTTCAGTGGGGAGCAAACTAGGTGGGCAGAATATATTCTTTTAGCTTTGTTAGTCCACTTCTGTGTGTCATTTATCAACACGATACATGTTTCAACTCCTTAAAATTGCAGGTCCTTATCCTTAAGGGTCTCAAGGAGGAAGTCAGTTGTCTCTGCCCTTCTCCAGATGGGTTGCACTTGGCTGTTGGATATGAAGATGGATCAATCCGTGTCTTCAGCCTCCTGAGCGGAGAAGCAAATGTTACTTTCAATGGACACAAGGCTGCAGTGACAGCTCTGAAGTATGACCACCTAGGGGGACGACTGGTGTCTGGCTCAAAGGTGAGGGTTGCTTGAAGTCACAGCTGGAGGACAGCCCTTTCATAGTTGGAAGGGCTCTGTGGAGAAAGCTGATCTACAGAGTGTGTTGGTGTTTAAACTGGGTTGTGGGTTGTGTACTCCTTTCCCTCCAACTTTATAGCCATAAGGTGGCAGAATTAAGAATGCAAGACAGAACTACAGGTGGGGAATCCAGGTCCAGGAGAGCAGGGAGGTTACAGGCCAAAAGCGGCATTCACAGAACCATTGTGCATGGAGAAAATGATGTGGTGAGGCATAGCACAAGTGCATCAAATCAGGACTGAGGTATGTTTATGTAAATGCATATGAAGTGAAAGAATGTTACTTCAATCAGTCATTGCTAACATTCACATTTTGGGAAAGGAAGCTCTCGTAGTATTTTCAGCCTGGAGAGGGTAGACGTTTTGCAGAGACAAATACCAATCCCTTGGAAACCCTCTATCTGTTGCAGGATGCGGATGTCATTTTGTGGGATGTCATCAATGAGAGTGGTTTGTACCGGCTGAAAGGGCACAAGGATGCAGTCACACAAGTCCTGTTTTTGAAGAGGAACCTGCTGGTTACCAGGTGAGCCAGGCCAAGTACAGTGGTAAACCAGAAAAGCAGTCATGGTGTTCTTTGCATTTTGTATATCCTAGGTATGATAGCCATATTTTTCTCAGGCTCCCAGTTCTCACTCTGCTTGTCTTTTTTCAAAAGAGTCATCTTGGCTATACGAGCCAAGATGGCTATATCGTCATCATTGGCTATATCGTCCGCTGGTGAACGGGATGGGCACCTTGGTTACGAATAACACGGAAAAAGCAGAGTTGCTGAATGCCTTCTTTGCTTCGGTGTTTACCAAGGGCAGCCCTTTAGAGTCCAAGGCCCTAGAGACAAGAGAAGAAGCTGGAAGAGAGGAAGACTTGCCCAGGGTAGAGGAAGATTGGGTAAGAGATTTCCTGAGGAAACTCAATACCCACAAATCCATGGGCCCTGATGGGATGCACCCCAGAGTGCTGTGTGAGCTGGCGGATGTCGTAGCTAAGCCATTCTCCATCATCTTCGAAAGATCCTGGAGAACGGGGGGAGGTGCCAGAGGACTGGAAGAAGGCCAGTGTCACGCCAGTCTTCAAAAAAGGCAAGAAGGAGGATCCGGGCA
>JAWLRI010000146.1:254318-320652 GCA_034781795.1 Crypturellus tataupa
GGCCCTGCGTGTGCAGGGGGGTTGGACTAGATGACCTCTAGAGGTCCCTTCCAACCTTAGGCATTCTATGATTCCATGATTTATTTTGTATGTGACCATTTTTACTGTTTATCTGGAAGAATTAAGTAAGTTAATCTTCCATGTGTAATATGTGTAATCCACTCAGTAATGTAACAGGCAAGTTGCTTGCTATAATAGGCAGTAATTGTAGGAAATAATAAAAACATGATGTTTTGCTGAGTTTTTTTTTTTAATTATCTGATACCAGTTGGGAGTTGACTGTATCTCTTTTTTAATTATCAGTTGACAGGAGTTAGTCATACTCAAACATCTTTCAGTTATTGCTTATTTATTAATATGTCATTCAAAAGTTTAGTAGAAAAATGCTCTTTCTTTTTTTGTAATGGAAAAAGCAGTCTTTTAGTGGGTTGTTATGTATATGTTTCCTAATGTAATTTCAAGTCTTTTGAGACTAGCTTTAGAAAGGCTTCTCAAATCTCTCAACAGCTCAATTGAGATAAGGATTGCTTTTATTAGCAAGGTGGAGACATTATCATAACTTTCTGGAGGTGCAAAATTTGGCGTCCTTATTTCATTTTTTTTTTTTTCAGGAAACAGACCTCATTCTCCTGTGAGGATAATAGTATGTTTTGCCTGAGCAACACCTTGAGAGCACTCCTCTGTGTATAGAATTTTTTTTGCCTGACTTCTATCTGCACAATTAACAAGTACCTTTGACTCCTTTGTGATGAAGTGTAACAAAAAAGATATTACCAATTAATATTACTTTTGGTCAGATTTCTTTTTGTCCCGAGTGAACTTAATAATGGGACAACAGTTATCTCAATTTACTTGATATTTTCATTTAGTTGAGGTTTATTAGGGAAATTAATGTCTAACAAAATTATCCAAAATTAGAAAGTGTTAATTATTTTAGGGTATACAAAAAGGACCTGAAAGACTTCAAGTAACTACTCTCCGGTACTCTTGTAGCATTTGGGTAGCAAAATACCCAGAAATCTATATCCTAAAGGAGGATTAGCCACATGGCAGCTTTAAAGAAACAGTAAAGCAGCTCTTATTCTCTATTATGTGCAGAACTGCCCAAATATTTGTCCAAAATGAATGCAACTTCTCTTGTAGACTGATGTGCAAGGTGTGTAGAAATGGGTTGATGCACAAGCTGAGATAGTTCTCATTAGTTCAGAGGAAGCTTTGGGATTTAACCTACATTTTGTGCTTATTGTTCTCATTTAAAATAAGATAGAAAAGGGGCCCTGTGAGACCACGGCTTGATGTTGGCCCCGGAGGATAAAGCATTTTTTAATGATTTGCCTGTTATCATTTGTGCTTATGTAGCTTGTGACATTTAATATGTTCTTAATGTGAGCAGCCTATCTGTGATATGTTGCAGCATGTTTTAGATTATTACATGACCTCTAGCAGCATTCCCTCATATCCTCAATGCTGTCTTTTTTTTTTTTTTTTATTTTATTTTCCCTCTCTCAGTGGCAAAGATACATTGGTGAAATGGTGGGACTTGGACATGCAGCACTGCTTCAAAACTCTGGTTGGACACCGTACAGAGGTAAAGAGGATGTGAGGGCTTTGGATTATTTGTCATAGCTTACTTTGTGCTTACTATTTTTTACTTGCTCATTAAGCTTTAAGGGTGAGCAACTGAGAGCTCTCCAGCATTCCCAGGAACTTTCACCTCTGTGTACTGGGTGGTAATTTCAAGGCAGACATCAGTGGTGGAGGTCTTATCCAGATACTCTTCTCACTTCAAATTAAATAAATCTAACAAAATTGTTCTGGTATTGTTAAGATATGGGGAAGCAACCATGTACCAATTCCTGAAATTGTGCCTCCGGATAGGTTTGGGGGCTGGCTTTGGTGTCAGAAGAGAAACGTCTGATCACTGGGACTGCTGACAGTGAGCTGAGAGTGTGGGATATCACTTATATCCAAGAGGTAAGACTATACCCTCTGTAATCCCTCACAATTTTGCCAGGCGGCTTGGCTTTGGACCAGTACGGAATTGGAACACATCAAATCTCCATGACTTTCTGGGAAACAGAGTCAGACTCTTTGCTGTCTGAGGGTCCAGAAGATGCTCTTAGGGTATACTTGCCATTTTCTGTAGTTTTTAGAGCTTGCAAGTGAAGCTGCAAGCACTGTGGCACAAGGTTTCCAGAGTATGCTTAGGTGTTCTTGCTAGAGTACAGCTAGAAAAGACAATTCTGTGGGTGGAAAAAAGGGTTTGGTGCTTATGGGCATGCTGTAGGCCATTCTTATCGCAGTGTAGACTAACCATGGACATGGCCTAGCCCACTCTTGTTGCAGTGTAGCCTAATCACTTGTTCCCTCAGTGAAATAAAGTGTGAGTGGATGATATAAGAACTGGAACACCCTAGCTCTTGCGATTTAAGGTATTCCTTATGTGTGCCTTTTTTCTTTTTTCCTGATCCAGGAACAGATCAAAGACCCTGATGAACCAGAATCCAAGAAAAGCAAAAAGTCTTCACTTGGAGCAGAAGAAAACACTGAAGAAGATGAGACCCTAGAGCTGGATGAGATTCCTGAGGAGGTAAGCTCTGTTTTCCACACTGGCCATGGGTTGGCATATCTAAACCCATTTGCACAGTGCCCCTTGCAGAGCTAGCAGGACTTTGAAAGCTGTTCCCATGTTGCTGCTCTGTATTGAGCTTATGCCCTGAGTATCACATTTAGTATATTAGCAAAAATATGCTGGTTTCTGTCTTTCTTTGTAACACTTTCCTCAGCAGTACTTCTCCATCTGCCTACAGATGGAGCAGATCAACGTAAGTGCAGTATCTGTGCTGAAACATGTACAGATGTTGTTATTACCCACTGAAAGCTTTATTTTTGTCCTCTGCATGCAGAGATGAGCAGGCGTTTAAAGTTTAACAGCGTTACTAGCTAGTTGTTTGATAACTGCTCAGTTCGATGCTGATGCCCGTTTTTGCAGTTCAGTAGCAGAAATGGAGAGGTCAGAGTGGCACCATTACTGTGTGTGGTATCACAGCCCATAGTGGCAAACCATTCCCATTTGTGCTGGTGGTGGAGATTTCCTTGAATATCTCTAGGGAGGATTTCTGTATCCTCTTTACATTTCAGACTCCCTTGTAATTAGGGAGTAATGGTAAGTACTGGTAAATGCTAAGTAATGGTAAATACTTGATGTTATTAAATACTTTACCCCACTTCTATTTTCAAAGAATTTGTGTCTCTTCAATCGCCTGTTTAAAAGTCTTTTTCTTCCACTTTGCTTCTGCCTCCTCTCATAGCACAACTGTGAGTTTTGCTGCCATTGTAGCATGCAGATTCGGCCATGTCTCTTATATGGTTATGGTTTACCACTTTACTATGCACTAAGATTGCCAATGATTATTTTCAGTTAAAACACAGGATACATAAGGAGATAAACATGCAAGTCACGTAAATGCTTCCTTTGTTGCTAGATTGTCTTTATTAGCGGCTCTTCCAGGCCCCTGTAGGTTCCTTTACTCCTTCTCCTGACTTCCCAGCACATTTTTCAGCTTGCCTAAGATCACTTGATCTTCCAGACCAATGTTCTTTTTGTTTTCCCTGTAGCGCCTCCTAACATGCAGGAAAGTTGGATCCATCATGAGGGAAGGGAGAGACCGAGTAGTCACTCTAGCCACAGACCAAACAGGCAAAATTTTGGCCTGCCATGTAAGTACTGGAGGGCCCTGCTAGTGAATTGCAGGGACAGCTGTCAGAGCCCCATCAATCTCTGCAAGGACCAGCTTCTGACTGTTTGCCCTGTTTCTAGGGAACAGATGCTGTACTAGAAGTGTTCTCTGTTCTTTCTGAAGAGGAAGTGCAAAAGAAATTGGAAAAGAAAGCAAAGAAAGCAAAGAAAAAAGCCAAGTAAGCATTTTTTATGGGGTAAAGGCTTCTGGGTGCTTATATGCTGTCCTTACCCTGAGAACTGTCAGGAAACCCCTCAAGCATCACTGGTACTGGGGTTGAACTCTATGTCACTGGTCATTCTGTCTCTGACAGCTGTTGCATTATGGGGGCACTGTTCCTGTGCATTCTTGGTGCTTGTTTGATCAACGCTTCTTTGCTCCTGAACACTTTAAGGAAAAATATTTCCTTCTCAGTCTTGTCCCTGCAAAAACTCATGTGCAAAGGAGTGGCTGGAAAATGTGTTTTGCAGAGCCATTCACTTGTAATTGACCTTATATTTACTCTACTTGCTGCTTGGATTGAACAGAGTACCTGGTAGGAAGTTGAGACATGGCAGTTTCATCTGAAAGGTCAAAGTGACCTTGACACCTCATGTTCTCTCACAGCAGGCAAGGATACCAGTGAGAGCTTTACTACATGGCTACTTTGTATTAATTTTCTGTCTGGGTATCCTGGCACTTAACAGGTACCTCCAACAGCTCTGTGGTTGAGGTCTGGAACTGAAGCATAGGTAATGCTGGAACTGTACTTTAGCAGCAGCTGTGGACTTCTGGAGAGAGAAAGGTTGTGGGAGATGAGCAGAGCCTGATAATCCCAGCTGAACACAGCTTTCTGATTTTTTTTTTTTTGTATCCATCTTTATGATACGCCTTTGTCCAAGTACTTCGTCAAGTGACTTTGTGCAGTTCAGTTATTGAGGGCGCAGTTTGTCTTTGACTAGCCTGCATATGGGCATGAGCTTTGTTGTCTCACCCAGTTCTTGAACACAGGCAGGACTGCTAGATAAGGGGACAGTTTGTTTCAGCAGGCTAATGTTGCTCATATATTAATTTCTATGCCTCAGTAGTCTTTGGTGGCTGTACCAAGTTATTTTAATCTTCCCCCTTAACTGTTTCTAGGCAGAAATCTGAAGAACAACCTGAAGGGACTGTGGAGCTGAGCCTGCAGGAGGAGATTCAGCGGGTCATTAACATCAGAGCTTCTGCTAAAATCAAGTGGGTAGAAAACCCTGCTGTAGAGGGTTGCAGTTATACAGCTACTTGGGAAGGGCTGAGCACAGCTTATTACAGGGGGAAGATCTCCTTGACAACTGTTCATCTTGGAGCTGGGGAGAGGCTTACCACGAGCTGATGGTCCAGCTGCACTTCCACAGGCAGTGCTGTTACATAATGGCTTTGTGCGCACTTGATTGCTCTCTCCTCCTCCCTGTTTGATTTCTCCTACATTTTGTCCTAACTACAGCTCTGATTTTGTTTAACCAAACAGGTCGTTTGACTTGATTCTCTCTCCAAAAGGAGAGCTGAAGATTGTATTGCTGCTCCAGAACAACATCATTGAGTCATATAACCTCAACCTGTCAGCACAAGTCCCACAGGCTGTCCGTGCATCTAAGATAACCATTGGAGGCCACCGCAGCGATGTCAGGACGTTGGCTTTTAGCTCTGACAACATTGCCATTCTCTCAGCAGCTGCAGAGTCTGTAAAGATTTGGAACAGGTCTGCAGTTTCATTGTCAGTCCCCATGTCCTATATGTGACCATTTCCAGAATTCAGGGATGCTTTGTTCTCAGTAAAGACTGTGATAAGGAGGTGATAAGGAAGATTGAATAATGGAGAAATATAAAATATTTAGTAAAGTATAGGAGTGCATGGGATGCTATTTTTCCTCTTTCCTGGATATGGAAACTGAGAAGCCAGGGAGTTAAAACTGTACAATTAACTCATGGAATTTGATGCTGTAAAACAGCACTGAAACTAAGTTTAGTGGCAGGCACAGAGGGGCAAATTACTGAGCACACATAACAATATGTATTAGGGGTTATGTTTCTCTTTTTAATAAGAGAATCTGATCAATATGCATAAATATCTGAGGGTAGAATGTAAAGAAGATGGGGCCAAACTCCTCTTGATGGTGGCCATTGACAGGACAAGGGCTAATGGGTATAAATTAAAACACAGGAAGTTCCACTTCCATGTGAGGAAAAACTTCTTTCCTGTTAGGGTGACAGTACCCTAGAACAGGCTGCCCAGAGAGGTTGTGGAGTCTCCTTCTTTGGAGGTCTTGAAACCACCTGAATGTGACCCTGTGGCATGTGCTCTAGGTGTCCCTGTTGGAGCAGGGCGGGTTGGACTAGGTGATCTCTATAGAGGTCCCTTCCAACCTCAACCATTCTGGGATTCTGTACCAAATATTATGCTAAGCAGTAGCTACTGCCTTTTCTTTAGGAAGCACTTGTGTTTCTTGCCATCCACTCTAAGGGATCTAGTCTTGAACTGGACAGACTGCTGTTTTGATTTGGTGTTGTCCCAGAGTTTCCTGAGTGCTACTGCTTCCAAGCTCTATTTCAGTTAGGAGTAATATCTCTAATTATTCCTTCCTGTCCAGAATGGGAGTAATTACGGTTTGATAACAGTGGCTCTGTCCTTGCTTACAATGGCAATAAGTCATGACTGCTGACTATGTGGTAAGAGCCTGTTTTTGTGGGAAATGTCACTAGTAATGCTTTATCATTTAGAGTGGCCTGCTGGTCTGTGGGATGGCAGTGCAGGACCACCTGGCCCCAGGTGAAAAGAAAGAGGAGAGACTGCTTTAAAAGACATCTCTGGATCATGTCGCACTTAGTGGACCAGCATTTTTATGTGATGAGAGGTTTTATACACTGTCTTTGTTTACAGGTCGACCTTGCAGTGCATCCGAACAATGGAGTGCGATTATGCGTTATGCTCGCTCTTTGTGCCTGGAGACCGACAGGTCATTGTTGGCACTAAGGTAAATTGTGTCCTTTCTGCTGCTCCAGAATATGCCCAAGTATGTTCTGAAAATGTCAGTAAGCCAGCCTTACTGAAAATGCATTGCACATTCTGTTATGGAGCAATCTGTTTTAGGGATAAAAATCTGACAATATCTGTTACCCGGCCATTAGTATAGTTTCTATAGTTTGAGCAAGACAGCTTTGCATAGTCTGTGATGTAGCTGAGCAGTCTGGCCTGTTGTGTATAACACATAACTAATTCAGTTGGCTGCTCAGGACATGGGTGGCAGGGGTGCTCTCCTGATAGGAACTGTCAAGGTTTGAAGGGGCAGGGACTGGTGCTGACCAGAAGTGACTCCTTTATGGAGCTGTAAATGCAAAAAGACTCAACCTGGTTGTCAGCAGGGTTCTGCTGTAGCTCTTCCTGTGTGTTAGGCAGTCTGGGAGGATTGGTCCCACTGAACTCTCCTCTGCCCTTGAAGCTGACTGTTGCAATACAAATGGCTGCCTTGTCATTGTGGGAGTCTCATCTCCAGACCTTTGGTCTCTGGACTCTGCTTTGAGATGTTCTTCTTTTTGCCATTTCTGAGAGGCTTCTGGCCTTAGGCTCTGGTGTGTTTGCAGATCTGACTAACATTCCACAAGCAGTTCCAGACTGTGCTGTGAAAGTCGAAGAGCTGGTTTGTCTCTGATATCTTTCTCCCAGACAGGGAAGCTGCAGCTCTATGACCTGGCTTCTGGGAGTCTGATGGAGACACTCACAGCTCATGATGGGGCAGTGTGGTCCATTGCTCTTTCACCAGACCAGGTAACTCATCCAATCTTGTAAGCATGACCATCCGTGTAGCTCTTTCCTGTAGTGTTGTGTTTGTGCTGTTGATGGGAGCGTGGGAACTACTTCTCAGGGAGACAGAAGATGCAGCTGGTAGTATGTAAGATAAATGCAGAAGTGGATATATGTAGAAGTTCGAAATTCCTGTCTGCTCTTGTGTGGCACATAACAGCAAACCTCTGGGCTGAGAGTTGCCATCCTCAATATCTACTGTGACTTCTGAATGATTGAGAGCACTCGAACTTCCCCAGCAGTCTATGTGCAACTGTGTGTGTGTATGTGTTACAGCTGTAGAGACCTTCAGCCTTTTGTAACCTGTTCCAGTGCCTCCTTATCCTCCTTATAATTTTTTCTGGTTGTTTATAGTTTCAGCTTGATGAGCTTTAACTCACACTCATTGGAACTGCTGGTACCTCTGTTGGATTAAAAATGTGGTTAACATAGTGTTTCTTGTTCACCTTGCACTGTTTTTTCAGTGCAATCAAATCACTCTTCCCCATCTGTCTGATATGGCAGTTGAACTTCTCATGTGTGTCCCAGCAGGATGTCATAATCATTCCTGTGACCTTTTAAAGTTACCACCATCTTTTTTTGGCTTTTTTTGGCTGGTGGACCCTGGAGCTAGATGTATTATAGAAATTTTAGCAGTGCCAAGTGCAGCATTGCCTTTTGAATCCAGTCAGGCGCTTATTTAGCACTTTTGATCGTAGCTCTGCGGTGAGAACATGTAGTCAACTAATAATCTGCTGTGTCCCCATCCAAAGGTGATTTTTGGGCATGGCTTCATAGGGGAAGGTGTGCATGTGGCTTTTAAAGTTGTTGACTCATAAGCAAATAAGTTAATCTTCCCTTCTCTTTCTCTGTCCCTTTTCATCAGGTGGTTTGGATTATTGTACCATAAGTGCCATTATAGAGAAATCCATTTTCTTGATTAATTTGCCAGTCATTCTTGTGTTGGCCTGTACACTTCCTTGTATCTCTAGATTTCTCCCATATTGCAGATAAAATCTGTAAGCAGCATAATGTGAAGTTATTAGGTGTTTCTTAATTAAAATGAACTTTTGAGACCTGTTAGCAGGTCTTTTATTCATATCGTATGTACTCTGCTGAAAATGTAGTGCAAGACCAAGTGGTATGCCTTGCATAAACAACACTGTAACTCCACTAGCAAATTCAACAGGCTTAATCTTAAAGGATAATTCATGTGAAGTTAATTTCCCATAAGCTCATGTGAATTGATACTCAGTGCACCTCCTTTGTCTGAAAGCCACAATTGCCTGTTCCTTCTTTGCAGGACCATGCTTGCAGTTACCAGTCCTACCTATTTTATTTATTCTTTCTGAATTATGGTGTTATATTACTTTCCTCCAGGATTTCCCCCTGAATTTCAAAAATAGCTGAGAATCAACATTCTTGATTTAGAGAATGCCAGAGGATCTGAAACATTGATTTAGAAGTGTCTGACGTCTTAAGGCTGTCAAAAAGAGGCTACCTGAGTTTTTGGAGCAGTGTTTCATCACTTGGTGATGTGATTATGGTACATGACATTTCCTTAGTCAGAACAGATCAGAAATGCTTACTGAACCCACACACTTTGAGTGTTGCAAGCTAGTAGTGGTAAAGACTAGTAATAGTAAAGACTTTTGTGTTCCTGTTTCACATACTGTCCCTCACTCCCTGTGGTCTGAAGGAGCCTGGCTATAGAGATTTGCTTTTGTCTTTTTATTCCCTTTATCAGTTTTTCTCCAATATCGGAGTCTGATTCATTTGTTACTGTCACCATCCTCTTTTGTTTGTTATGAGCCCTTCTTATTTTTGTTAGGTGACTGTGTTGTGCTGGAAGTTACAGTGTTATTTCTTAGCAGAATCAAAACCCTAGCTACTAGTAGCCTGCTGGGATTCACTTACTCAACTAATTAATTGGACACTCCACTAAACATATTGGACAGTTTTATGCTTGTTCTTTACACAAGGGTTCTTAGCTGAGCTGTGGTTGCTTTAGTAGGCTGCTCTTGTGGGGTGGTGTTACGGTGTGTGTGATCCAGGAGCAATGAGGATGTCAGCTTACCCACTAAGTATATGCACTTCATGGCCTGCAGCTGAGATGCCTACTTTCAGTCCTGAAGTTTCAGCTCATGTACATTTGGAGTCTAGGACTCTAACCTGCCTCTCAGAGCTTCTGACTGGTGTGGCTCTTGCTCAGCCACTAGGCAGTGCATGCTCCAAGCACAGTATGTGCTCCCTGTGATGCTCTTCTAACTATTAATGCTGTGGGAGTGTAGAGCATTTCAAAAGCCTCCTTGTATGTTGGCTTTTCCTCGAGTGTGAGATTTCTCTGGAATATAGTGAAATGTGGTTTTGGTTTTATTTTAATTTTAAATGCTTATTCCCTGCAGCATGGCTTTGTGACAGGAGGTGCTGATAAATGTGTCAAGTTCTGGGAGTTTGAGCTTGTGAAAGATGAAAGCAGCATTCAAAAAAGGTGAGGAAAAAAATCTTTCTATGCTGCATTTGGCTGCATTTAACTGCAGTATCCTTTCTCATTAATGGGTACTTTGGCCTTTGTTGTGCATGTAAGAAATGCCCATGACATGTGCAGGGAACATGAAGAAGAGTTCAGAGTTACTTTGTCAAGGTCTGAGCTTAGTTGAAAAAGACTTGTTACAGTGTGGCACCTTCCTTCTTTGTGAGGTTAGCCTGTAATTGCAAGTAGGACCTTCAAATCATTAAACACTGGATTAAGCAGTGAGATCTATTAGCGTGCAGTGCTATTGTGTTTTCCAATCCTTTTTTGATCAATTCCTAATGAGGATGGAGATGCTGCGTGTTAGAGTAACCTTGTGTTCTCAAGAGTGCAAGAGCAGGAGAGGGGTTTGTGTTCATGCCTCTTTCTGTCTTGTAACTATTAAAGAACAAATTTTTTTATATATATCTTTGCCAGGCTCTCTATAAAACAGATGCGCATCTTGCAGCTGGATGAAGATGTTCTGTGTGTGCGATACAGCCCCAATCACAAGCTGCTGGCTGTCTCTTTACTAGATTGCACTGTGAAAGTTTTCTACACTGACACACTGAAGGTATGTGGCCAAATGGACTGTAATACTGTGCCAGGAGTGATATAATTGCAACCTGAAATATGAGGTATACATGGGGAAAGTGCCCACTTATTCCAGAACACTAAAAAGAATCAGAGCCAAGCATTCCATTTAAGGTGCTTCTTTGTTAACAAACATGAAGAAGCAAGGCTGGCCCATGCTGGGGAGGAAATCTGTGACGAGTCTGGAAGGCACTAAGAAACAGCAGGTGGAAGGGCCCACCCTAGGCCTGCAGGCATGATGGTATTGCAGTATGGCATCTTGAGAGTATGGACAGATGAG
The DNA here is from genome assembly GCA_034781795.1 of Crypturellus tataupa. NCBI lineage: Eukaryota > Metazoa > Chordata > Aves > Tinamiformes > Tinamidae > Crypturellus > Crypturellus tataupa. The sequence continues at coordinate 265,241 of JAWLRI010000146.1, forward strand.
TGTCACACGTGGCTCTTAAATGGAGCATAGCAGAGGCAAAACTTGGGGGAAGAGAACCTTCCTTGTGAGCAGCGATCTTGACTTGTGTATGAGCATGTGAAAACATGGGACACAAGGAAACAATGTGACACAAGACAAAGCAGCGCACTCAGATATGCTGATGAACAGCACTGAGGTCACTCAGCTTGGGTACTTCCACACCAGTGTCAGTTCTGCTAGTGTGGCCCTGCTGCTATCCCCCTGCAGGGCAAGAGGGGTTTGGAGAGGAAGGACAGTGCTGCTGAGGAAGACTAGCCTAGTGTTCAAGGTTTTCACAAGTCTCTGCCCAGTGTGTCTGACTGAGATACTTTCCTCTCCTTCAGTTTTTCCTTTCCCTGTATGGACACAAGCTGCCAGTGCTGTGCATGGACATTTCCTATGTAAGTACTATTAGGACTTAGGTGGACTGTGAGAACTACTCCCACGGCCGAGTGGGACCTCTAGGATGGTGCTTTCTTGTTACCTTCTTGCTATTTGCTTAACAGTGAGCGCTTCCTTAATAAGACTTGGCAAACCCCTTATGATGCTACAGTCCTGTGCTCCCTGGAAAGGGTCACAGAATGGAGGTCGTGACAGGAGTGACCACGTTATTTTATGAGGAGTGTAAACTGTGGTTATCCTGGCTCATTTTATGAGGTGTAGTATGATCTCTGCTAAATTTACTATCCAAACTCTTATTGCCATAGTTGTGTTTGAATCACTTTTTTGGTGGGAGCAGCACTAAGATGGAGTGATGTCTTCATGCCTGTTCTTTCCTGGGCTGTCTTTCTGGGGGATGTTGCGACAGTTTCTGCGACGCTGGAAATGTCAGGTTTTTAGCTCAGGTCTTAAATACCCGCAAAAACTCAAAGAGGTGCTGTCTGCGGGCTCTGCCAGTATCACAAACACATGCAACCCTCCTGAGAAGAGGCAAAAGGATCAGGAAAGCATGCTGCAGAGGCCATGTATCTGCCCACTTACTGTGGTTTAGTTACTGGTTCAGCCATAACTTCTTCTGGGACTGCTTGTAGACTGTCACACCATTCCTCTCTCCACCTTACTCTGTAGGATGGGGCTCTCATCGCAACTGGCTCTGCTGACAGGAATGTGAAAATTTGGGGTTTGGATTTTGGAGACTGTCATCGTTCTCTCTTTGCCCATGACGACAGGTCAGTCAATTCCTACAGCATCACTGGGCTGTGGCCTGTTTTTCCTTCAAAGGCCTATGACTGTTATGACACAAAGTGACCCTTTTGTCCAGTATAGAGTACAGGGAAGTCAGTAGTGTTTCCCAGGCAGGTGAATTTAAGCCTCTGGCTAATTTGGTTGTGTGATGCCCTATATGTACAAAGAGCACTGAGCTCATTCAGGGATAGTCCCAGGCAGTATGCCACATGCATAGAGGTGATTAGGGCTCTATGGAGGTGCTAAACCCGCAGGGTTTTTCTGCTTTACATAAGCAGCTACATTGTGTGCTTCTGCTCTGCAGGAGCATGAGATGCTGTTTGCCCCAGGCTAGATACGCCAGTACAAGAAGGACATGGCCATAGTGTGGCAAGTCTTGCAGAGAGCCACAGAGATGATTAAGAGACTGTCATATGAGGAGAGGCTGAGACATTCAAGATTGTTTAGCCTCTAGAAGAGAAGACTTGGGATGGGGGTCAGTGTTTATAAATCTCTGATGGGAAGTTGTAAAGAAAATGGACTCAAACTCCTTTCAGTGGTATCAAGTGGAAGGATAGGAGGCAATGGGCACAAATTGAAATGCAAAAATGCTATTTAGATAGAAAAAATAAATTACAGTGAGAGTGGTTAAGTGCTGTTACAGGTTGTCCAGAGAGGATGTGAAGTCATGATAATTCCAAGTCCAGCGGGGCAATATTCTAAACAACCTGCTCCAGGTGACCCTGCTTTGAGCAGGGACATCGAACTAGATGATCTCTAAAAGTCCCTTCTGACCTCAACTATTCTGTGATTCTGTGAACTCTTTCTGGGATAATATGGCGGCAGGTAGGTAACCAATGAAGGTTACCTACCTTCAATAGGCAACCAATGAAGGTTGGTCTCAGAGGAGAGTTCTCCAGAGGTAAGTGGTGATAAGGGCTATAGGATAGTCATCTGTGGGGCACTCTGCTCTCAGTGTCTAACACGCATGTGTCAGGTCTCTGTCTCCCCAACTTTTTTTTTTTTTTTTTCCCCTTCTCAGTGTGATGCATCTCCAGTTTGTGGCCAAATCCCATCTGTTCTTCACTGCTGGGAAGGACAACAAGATTAAGCAGTGGGATGCAGATAAATTTGAGCACATCCAGACATTAGAGGTAGGAGGTCTTGGAGGTTGTTAAAAAGAAGCATTATCCAAATGTGAGCTGCTGTTCTCTCAGGAATTGGGAGCTGGATGTTCATGTCTTACTTGCTCTTCCTACCATGCAGGGACATCACCAAGAGGTGTGGTGCTTGGCACTCAGTCCTAATGGAGACTACGTAGTTTCAGCATCTCATGACAAGTCCTTGCGCCTCTGGGAAAGGACAAGAGAGCCCCTCATACTGGAAGAGGAGAGGGAGATGGTGAGAGTTGCATTCTTCCTGCCCAAGACAGCTTCCAGATGTGGAAGCCAGGCAGGCGGATTGCCCTATTTTTTTTTTTTTCTGTGAAATGACCTAGCTCTGGACTTGGCAGACTTGCTCATTACTAACCACAGCCTGCTGTTAATAGTACCTTAAGAGTAGTCTTACCTAGCATCATGTGTGTGATCAGACTGTTTCCTTGAGCTCTTGGGAGACCGTACCTCAGCTGTTGTTGGTGCTTTCCTGTCTCTACTGCATTGCAGTTACCTGTGTAACTTGCTCTCTGCCTTGCTTCTTTCCTGCTTCACGTGCTTTTCTCTGTTAGTTTTGGTTTTCTACGCGTATTTTGACGGCAATCTCTTAATCTTTTAGGTGTGCACCCTTCAGCTGAAGTGTAGTTTGGGGGTGGTTCAACAAATAGCTGTTGAGGGTATCCTGTTGGATGCAGTTTGTTTGTTTTTCAAGTGTGAGAGATCTGTGGTGTGTCAGCAGCATGTCTTGGAGCTCAGGGATGCTGGAAGAGGCCCCTCCTTCTCCTTGCTTTGCAAAGGCTAGTAAATTCAAAGATTTGATTTGGAAGGTCTTTGGAGGTCTCTAGTTCAATGCCCTGGTCACTGCAGGTGAACTTTAAGACTAGATCACATTGATCAGAGACCTGCCCAGGTGATTATTGAACATCTCTGGGGAAGAATATTTCCCAGTCTCTCAGAACACTTGTTTCAGTGCTGGGCCATCCTTGAGGCATAAAAGTGTTCCCCTCTCCTATATGCCCAATTGGAAATTCTCCTGCAACAACTTGACTCTTTATTTCCATGGTATTTTTCCACAGGAGTCTGACTGTCACCCTGTCTTAAAACAGTTCTCAAATCATAGTGGGAGAAGGATGTAGCAGCATGTAGGGGGGCAGGAATGGATGAGAAACCTGCAAGAAATAGTTCTTGACCCAGCCTTTCTGCAGAGAGCTGAGGTGACCTGTAAGCAACATCTTGATGTTCAGTAGTTGGTATACTAGCAATGATGGAAGTTACAGGAGAGACAGATGAGAGACAACTGCTTCCTGATATGTATTTTGGTGCAACTTTGAATGCAAGGTGGACATGAATACACTGGCAGTGAATTCACACACTAATGGTGCCCTGTTAATGTGAGAGATTCCTGACAGCGTTCTTTTATCTTGCACGTTAGAATAACCCTCAGATTTTCCTTGGCTTGTTTCTTCTGTGTTGCATTCCGGGTGGAAGGTCTGCTGCTGAATTGCTTTTCTTTCAGTCTCAGCTTTGTGAGGTGTCTGGACTGCTACTGCATCCAAAGTGGTGACCCTAATTTCTGTCCTAGAAGACAACAGATTTCTCTATAGAGGCGGAACAGGGACAAGCAGACATTTTGCACTTGCGCTGTTGGCTTATATTGATTTGTCCTAGCTTCTGTGCTGGGCTGCAAGGTGCTGCAGTTAGTCTGTGAGGGAAGCCACATGCTGCTTGCTCAATCGCTCTGTAATGGACTTTTACATTTGCTTGCTGCTTGCCCACCTGTGTGTTTTCCTTCACCACAGCAAAGAGAAGCTGAATATGAGGAGAGTGTGGCAAAGGAAGAGCAGCCTGTGGTGAGTAACACCATCTGGGTGGGTGTCCACTTATATTGAGTATTTCTGTGAGAGACACAGAAGAGTTGTCAGAGGGGACAGGTAGTTTCCTTTCCTTGTGAGGTGCACTGGGAAAGGTGCTGGTGAAACTATGTTCCCTCAGGTGATTCCAGTGCTACAGACAATTTGATGTTCTTTTGGAGAATGTGCAGAGCTGGCCCAACTGCTACGCAGTTACTGGGGATTCTTATGTCCTGCTGACAGTTGGTGGTTGTTTTTCTGCATCTGATGTCTGCACCAACTTCCTAGCAAGGATTGGTTGCCCTCGGGCAACTGCTTGCAGGTCCATGTTAAGCAGGACAGGTGTGGAGCTTGGTCCACCCAGCTAAGATGCTTGGGTGGTATTGCTAATGGTTTTGACTCCATCAGCTTGTTCAGCTCCTGTGGGCTGAACAAGGGCTGTGCTAACCTGCCTTCCAGAGCCTTAGCATTAGTTCTGTACCTCTTTTCAGAAAAGAGCTTTGCATCTTGGAAATCATGTGTTTCCCCAGACAAATGAGTTCAGGCTATGGGGCTTATATTTTCTTTAGAGAGTGTGATGGATGCGTTGTATCAGCCCCTTGGCTGACTGAAGGAAGGAGCTGCACACTCTCTCTTTTGTAGGTGGCTGGAGAGACACAAGGAGAGACAGGGCTAGCAGGAAAGAAAACTATTGAAACCATCAAAGCGGTAAGTTTGTGTGGGTCCCCCAATATTGCTTTTTGCCTTGTCAGTCTCTCAAAATAGGAGAGTCACAGGGCTGGAGCAGCCATCTGAAGAGATGTGACTTGTGCCATAGTGTAAGGACAGCAACTCAAAGAACCTGCTGTTTGAGATGCGAAGGTGCAGATGCAGATCCAACTCAACTTGCACAAGCAGGTTGTCCTGCTTCCTGGCCAATGGGAAAGATCTCTCTAGGGGACAAGGCATGATATTTATGTTGATGTTCAGGCTGCAGCTTTTTCTGCCTGATACATGTTGGACAGGCAGGACAGCCCCTGCCCATGCTTGCTGGAGGGACAGTTCCAAGTCAAGGCAGCATGTGAAGCTGTAGCAGAGCATTGTGGGTTGCTGGCGGGTTACGGGTGGTAATTGGCTCCTTCAAGACACTACTGAGCTACCCAGAGCAACAGCACTTTCTGGAAACAATGGTTATCTTTTTGAGCAAGACGTGTCTGGTGATGCTGCACGTCAGCCCATCTTCTTTCCTCTGCATTGGTTTATTTGGACATCTTTTTTTGTCTTACTATGTGTGATTGATGTGCGTGTCGTGTCACACAGGCTGAACGGATCATGGAAGCTATTGAACTATACAGAGAAGAGATGGCAAAGCTAAAGGAGCATAAGGCTATATGCAAAGCTGCAGGAAAAGAGGTAAAAGACAGGGATTTGTCACACCAGAAGTGTGTGTGTGTATCTTGCCAGCTCTGTCATTTTGGCAGAGAGTCCTAGCATGCACATAAAGGCAGGAAATAGTAGAGATTTACTGAAATCGTTCTGGGTGAGGCATGAATAGTGGTTTGTTCTTTGCAATGATTTTTATGTTGGAAGTCACAGTGGGATGTAAAATGTGTTCCTGGGACATAACTCTGTACGCAAACTCATCCTGTTGTTTACCCTGTTCTTTGCCTTCATCTCAGCAATTGCTAAATTCGGAGCTGTGGTACATGTGGGAAGAGTGAAGTGAAAATAAAAAGTGGAGGAAAATGAATTAGACTTACATATTTGAGAACTAGGTTTATCTTGTAGCTGCAGTTGAAGCCTTCTGTGAAGTACTGGGGTGGATGGAAGTGTGGGAATCCGAGATCTTTGATTAGAAACTGTCCTTTACTGTGGGTTAAAATTTTCTATGGGGATGTGTGTTTGCACATATGTATGTGCCTCCTTTTAATCCATTCTGTGTCTTCAGGTTCCCCTTCCTGTTAATCCCATCCTCCATGCCTATGGAAATATTACCGTAAGTGGAATGCCTAGGCCAGAGGCTGCAGGCCATCCTCAAGTGGAATGGGGTTGTCTGTTTTCATTTGCTGGCAGAAGCAAAATGCTGGGTTGTGCTGGGGAGGGAGGATTAGTTTGGATCAACCTGAAATGAAAATTTCACTCTTTTGTAAAATGAACATACTTAGATTTATTTTTTTTTTTCATTTTACATGTGTGTAGTAAAAGTACCTTAACTAGAAATAAACGTTTTTGAACATAACCCTGATGGTGGCCTTGACATTATCATGTGCAGACTGAGCTGGTGGTTACAGTATTTTCTCAGAGCATGAGAAAATTGATTCAGACCCTTCCAGACAAGCAAATCTCACTTTTGCCAGGAGGGTGCAGTTACCTTGCTTTAGTGCATTTCTGTGGAGTTATCTTATAAAAATACCTGAATATCTACTGGAATGGTGACTTGAGAATCCATTTCACTGTGCCTCACTCACCCCTGCCGGCCTGCGGCATCTGTAACCACAACACTAGCGCTATTCTCTCCCTTCTTCTGTGGCTATGGGTAGTTTTAATCGCAAGTTGAAGAGATGGAGGAGGGGTAAATGGAATGCCATGATTTAGTAGTTAAGCACTTTGGGGAGTGGGTGCGATGAGATTCAGTTTTCTTATACAGAGAAGAATATTGCAATGTGAGATGAAGCTGCCTTTTGTTTTCCTTCTAGCGGCTTCCCAGCTCTCTGTTTTTTGTGATACAAAAGTACTTACAGCAGATAAACAAGAGTAGCTGGAATTTAATCTCTTGGAATTGAGTTTGTGTAAAGTTTTGTACATATAATTTAGCAGTCTTACCAAGTTTTTATCCAGTTTGTACAAGACTCACACCACCAAGTATGAGATAATTTAGTTAATTGGATATAATTAAGACTTCACAATAATCTTTACCATTCAAAGTATCATGAATACACTGGGATTATGCCTTGTAAAGGGAGAATGAGAACTTCCCAGGCTGGCAGCTAATGGGAGCTGAAGGGATTTCCTCTTTATCTGTTACATTCAGACTGATCGATCACAAGATGTGATTGCCTGTTTTTAATTGGATAAAATGGATCTTAAAGGTACATGTTTTTCATGGAATGTTTTTTGATATGCAGAGCTGATGTCTTCCCTCTCTTACAGCCTTCTGCATATGTGCTAGAAGTTTTCAAAAAGGTCAAGTCAAGGTGAGTCACAACAGCCTTATTGCCTAACTGGTTTGTGTCTGACCACTGAATTGGTGTGACTGATGCTACGTGGAGTCCTGGTGTGGATTTTGCCGCCAGGCATACGCAGTGCAGGAGAATTGAGAGTTACTGTGTCTGGGAGCCTTCTGGAGCGTGCAGAGTTGGGGAGCAAAAATTGTTGCTTCCATGGACAGTGCTGGATGAAGCTTGCATATATGGGTTGACTGGTTGGAGGTGCAACTTTAGATTGCCAGGGAGGGAAGATTGTTTATGTGCCTTCTCCTTGTCCTAGAAGGTGTTTGCATGGACTCTAGTCTATGAGGGTGCACTTCCTTTGCCTGTGGGTAGTTGTAGACCAGCAATGGGGTTCAGCAGAGTTTTTGTATCAGAAACTTCTTGCACCATTCCCCTCTCCTTGCTTTCTTCTCAGTGAGCTGGAAGAGTCTCTCCTGGTACTGCCTTTTTCCTATGTCCCTGACCTCCTCAGACTCTTCAATGAACACATTCACCTGGGTTCAGAGGTGGAACTCCTGTGCCGAGCTCTCATCTTCCTTCTCAAGTGAGTCTTGCGCCTAGCAAATCTGGTAGTCTTGCTCCTACCAGAACATGGACCTCAGGAAGCACTAACCAGGCTTTGGTCATAGTGGGCTTGCTCTTTCCCTCTTGCTGGTACATGTGAGCTAACTTGGCGTTAGTTATGGGACAGAGCCTCTCCTTTCTCCTGTGCTGTCAGCCAGTGCCTTAGGACACCACAGAGCTGGGGAATGTCCCCTTTTCTGGGAGCTGCAAAGACTGTTGCTTTCCATGAACACTTGTATAAGTGTATTGGAAAATGTGTTTTTCTCACCGGTTTCTAGCATGGAAGCTCTTGACACCTTCCCCTTGAACTACTGTGTGTTAAAAAGAAATTTCAGGAAATAGCTTTTCCAGCTGAATCTCCCCATGACTGTTAAATCTGGACAGAAAAAAATAAGAAAAACCCTATTTCCAGAAAATAGAGAGGCTCAGAAGAGCAGCTGATTGTCTGCCACTGAGAACAACACTGCCTACATCATAATGCACTGTCTGCTTTGTTTTTAGGATACATTTTGGGCAGATCACAAGCAACCATATGTTGGTGAGTGTGATAGAGAATTTGAAGAAAACCACCATTTCCAGAGTCAGTGAGGCCCGGGTGAGTGTCACAGCCTCTCCTTTTCCGTTTTTTTGAGTAACAGGATATGCCAATGGATTGGGTTGTGAATTGTCCAGGGTGCCCGTTGGAAAAGATTGTAGGAGTCTGAGCTCATCTCACTTTCTTCCTTTACAAATAAACTCTTTTTTCATACTGTTTTCCTGCTATGGTGAACCACTTACCTGCTATTGCACACACACACACACACACACACACACACACACACACACACTCCACTTTTAGTTTTCAAGACAGAAATGTGGGGAACAGAGGCAGTATTCTGGGTTCTGGTTGCTGCCTTGTTCAGACAGAGTTTGCATTTAAATAATGCTGTGTTATTTAAGTCTGTGGGACTGTCTTGATTTCATAGTCTCTCAGCAGAAGTTGGACACGGTGTCTCCTCCTCCAGGCAGCAGCATCCTCTATCTCCTGACAAACCTGAGATAGGTCAAACAGTGTGGTGTGCTTTCTCACTACAGGATGTGTTGGGATTCAACATGGCAGGTCTCCAATACCTGAAGAGAGAGATTGAGGCCAAGGATGAGGTGACATTTTTTGCTGATGCTACTGACCGTTTTGAGGAGAAGAGGACGAAGAGGAAGAAGAAGGAGAAGATGGTTCTTGCAGTGATTTAGTATTTGATGCCCACAACCCACAGCACTGAGATGGGTTCATGTAGCCTCTGCTGGCTGTGGAACTGCTTTTGTGGCTGACCATCTGTGATGATGCTCAGTGACTGGGTTGAAGGTCTGTTTCCTCCCGTTGTTGAATAACTCACCTTTCACTGGGGGGGACAATGCCAACCTGGAATGAATGTCTCTAGTGAGACGAACTCTCTATGGTCTGTTGCATATGCATGTATTAGAGCTGTTTCTGCCATGTTTCGATATGCTTTATGAGTATATTGAGGAGCACAGCATTTTATCCTGATATTTCTCTCTAGTAAAACCTCAACTGTCTGGCTGTGTTTGTCAGTTCTCATAGACTATTTTTTTTCCAGAAAATAAAATCTGTGGGAACAAATTAAAGGGTTGCAGTCAAAGATTGTGATGTCTTGTACAACTGGCAGTCTGAATGCTTGGGAAGCATTGTATTTGCTCTAGACTCATTCAAGTTTACTAGAAGTTTTACAGTATTGGTGCAATGTTGTACTTGTCCCATGTCAGATAAAGGTTTATTCTCATGGGCTGGGGGGGAGGCACTGATGAAAGTGAAGAAGTCTCTGCTGCATGTTCGTTTGTAGCATGTGTTTTTTAACAGTTATCATAAGGTTTGTGAATATGGTAGAGACTGCTTCCATGTACTTTGGAAAAAGCAATTACATACTGGACTTATGGGTCTGACTCAGGTACTCAAACCTGAGTTTCTTTTCAGCTTCAAATATGTTTTTTTTTTTTTTATATAGCATCTCAGTTATTGACTCCTGTCTACTTATGTTTTCTACTATTAACAATTATACACAAGGTAAGCAGTTCTGTTAACAATTCTTTCTCTACCAATCTTTTGATGGGTCCTCAAGTTGAATAACTACATCTCTTAGAAAACTTTTGCTGTTAGTAAATGATTTTGGGGAGAGTAATGGTTCACTTGTTCCTTTCCTGACTAATTTAGATCAGCACTTCATGCTCTAGTTGCAGGAGATGGGAATCAGACTTTTTTACAAATAGCCATCTTCATATAGCTCTGCCAGTTGTTCCCAGGTATAATTTCATGTTAGTTGTGGATGAGATTTCGGATTAAGCAGTTCCATTCAAACATGTTAATAAACTATTCATTTGCTGTTTCCAAAGGAGATAGTCATAAAAGAAGTCACTGTGGTGTGAAGGAGAGGATGCATTGTGCAGCAGTAAGATGATGGAAGTGTTGATAACTGCAGTTGACGTCTTGTCTCTATGACAGCTTCTGCTGAAATAGGCCGGACAGTTAGTAAAAGTAAAGGGTGGTGAAGAGTGTAACAAGTGCAAGGATGGTTCGTGGCACCAGGTTTACCTTCTGCAGTGATGACTGAGGAGAGAGATACCAAAGCCAGGTACCCCAAGGGAAATGCTGACTCTGTGTCTCCCTATGATGTACTCTGTTTCTTTGCATTGATGCCGAAAGAGAGAAACTCTGGAGCTTAGGTAAGGAGTTGCATTTTGATCCTCTGGAAACGCTGGGAGAAAAGCTTTGGCCATAGGTATACTTGAACTCAAGAACTACTGACAAGGACATAGATGATGGCACAGAATAGTGATTGAGGACATAGTCATCTCATGATGACAGGTTCTTTGATGTATGACATTGGAGGAGATGGAATTCCTTCACCAGCTTCTCTCTTTGCTGTCACTGCAGCTCTGGAAGAATCCTTAGAAGTCTTTGGAGGGTGATTGTCCCTGTTATAGGTGCTGACAAGGGCTTCCCTTCTGAGCTTTTCCTCTCATTCGCTGATTTTTATCATGTGACCTACCAGCAACTGTGATGTACTTCAGCGCTTGGAATGCATAACTGAGGGGCCTGATGTAGAACTACTGACTACATGTGCAGAAAGCAGTGAAAAGCATTAAGGTAGGAATCGGCACAGTTAGTAGTAAAATTATTGGTATTGGAGAATCCCAAATCAAGTTTGGCACTGCTTCCCATGGTTTCTTCGAGAAAGTGAGTAAAGTTAAAATCATGTTTATAGTTGTGAATCAGTTTACAGCATTTTTCTGAGCTGGACTTCAAATTTGGTAAATAGGCCAAAACTTGTGACTCAAAGGAAAGACTGAGGGATGACACAGTTACATCTGGCAGTGCAGTGCCAGGCACCAGTGCAGTACCAAACACTGTATAGAAGAGCCTGGGAATCCTAGTGGACAAGAAGTTGACCATAAACCAGTTATGTCCTTTTGTGACCAAGAAGAACAAAGGGAAAGAAGAGTGTTGCGAGCAGGTTAAGGGAGGTGATCCTCACCATCTACACAGTCCTGGTGAGGCCCCATCTGGAGTGCTGTGTCCAGTTCTGGACTCCCCAGTACAAGAGGGACATGGATCTACTGGAGTGAGTCTGCATAGAGCTACAAAGATGATTAGGGGACTGGAGGAAAGACTGAGAGTGCTGGGCCAATTTAACCTGGAAAAGGGAAGGCTGTGCGGTGATCTTATTAGTGTATATGAATATGCTAAGGGAGGGCCAAGAGGATGGGACCAGGATATTTTCAGTGGTGGCCAGCAAGAGATGAAACAATGGGCACAGGAACATCTGCCTGAATGTGAGGAAAAGCTTCTTTGAGGGTGACAGAGCACGAACAGGTTGTCCAGAGGATGCAGAGTTTCATTCTCTGGAAATACCCACAACCCACCTGGATGTGATCCTGTACAATGTTCGAAGGTCCCTCCCAACCTCAGTGATTTTGTGAAGAGAATAAAAATGAAATTCCTCAATGTCATTAGTAGCCGTGGTGCCAGTATATTCACGTAAGGTTCAACTGTGTCCACTGCAATATTGCATACTCACAGCCCCCATCTGGTGTCTGCAGCTAATTAAAGGTAGATGAACAGTCTGTGCACGGAAAGTTAGAACAGCGATGGTGAAAGCAAACAGGAAATTAAAAACTCAAAGTCTAGAGCAGCTCAGTAATACTTGCTACAGATTCTCCAAGAGTCACAGCTGACTCCAGTGAAAATTGCCACATGCTCAGTACCAATTAAAGGTGTCCAGTACCTCACCATTGGTTATACTTAATCTAACTCTAGTTTAAAAACAATGCAAACCGATTGCATCAAACATTGTGTATCAAACATTAGGCTTGTAACAGTATCTCCAGTTGTTTCAGGCAGCCATATCTGAAGTCAGAATGTAGTACAACTTCTGGATCATCTTTTCTATCAATAGGAAGACAGAAAAAATATTTATTCATGTTACTTTGACTAAATGAAAAAGACTATATGGGGATGTCTTCATAAAAATATTTAACTAAAATTCCAGTATTTCAGTATTGATGATATTCACATCATTCTTTCTGGTTAATCTGGAACTTTGCCTTGGGGCTTGTAGAAATTAGCTGGACTGTTGCTGACATCCCACCCTGGGGGTATCCTTGTGGGCGGTGCTCATAAATGTCACTGGTTAACACAGGTGGAATATTAGGTTAAGGATCTAACCATTTCTGTACATTCGTATACCTAAAATATCTGTGGAAACTGGAATGAATTCTAGAAATTAGACTTTGAAATCGACTTGAATCTCGATTTCTGACCTCAGTTCAAAGAATACAGGACAAGTAAAATATTAACGAAGGGGAAGATACATATGTTTTGAGGCTGAGTCTGCAAGTGTGCGATTAAGGACTGGAAGAGTGGGAATGAAGCAGGGACTCTTTTTGCTGCTATGGCACTAGTTCTTGTATTGCCCAGCTCAGCAAAGAGTGCCAGCAAAGGCAATTTTGTGTCACTGCACAGTAAATTAGCAGACTTTCAATGTAGCTTCCAGAGAACATAGAGCCCCAATGCAGTTGTAGTTAATGATCCCTTTGGTCAGTCTCAGTTGATACTGAATCCCTTCTTTGGTAAGCGTGGATCTTAACAAAAGCAAGAGTTTCTGGGATAGTAGTGTGTACGGGGGCACCTTGCCTTATTACTTACAGCTTTTCAGAAGACCTTTTCCCCAGGCTTTAACAAGAAAATTTGCTTAAAGGACAAACAGTTCATCACCCTCTCCATCTCCTCTAAACTTGCCCTTAAGAAATGAACTATATCTGAAAAACAGTAATTGCAACTGCTGGAGTGCAAGGGAAAGTGAAATAAGTTTATTTGTTTCTATTTTCTTTTACTGTAACTGTCCTGAATGAAAAGCTAATTTCTACTGAAACAGACTGCAGAAACAGAGATAGTATTATCTTTCATTTTGTATCCACAATGATATGGATGAAGCTGGCCTATCATGTGCTACTGTAGGTTAAGAACCTGCAAAAAAAAATTCTCCCTATCAGTTGGGAGAAAATCTTTTTTTTTTTTTTTTCTCCTTTATATGTTTCCTAAAACCCATGTCCTTCTGGGCTTCCAATCCCTTGTTTTCAATACCTTGACACTCTGATCTAAATTGCTTTGGGGATCAGAGTTATAAATTCTCCATTTTTGTGTTCTGTCTTTCCAGAAAGGACAGTAAAGTTGACCTGCACCAGAAATCATGCTTAAAACTTCTAAAGGTAGACAGTTCCTAGGACTGATGCTATTGGAGGAGCGGCAGGAGGGAATTTAAAGGATATTTGCCCTCACAGGAACTAGAAGAGTCTCTGTTTCTGTTAATATTTCAATATGATGGGAAATTTCTTCAAAGCCATCAGTATCTTCCCTTCCATTTGCCATTGCAAAAATTTCTATATCCAGTTCAACCTGCAAACCTGCTGCCACCTAGAAGAGATGGAAAATTGTCCACAAATAAGATGCATGTTTCAGCCCCTTCAGCACTGTTCCCAGATGATTCTTGTTCCATCTGGTCTGATGAAAGAAATACTTAATACTCTGCACACATTACTGCTCTTCCCAGTTACTCAGCGACTGTGTCACTAGCACGGTCTGTGCTAAACCTTTTTTTTTTCTTCACACTGCAGTTTGCATTCAAACTGCCAGATATTTTTTTTGCTCCTACTTATTATTTCCACTTGACTTTCTTTTTAGGATCCAGAAGGAAAAACAAATTTGAGAAAGCTGGAAGATAATCATAAAAAGAACAAAGATGTAGGAAGAAAATGGAGATTAAAAAAGGGATATATGTGTGGAAAGGAACAGAGAAGTGCACGTGTTGAGTTGTGGCTGGGGCTCTGGGCTGGGAGGTTTAACTTGTATTTTGGTGACTCTCCTTGCAGAAGTCATTTCTTCTTGAATCCATGTCTGTAAAACTGTGGGCAAAAATAGTTTCTGATCTTACCTGGGTGCTCTGGAGATACCAACAGCATACAAGATTTTCTTGGACACAGCAGAGAGGTGAAAAGCAAAATGACAAACTGAACAAAGGCAGAACACATCATAGTTTCATACTGAATGGGATAATTTCACGTGCTATGGCAAATGTGCTAGATAAAGACAATTGAGCAAACAGAAAAGCACACAGGAAAAGAAATGAGAGGGGAGAGTTTACTAGGTTGAGCTCTTAGAGATATTTAGACAGAAATAAAGTCCAGACATGATCCACAGAGCAGATATAAGATACCTTAACCCTGGGAAAAATCAGAGATGGTGGTAGAGTATCCTGTTTGCACTGGAAAAACTCTCCTTAACCTCAGGGTTTGACCTGTGACCTTCTATGGAGCTTAAGATGTTCATGCCTCTGTCCTCTGAGTTAAGATCCCGTGGCACAGTGTACTTGACAGAAGATAGCAGAAGGCAATGTGGCTTCAAATGAGCTTTAAACAGCTCATGTACCCTGGCCAGCTATATCCTAGATAGCTGGTGAGGCAGCATCTGTAGATGGCCTTGAAGGCTGTATGACTAGCATAATGGAATGAATCTTCTGTATAACTTACAGGTCCTGGTCTGTAGATCACTCTCAGTCCTGTGTGTGGAGGTGGTGGTTTCACCCAAAACCTATCAGAAAGAAAAGATTATCAGTTTGTCAGGAACCACCCCAGGCAGGCAGGTGGAAGGGTTGGGAAGTCAACTTTTCCTGTGCCTTCATGTGTAAATGGCAGCAGAGTTTTTTAAGCTCACCCTTCCTAATTATGATTAATGTACCCTTGGTTATGGCAGTATCCCTTGGCTTCTAGCCAAGGCACCCTTCAAGAACAAAAAAAGCAAAGCAGTATATTAATGAGTTGAAGTTTCCAAAGAGCTGCTGAGTTCTTATAACAGAATTTGAAACACCTTCATTTTAAGTCTATGTACACAAAGGAAGCTGAAGTATAAATTCCATTTTTTGGCAGTCTTGTGTGCCCAGAAGGATCTAGAAGTCCTTAATGGTCTGTTTAATGTGCTGTCATACAATTCTGCAGAAGGCAAGATACTGGTATATATTTCATGTAAACATATATGTTTTGTTTAACTACCCACTAAGTTAATGCTTTACTACTTCTTTCCTATTTCATGGGTATGCATCTGTGCAGTCCTTTTCTAGTCTGCATGCTACCACACTGCTCAAGATCACTTTGATGGGACATCACCCAAACACCAGCATGCAAATAGGTTTGTTCTGTGGAAAAAAAAAATCACTGTTAAAATCTCTCTTCTTTTGCATGGCTCTAGAATTTACTGGGAAATTTTTATTCCACCTGAAGAACAGCTCCCAGCAAGCACTTACACAACAAGCTGTTCAAAAAAGGAGGGAGAAGAGGTATTTTCAGTATATGGCTCACTGCTATGGAAAGTCCTGACAGAATTACAGAGACATTGTCAGAGTTTCTATAGTTTCTATGGAATGCTGGCACTTATGAAAAACTAGGCACCTTGTTGCGACATCTTAGCAAAAATTAAGGTTATCCTGTGAACAGTTTGGAAGACACTTTACTCTTAACCCTGTCACAGAAAAGCTATAGCATGAAGCAGACATGTCTCAATACTGCCCATCTTTGTCCTCCATGCTGCCATCAGCCCCTTCTGCTGTCACTCAGACACTAGGCATATAGATCTTGTCTCAAACCATCTGGTAAAAGACCTCAAAGAATGAGACGGATTTCTTATAATGGCAGAATGCATTACAGTGCTATTAGTACCCAGAGCCTCTGTGATACTCCTTATTTGTTGACAGAGTGGTATATTCCCCATGATTGTCTACATATGAGACTCTGGCATAAATCTAAAGAATGTGTAGCTTGAGCTCCAGCATATTGATATGTGAACTGCTAGCTTAAAACTTCACAAGCAGGCACTGATACTGAAATGTGCATTAAAGAGGAACTCTCTGAAAGTTGGCCCTAAAACTTTTCCTTTAGACTACATCTGGGAGGAGCAGCTGATACCCCAGAGGGCTGTACTGCCATCCAGAGGGACCTGGACACACTGGACAACTGAGTGGTGAGAAACCTCATGAAATTTGACAAGGCCAAGTGCAAGGTCCTCTACCTGGGGAGAAATAACTCCAGACACCAGTACAGGCTGGGGACCAACCTTCTCGAGAGCAGCTCTGCAGAAAAGGACCTAGGCATCATGGTGGATGACAAGTTGACCATGAGGCAGCAGTGTGCCCTTGTGGCCAAGAAGGCCAATGGCATCCTGGGGTGCATTAAGAGAAGCGTCTCCAGCAGGTTGAGGGAGGGGATCCTGCCCCTCTACTCAGCCCAGTGGTGAGGCCACATCTGGAGTACTGTGTCCAGTTCTGCACCTCACAGTACAAGAGGGATGTGGAGCTGCTGGAGAGAGTCCAGCGGAGGGCTACAAGGATGATCAGGGGCCTGGAACATCTACCCTATGAGGAGAGGCTGAGGGAGCTGGACCTGTTCAGCCTGGAGAAGAGAAGGCTCAGAGAAGATCTGTGTGTGTAAGTACCTCAAGGGAGGGAGTGAGGAGGATGGGGCTGGCCTCTTTTCAGTAGTGGCTACCGACAGAAAAAGAAGAAATGGCCACAAACTGAAGCATCAACTTAAAGAAAAAATTCTTGACAGTGAGGGTGACAGAGCACTGGAACAGGCTGCCCAGAGAGGTTGTGGAATTTCCTTCTCTGGAGATCTTCAAGACCCGCTTGGATGCGGTCCTGTGCCACGTGCTCTAGGTGGCCCTGCGTGTGCAGGGGGGTTCGACTAGATGATCTCTAGAGGTCCCTTCCAAGCTTAGACATTTTATGATTCTATGATCTCTGATTTTAAAAAAGAAAACAAAAAAAATCTCTGCTCTTAATCCTCGTGGATGGAGTTGTGCAATATTCTCTCAGCTGGTCCTGAAAAGCTTTCTGAAGTGCCTCATTGGATGAGTACTGTAATGATTCCAACTGTGATTCCTGTAAGTTCCTCTTTTGATACCTACTTATTCAAGGAGGAAGATAAACTTAAATGTTTTATATATTTTTTCATTCCAGAACTGAGGTACCATGTAAAAGGTACTGTGACTGCATGGTAGAGTCACTATGACATTTCTTTTGACTCTCCTTTTGTAGAGCACATCAGACACTGCAGGTTACCTTCATCCAGAAGAAGAGAGTTTGGCAGATGCCGGCTTATGTGATGAGTACTCTACAGAACATGCATCACCTAGAAACTGCAGCACATCAGGGCCATGAGCCTTACAAACACCAAGCATAAGAATCACAGGATGATGGTTGAGATTGGAAGGGACCTCTGAACAACATCTAGTCCAAACCTCTGATGAAGCAGTGTCACCTACAGCTTATGTGTACTCTTTTTTTCTGTGCCAAAGTTCCCTGTTTGAATGACTATATATATGTCCATTCATTAGGTACTCCTGCACAAGCATTGTCTCTGTTTTCACTACATTCAGCAGTTAACAGGCAGATGTGCTTGTGACATTTGTCTTCCTACACACCATACATATAACAGTAAAGAGGGCAAAGCATTTTCCCCCCTTTCATTTTTTTCACAGCATTTATCTTATCTTTTCTATATGTATTTTAGCTTTTAGCTTACTAATCACATCAGATTGCAATAATTTACAAACAATGCATTTTTGGACAGTCAAAAACAAATTCCTGAGAATCTGAACCAACCTGGAGAAGTTCACTCCAACATTCTTCAGGATCACAGTGGCACTGTAGGTGCAGCCTTCCTTCAGTACACCAAATGTTACGTTAGGCGGAATGACGTGGAATGAACTAAGCTGCTTTTTCATTGTTGCAAGGGAAGATATCTTGACTTGATCCCCAACAGGGTCATCTACCTTTGTAAATAAAATTAGACAATAAAGTTGGTGGTTTTGGTCAGGTTCTGAATAAGCAGTACCCAGATAATACTTGTTACATTTCCTATATTTGACTCTACTCATCCTGTAGCTATCACAAAAAAGGTACACAAATTTGAGTAAAAAAATGAAGAGGGCAAAGCTAACTACTTTTGATATTAGAATCATTAAGTTGGAAGGGACCTCTAGAGTTCATCTAGTCCAACCCCCTGCACATGCAGGGTCACCTAGAGCATGTGACATGCGGTGGTGTCCAAGGGAGTTTTGAAGATCTCCAGAGAAGGAGATTCCACAACCTCTCTTGGCAACCTGTTTCAGTGCTCTGTCACCCTCACTGTCAAGAAATTTTTCCTTAAGTTCCTGTGGAATGTTTAGTGTTTCAGTCTGTAGCCATTTCCTCTAGTTCGGTCGGTGGTCATCACTGAAAAGAGGCCGCCCCCATCCTCTTCACTGCCTCCCTTGAGGTATTTACATACACTGATCAAGTCCCCTCTCAGCCTTTTCTTCTTCAGGCTGAACAGGTCCAGCTCTCTCAGTCTCTCCTTATAGGGCAGAGGTTCTAGGTCCCTGATCATCCTTGTAGCCCTCCGCTGGACTCTCTCCAGCAGCTCCACATCCCTCTTGAACTGTGGGGTGCAGAACTGGACACAATACTCCAGATGTGGCCTCACCACTGGGCTGAGTAGAGGGGCAGGATCCCCTCCCTCAACCTGCTGGGGACACTCCTCTTAATGCACCCCAGGATGCCATTGGCCTTCTAGCCATGAGGGCACGCTGCTGCCTCATGGTCAACTTGTCATTCACCATGATGCCCAAGTGCTTCTCTGCAGAGCTGCTCTCGAGAAGGTCAGTCCCCAGCCTGTACTGGTGTCTACAATTATTCCTCCCTTGGTGCAGGACCTTGCACTTGGCTTTGCTGAATTTCATAAGATTTCTCACCACCCAGCTGTCCAGTGTGTCCAGGTCTCAGTCTGTCTAGATGGCAGCGCAGCCCTCTGGGGTATCAGCTACTCCTCCCAGTTTTGTACCACCAGCAAACTTGCTGAGGGAGCACTCCGTCCCTTCATCCAGGTCATTGATGAATAAATTGAATAGGACTGGACTTAGGCCCATTTATACTAGTCTGAGATTCTGGACATACCGAGCCATTCAGGTGTCAAGGGAACTGAGGATGTGCTCTCTTTTGAAAATCAGGGCTGTCATGTGGGTTCCTGGTACAGAACTCTGACAACAGTCAATCTTTTGCCAGCACTAAAAATTGTCATTGCTTAAAATAAATTGCCAGTGCTACAAAATACTACAATTGCCAGATACAAAATGCTTTCCAGTGTAGATGCAGAGTGAAGGGGTGTCCAGCATCTCTGCAAAGTAGATGACCAAGAAAATATTAATTAAAAATCTGTTATTTTACTTGTTTATTTGGTATGGTGTCTGGCTTCCTTCCCTGGAGAGATGGTTGTAATTTCACTTTCTCTTTTCTTGGTTGCCTTGTAGTATTCACCAGCAGACTTTGAATTTTAGGTCGAAAGGGTGTCTCATGTGATCTTTCAGCCTTGCTCAGATAGGCTGTTGCTGCAAAAAAGACAAGATTTCCAACAGCATTTAAAAAAAAAACCAAGAAACAAAGCCCAATCCTGAAGTTCTTCTTCAAATAAAACCTTAATTTACCTGAAGAGTTTGATGAGCACTACAGCAGCAGGCTAGGTCTCATTTTTTTTTATGTAATAAAACAATTTAGGGGAAAGATGGTCACTTTTAGATATCTCTAACTAACAATCAGAATTGAAACAATAAGTACAAATAGTTGTAGACCTCACAGTGAAAACCAACAATGAAGATATAAAATCCTATGAAAGTGTTTGAAACCAGGAAGTGCAAAAACTTCAAGTATTAAAATCAAAACCAGGAACTATTCCAAAGGCATGACTACATTGCACAGTGATCAGATGTGCAGAAATGGCCAAGCTGGTCAAGCCAAATTTATACATCCATATATTAACAAATTCTTGGCCAGGCCCCAGAGCAGGACAGCTGTGGCAGTACAAGGTCATAATCAATTCACAGACCCTGTCTCTGAGCAGGATTAACTGGCTTGAAAGCAACAACATGTGGATGAGTTTGCATGCTTTTGATTCTGGAACTAATACAGGCTTGTCATCTCTGATCTGTGTCCCTCTGTATAACGTAAGTAGACTGAGCTCTGGACTACCAGAGCAGTTACTTACTGCAGTTACTGCACAATTTAACTGCTGTTTTGAAAAGTGGATCCAAACTTCTTTTGCTTGACAACTTAAGACACATATACAGCTTTCTGTAAAAGCTGTAAAGTGTGATAACCTTTGTAGGGTAAACACAACAATGGTGACTACATTTTCACCAAGAGTCGATTTCTGGATCAGTATTTTGTACTGAAGGGAGCTGATTTTTTTTTTTTTTCAGTTTGGACAATGAGAAGTTTAGTGCAGATAGTGTCTAGCTGCCACTGTATCTGGTTGAGGAGGCAGAAATATAATTGGAGAGTAGGTTCTTCTCCAGGTTTCTTCTCTCAAAAAGTTCGTATTTCCAAACAACAGAACTGAGGGAGAGGGGACTCCCATTTGACAATAAATGGTCCAGGGCTTATAAAAATGCTAAGCACAGATGTAGTGGAGAAAGCATACTAACGTTTGTCGTTTTGCCTAAAAGTAAGCTATCTATATGCTTTGTAGAAGCTTGTGTAATTTTAGAATATCATGCATACAGACACACAGAAAACTGCTTTTCATTTTTTAATAGTGTGTCTGTCCCGAGGTCTAGCAAGTGAGTATGCATAAATAGCAGGGGAAGCTTAGCAGCTTTTAATGTAACTGCTATTGCAAAGACCTCCTACTAAGAAAGAATGCTAGTGGGTGGTGGGAGGGAGAGGAAGTAGAGAGGGAAAACTTCAGGTTAGATGGTGAGATGCAGATACATTTTTTTTTTTTCTTGTGTTCACTGCTAAGACTCAGCTGGTGTGGCATATATGTGGGAGCCAAAGCTTAGGTCTAATTAAAGCAGACTAGTTACTCCTTTAAAAAACAATAAATAGGGAGAACAATAATAGATGCAGCCAGGAAAGCCAAACTGACTTGGGATGTTAAATGGTAAAGACCATTTAAGTGCAACAAACTCCTTTTCTGTAGTCTTCTGTTACTGGCCTTTATGGATAGAAAAAATTGGCGCATATATTTTTAGCAGAGGACTTATTTCTTATCTGTGTATCCAGTTCTACAGTCCTCACATTGTTCTAACAGTCTGCTAGTGTGAGACAAGAATCCTTCCAACTATTTTTATAGCAGACTACTCCCTTTCTGTCAATCTTGCTTTCAGAATGCTGAACAGAATAACTGGCTTTAAATTTCTCATAGATATTTTGAAATATCTCATAGCTTTAACAAACTAGAAAATAACCTGCTCCAAACTACATTCTGAATGATAGCTTTACCTGTTGGTGAGTGCATGCTGGGACCTTCACTTTCATGTGAGTGAATCTGTAGCAGAAAACCGGATGAAGGTGAGAAATCACTCGTGGTATTGAGAAAATGAGATCCTAAAGGAAAAACAAATATATATATTGACAAGTGTCATGATCATCATTGTTGTCATAAAAGTATTAAAAGAAAGCAGGGTATTTGGCACTTCATTTAGACAGCCTTTGTTGTCCAAGATCAATTATTTGAAAGCATAATCACCAAAGATGATAGTTAAATTCTGCATGTGTCATTTTGCTTCACTGGGCAAGAGGGATCAAAAATGTATACTATATTTTGTGATAATTCATATCTTCTTTGGTGAACTGAGAAGTATGCCCAAAAAGTCTGAAAGACAATCCAACATAGGCCTTTTGGTGACAGCAAAATGAGGAAACATGGGAATAAGCAGAATCTGATAGAATCATATAGAGGATGGCTTTCCTAATATGATTCTTTGCTGTGTATGTCAGGATACTTTTAATGTCACAATGTCATTTCAGTAACTTGTCAGGGCTATTTTTCAAATAGAACTGAAGCATTCCTCTCAGTGCTTCAAGGCTCAAAGCCCAGATGGTTCACACTTTCTCTGCTTACCATTATCACTCCTTGCTTTCTTTTTCTTCAGGCTTCCTTCTTGTATCCTACAGAGTGTCCTCACCCTGTATGTTTCCTATACTATTTATTTCCCTTCTACCACATTCTCCAAACTACTTCCTTAACATTTTATTTCATTTTTTTCCAACTCCCAGCTGTTCCTTATACTGACATATTACTCTTTTTCCAAATGTGGTCTCCTCACCAACTTCAGGCAATGTAGTGGAGGACATTTGCATCCATTTAACTCCTCATTCACAACCTAATTCTTTGGCTTTGTATCTATAAAACCTATGGTTCTTACTCATTCAGTTAAATATACAAAGACTCCTTCAAGATACTAAACACAGAAGTCTCAGTTATATTAGTGAATTAAACAGGAACATTTTCAGGTACTGAAGCAGAATTTATACTGTTAAACTATTACAACACTGGCATGATACTGACCTGTGCCAACTATCAGTCTCCTCACAAGACACTGAGAGGCCCATGAGCTAGGGATAAGGCTTCCCTGTGTTCAGAGACTGCATTTACCAACTCAGGCACAGCCTATTCCATGCTGCAGGGCATGTTTTTTTATTTATCAGAACAGATGTAGCCAGTGCAATTTGAGAAGCTCATGTGTCAGAACGCCTGGGAATACATAGTGTCAGATAGATAATTTAATCTTAAATTTTACTGCAATAATGAAAAGATACAACTGAAAAAACAATGACTGAAATATCCAAACCAGATAGCTCAAATTACCCATTACAGTGCCTCTGATCATCTGTAAAGGCAGATTCCCATTTTTTTTTTTTGGAACTGGAGGAAGTTCCTTAGACTGTCCTTCCATATCTGGAAACTAAAGCAAAATAAGAAACAAGGTTTAGGTCTCTCAAGCAGACATACCACTGAAGACAGCACTATGCAAACACTTCAGAAAGGCTGCAAAGGAAAGAAACAAGCAGAACCAAATTGGTAACAATAAAACTGGTATACATAAGGATTCCTCAGATTCTGAAGTGTATTTTTTAGTATGTTTTAGATGTTCAAAGCATTGATCAGACTGTAAGGCCTGGTTATAGGAATGTTCCTAAGGTCAGCTTTAATGCAGAAGGATTAGCATTTTGGATTTCCTCTCTAGGAACCAAGAAGTTTTCCAGACATGGGTCAAAAGATCCAAGGTTCAGCTTCTGCTCTGAATCAGGCTCTCTCCAGACTTTATAAAAAGAATCTAGACCTCAGGAAACAAAAGTCCTCTCTGAGATATATTTTCTTTGATAAAGGCATATAATTCCCCCCAGGTTTATTCAGCCACAGTTGTCCTCTGTAATGGTTTCTTGCGATCGAGCCTGAAATGTAAAACCATAACTGGTTTTCTGGAACTATGATAGAAATTATCTGAACTAACACAAACTCATCCAGTTTTGAGCTCCATTACCTCTTCCAGAAGAAGCTCCTGGTCAAATTCTGACTCAAAATATGGAGGAATTATTTTGTTCCTTAGTGCCATTAAACACTTCTTTCCTTCATCAAGTTCCTTCCTATGAAAATATTGCCATTGTGAATAAGAATGAAAAGCACATTATAACTAAATGCACTCCGTTTTCTAGTATTATTTCTGAAAGAACAAGGAATATAAGTGATAAAGGCAAGCTGCATTTATTTTTCTGCCCATTCACATTGAATTATATTCTTGTAATTAGCAATTTTCTCAGTGCTACTTGATTGAGAAGGCACACACAAGTGAAGACAGAAAGGATCATCTACTGACTCCTAGCTATGAGGTTTAGATATGTTATGAGGATGGTTCAGCTGCTAGAGCTTTGAAACGCACCATGAGAAGTATAAAGCCTTGTACTTGAGAAAGAGGAGGGAAAGATGTAAGACAAAAATAGCAGGCAGATTAAGCATCAGCTGGCCAGGCATGCTGAGACAGACTCCTCTTCATATGCTGATTTATAGAGAATCTGATCAAAATGCATATAAATTGTAGACTGGCTGTTATAAAGAACTCCTCAAAACTTGCCCTGGTTCTCCAGATATTGGTCTGAGTGCTGACAGTATATTTAAACTTTCCAATAATCTTCTACATCTGAGAATTACT
Organism: Crypturellus tataupa; assembly: GCA_034781795.1. NCBI lineage: Eukaryota > Metazoa > Chordata > Aves > Tinamiformes > Tinamidae > Crypturellus > Crypturellus tataupa. Next base: position 289,746 of record JAWLRI010000146.1, read on the forward strand.
CTCTCTCTCAAATGCACTGTGACTGCTAAAATTTATAATACAAAACGAATCTAAATTCCCCATTTTAATTTGCAGAGAAATTTTGTGGGCATCCAGAAGCCTGTCCAAATTCTTGAACATAAGATTCACCAGAGTGCTCTCATAATCATTGTTTAAACTGGGAAAGACTTGTTATGGTTTCAGTTTGATTTAGACCATTTCTATTCAAATATTATAGCTTCATTTTCTTGCAAAATCTGGTAAGTGCTATGAACTCCTCACTCATAGCGAAAGTTTGGACACTGACCTCAGAGCCAGGATTTCATTCTGTGCTGGTTATACATATTAGTAGTTATACATATTTATAGTTATTCTTTATGTAATATACAAAACAACATAAAATACTGTTTTAAAGTATAAATCTGAAATTATAAATCTAAAGTTGCAGGATTTTTTGCATGTAAGCCTGCTATAAAGTAACTAAAAAGTAGTTCTGATACTGTAGAAGATAACTTTCAATTGCTATTTAGCCTTCAAAAAATAAGAAAGATGTTTTCTATTTCAACATCAATTAAATGCAAATTTTTAAATTCTTAAATGGTAATGTTTGTGCAAACTGAGCAACTCAATACGAATTAAAACATTCATTCAGAGCCTCTATTTCAGAGAACACCATATTATTTGCAAATGAATCACAAGAACACTATCCAAGATGCTGTGAAAGCAGTAGCAATCTTCCAGCAGTCATTCCAGACTTCATTGTCTCTTAAAAGAATTAACTTTAACTTTCAGTCATATTAATACAGTACCTGTGTTCTTCTAGTCTGCCTTTCCACTTAGACAGTGCTGTTAGTTCTGTGCTGAGTGAGCAGTACAGGAAAAAAGCAATGAAAATGAGAAAAGTAATATAATATTCTATAAGACTTTCCCCTCCCTTCCCCCAGTATTTACAGGATAACTCTGGAATGAAAACTACCTATCCAAGTATGTTATATTAATATTTTTAATGACTTCTGAATTGTACTCATATGTTTTGCAGCAAAGCTGTTCATGAACATCTGTATTTTTATTATATTGTTCAAAAACATCAAGAAAAAAACACACACCCCCCAGAAAAAAAAGAAAAAAAGAAAATCTCAAAGCCTTTTTCCAAGAAACTTTAAAGTATTTTTGAGATAAGGAGAGGCACAGAGAGACAAAATCACTGGGAAAACTAGTAAAGTGAAACGTTATCTAGAGATTTAGGTCTTTCTTAATGACAGACAGCAAAATGCTCCCTGCTGCCTGCTTATTCTGTCTTCTGCATTATTTACATTTACATCTATTTTCACTGGATTGTCCTACCTGAATGTCTGCCAGTGGTCCTTTGGTTGCTTAGAGATTGTCTTCCCTGTGGAGCACTGGAACTGAGAAGCCACTGCTTTTCCATATAACTCAGCTATGTGAACTGTAAGGTAAATGCAGATGATTAACACTGAGTAAGCATGTTCAGGTAGGCATTGGTAAGTGTGTTATGAATAGTAAACATAGAAGGATATATTTTTAAGGCATTTTTCTGTCCCTTGATTAAAATATAGAGCTTAAAATAGTAAAAATACAAATAGTTCTTATTCATTAGATCGATTTTTATTCAAATTAAAATTTCATTGGTAGGGTAGTACTGCTGAGCCAATAAAAGACAGAATTGGACTCTTCTCTGGTTGAAGGACAAACAATCTCCTTTGTGAGGAAGGCCAACTGCAGACTCTTCAAGACTGTGAGGTAGGAGATAGAAAGGACATTGCAGAAACAAATGACAAACATCGACAGATAAAAAATCAATTCAATAGGGAGAGAAAAAAAAGACAGAGGCAGATTAAATAGATATCCCTATCCCATATTGCCCAAAATATGTTTATGTTCTTTTAAGAAACAGATCAGATTCTTGATAATAGGAAAAATTGCTGACATTCAACCACTTTCTGACAGGGAAAAACATTGCAGGCCTGTCTCTCCAGCTGAAGAAAACAAGGCATGCTTTCAAAGGCATTTATTACTTTCAGCTTACTTGAGTTCAGCTTAAGTGTGGCTATGAAGGAATACTGTATTTGATCTTTTTTTGGTTAACTTTTTCACACACAAAAAACTTTTATTTTCCTGCCTTTTTTTTCATATTTTTGCATCTGTTTAAGAGCTTCTCTCTAACATTGTCTTCTTCATTAATAAAGCCATGCTAGAAGTCCAATTCCATTTTAATATTTTTTTAAGCAGGAAACTGTGTAGAAAGCTTTTTTTGCAGCAGTTTCCTTTTACACTGGACAGTATGCTCTGTTATTTATGTACAAACAGAAATACTCTTGGACAGGGAAGAGGAGATAAAAAACAAGGCTCTAAAGGCTCTAAAGGCTCACTAGGGGACTGAATACTACAGATTTTTCTATGGAAAAAGTCAACTAATATTTTAAAGAAAGAACAACTTTCTTAATTCTTATTTGTGCCTACTGAATATATTAATAGATGCTACAGAGTATGATGTTTTTCACTTTTATAGAAAGCTATGAGGGAAGATTACTATGTTATTTCATATTTTTCCTGAAGTAAGGAAATACTGAAATATTTAATTGTTTGAGACCAGATTTTCAAGTGTGATAAACAACCAGGAGCTATCCATTTACTTTGACAAACTTGTCTGACACGATAATATATGTATAAATGTAACTACACAGAGCTGTGTCCATAGTTGTCATACCAGGAAATGTGGGTCAAAATGACAAATATATATGCCTAAAATTGGCAATTAAGTGTTTTTTAGAGGTACTATATCATTGATGATAACAATTTCCAATCATCTATGAAAATCATGCCATTGATTCATGTTCAGTCCCCAATGTGACCATTTTTGAATACATAGTTTCTGAAGATGTGTGGTACTTACCAAACTCTTTGATGAAATATTGAAATATTTAATATTTAAGTGACACCTCTGCTCTTGTGAGTTGGTTAGCAGTTTTTAATTTACAACATTTTATAGAATGAATGTATCACATATGTAAGAAAACTATTAGGAACTGAATACAGTCATGTACCTACCACAGATCAACTCCTTACGTTCCTCTTTTAAAAAGATTACTTCAGTGCTTTACAATTTGCTATGTAGTATAGTATTTTACAACTTTCAAAGACAGTCAATCAATTGCTATTACCTCTGGTGCTGAGATCTTTGGATAACTGCTCCAAGTTAGGGAAGAACTACAATGAAGAAAGAATAATCATGACTATGTGAGAAACAGACCTTGCAAAATCAGCATTCTCTTCAAAAGCCTTCTGGCCCAAACATGTGCTCTTTTGTTACTTGAAAGTTAAACTACAAGAGTAGGGGAACTGCTGTATGTGACAAAACATGAATTGGGAAAAACAGAAATGAGGTGGAAATTCCCCTGTCTAAATATATATTTGTTTCCTTCACAAGTGGCTTTGTATTTTAAATGTTTGTTGCTTTTTAGATCAGTTCAACTATTTCAAAATCTCAGACACAAGATTTTGAAGGACAAGTGTTTCCATGAAGGATTTGAACCAAATCCAAAATTCATGGGCTTGACAAGGCAGCACATGGGAAATGTGTTCAGGACTATGTAGGTTTCATTACTAAGGAGCTCTCTTGTGGTTGGATTACAATGAAGTGTCAGAAGGGTAACAGACTCTTTCACTCGTCTCTAATTTCCTTGTTTTATCGTCATGTTGCTGCTGAAGCAGCTAATTGGAAGTCAGAGTCCCTGTAACTAGGCCAAGTGTGGATGTAGCAGAGCTAGCCTAGTTGACTAACAGAGGCTATAGTAGAGGCTTGGGAAGAACATGACACCAATTCCTGTGTCATGGAAGATCCACAGCAAGATCTGTGTCATTTAGTCACTAGACAAGTCTATTCAACAAGTGAGATACACCAACTCAGTAGGTCTCATTAAATCAATGAGGTGTCTGCCTGAAGAACAGAGATAGACCAAGCCACTGATAGATTACAGTGTTCTTCTTTCCAGAAATGCTGAGTTCCTTCCTGCTAGATCATTCCTTTCTCCACTCTGAACTCTCTTTTTAATATTTGTATGCAACTTGAAAACACTGAGAAAACATCTAAATGAAAGCTTTTAAAATTAAAAATGATGCTTTAGTTTGAGCCAGTGAATGAAAATACTAACTTGGCTAAAAATTCAAAGACAAATTCTAAAATTACATTTTTTTTAATCTTGAAAAAAAAAACTAATAATGTTAAAGATCTATCTAGACATCTAGAAAAAGGAAATTAATACCATTAATGACTGAAAAGCTCTCATGTTTAGTGTATTCGCATGCTGAGAATAGGTAGACTCAAAGCCTAGGATGATATTGTTTTGCTAGAGTACACTCATTTTTGAAAGGTGGATATATTATCTGGCAGTGAATATTTAAATTTATTTAAATGCCACACTTTTTAATTAAGTGTGCTTTAATTCACTATATGTTTGTTATTTATTTTAAAAGGAATAAAGTATTTTATATATGAAACAAAAAAAATCTGTGTTTAGTAACTAGTAAAAAAAGTGTATTTACATAATGACAGACAACCAAATGTAAAGAAAGTTGCAGGAAACAAATATTTTAAAGAACTGAAATACAGCAAACTGATCATTCTGCATGCATAGTATAAAGCATCTGTCATATATCCTATTACATCCTAATTCCCCCCTGCTTCAACTGACTGAATCTGCCTTCTATTCTACCTTTGTTATCCAGTTCCCACTAATCTCACCATTTTCTGACTGTTACCCTGTCCCTCTTCCCCTATTTTCCTATCTTTTCTACTCATCATTCCCCTCTCTATGCTTCTCACTCTCTAATTAGCTGTGTGAATTATCAGAGCACATTTCCCAAAAGTTTCAGTGCTGCTCAGCACAACTCGGTGATAACAGTATTTTCACATTACACCAAAACCAGGTTTAAATTCTCATTATTGATGAGGAGGTAGTGGTTCAAAGACATCACCAAGGTGCAGTATCAACAGATTGGAAATGTTCTTATCTTAATATTAGTGGACATATGAATTTCAGTCTCTGTAGCCTGTGTGTTTCTGAATTCATTATTCTGAAGAATCAAAATTTAAATTCTTTTTATTATTTTTCTCCAATATGGCAGTAATGCCATTCATTAGACAGGTTAAATGCCAACCACTGCCAGGCTCTTCATTACCATTATATTAAACCACAGCTGAGCTGGCATTCTGCTATCCTAACATTTATTATTTTATTAATGTGACACTTGCAATACAGTGTAATATATTTGTTGAAAAACTGTTAACAAATATTTATTCTCACTTCAAGGAGATCTGCAGCATTCTTCTTTTCCTCTTCTGTTCTTGGTTCTTTTACATTCATCTCTTGCAGATCATTTTCCTGCTTCAAAATGATGTCTATGTATTCCTGATGTAGCGAAGAATGGAGAAAAAACAGGAAAGATGCAGGTTTTTGCAGAGGCAAACTTAATGGATACATACAGAGAGAAAAGACTTTGTGGTAGTATTAGATCTGCATACTATCCTACATGCATATCATGCATAAGGACGCCTTCTGTGTGAATGGGTTATGTAGGTACCCAGAGGTTCTAAGAAGTAGTTACAAAACAAAAACAAAACCAACAGAGTAAAGAAAGAAGTACATATGTGCTAAGAAAATAGCATGTGAAAATTTGATAAGGACTATTCAGCTCTGAGGACTAGCAATCCTGTTGAATTTTCAGGAACTGATGACACAAAACTTCTGCTGAATCTCTACCAGGCCACTGGCACACATCAGCAGCCACAATGAGCTGGGCAACTCAGACCATATTCAAGAGAGTGCTAATTGCTCTGGAGAGCTTCTGAAGCACCAGTGACCCCCTACCTCTGAGTGTGCAGTCAGGGTTGGCTTCCCAACATTTGCATCAACCAGGTAAGTACGTTAAAGTGTGTAAGCATGTCAGTAAACTGTGTAAGTGAATAAAGGAATGTTTTGACTGAAAGCTATTATTAATTACAACAATTTGATTCTATTATTAATACAATATATTTGCCTAATAAGTAAAAGGTGTTCTAAGAAATACTGGTTTTGAACTGTGTCTCCTTTCCACTTGATCCCCTATTAGGGAAAAGGAAATTTACAACATCAAAGTTGAAAGACTTGGATCAAAGAAAAAGTTTAAAATACTATTTTTAGACAAAGTTTTATTTTGCTAAAGTCACACTGAGTGCTAAAAGATAAGGACACTTTCTGCTTTCCACACTTTTCTGTACTTCAGAAATTCAGATGGAAAAAATGTTTGCATAGGATGACTAACACTGCAATCTACTAGAAAGGTACATGCAGTTCTGTACTGCACACAAGGTTCACATAAATTATCTAGTTCTATTTTGTTTCATTCCTTCATATTCTTAAATTTTAAGAGATGATAGAAAAAAGAATGCTATTTTCTTTAGATCTTGATTTACTTCTCACAAACAGAGTGCTTATCTTAAAATTTAAGATTCTTGTTTATCAAAAAATCCATAGAATAGATATTGATATACAACAAATAAGGATATTTTCATTTTTGATTGAAGTGATTCTTACAAAATTTCTCCTGTGAAATTGAAGTTGAAAAGTTATCGATGATGTTCTTCTATTTCAAACAGACCTTCTTTGAAATGTGATGTGACAAAAAAATCTAACCAATTGCAAAATGCTATTTCCTGCTCAGATGTCTCATACTATTAATTATTAAATATATTAGTCTGTAATGACATAATTAAAATAGATAATAAATAACTAAATTATAGAGCACGTGTATTTTGTTTTTCCCTAACTGGTAGCTAATAATGAGTAATAAGCTAATAACTCTAAAAGCTTTTGTAATAATATTTTCACAGTGTGAACTATATAAATCAGTGTTTCATACCCTAACTGAGAAGTAAAGGAGGAAGCCACTAACATAGATCAACACATGTAACTTGCCCATTTTATGAACCAGTCACTACTGAGGCGTGGGCACACACTTTGCCAGCTATTTGCTAGACATCAATAGTGTGACAGAACTCAGACTATCATGTTTTATTTTTAGTGGTGCCAGAGCATTGTAAGCAGTTACATATGTGAAAGACAATCAGAACACTGTACATCAGGTCTGGGAAACAATGTTGGTGGAAACTGTTATATTGCAGACCTGCAATCAAGTCTGAGTTCTACCTACACCACTCTGAGCAAAGTCCCAGTATATTTCTGAAATGCAATACATAGAAATATGAAGTAGAAAGAAATATGTAACACTGACTGAACTGCAGACTGTTTTCACCTTTAAGAGCTCTAACAGAAGCAATCACATTAGAACTGAGAGTAAATTGAGCTTCTTTACTTTGAAGAAACATTTTCCTCTTGATGTTTTTCTCAGTGCTTTGTTGATCATTTGTTGAATGAGGATAAACTTAATATGTGTAAAGTGAGACATACTGAACCTGACAAACCATCATCTGAGAGATGTATCTCTGCAAAACCTGGATCAGTACTGTACTGATCTATGAATCTAATGATACATTAACAAAGACTACAGTTTGTCTCAGTATGTCTCAGTGAAGTAAACTGTAGAGTTATAGTGGGTTAGAAATTCTTGTATGGTTTTATAGAGCTGACTTTTTAAGATTTTGGGTAGAAAACCAAATTTTAAGCAAAGTAAGAGTATTAGATATTAATATTGAAAAGAAGGAAAATAGTGCACTATCCATGAGAGGTACTTGAGTGTACCTCATGTATTTGCACAGTAAGGAATGTTCCAGAAGGGATTCAGGTAAAAGAGCTGAGCTGCTTCAGAAATACATTTTTCTTACAGCACATGTCTGGATATGAAATGCTGATACTTCTTCAATAGCATTAGTGCTCATCTCAAGCATATATTGCAAATTCATGGCACCCAATTTGTGTGTTAGCTATTGTTCACTGGAAGAATGAAGCAACAGTACTACCTTGAGGGAAAGCTGCAGCTTTTCTCTTAGTTCCTCGCTGAGTGGCTCATACTGGAACAGCTGACGGATTTGCAGTTTATTAGGACATTTTTGCACAGGTACTGGCAAGCAAGTCTGCTCTTTAGATCCAATGCAGAGACCCTTCCAAACATGTGCTTTGACTGTTGGAACTGTGATCTTATTCTGAACATAAACAAGAACAAGCAAAAAGAGCAAGAGATTACTTAAATTACCGACTTGTTAGAAAGCCATCTAAGCCATCTATGTATTTACATACAGCTGACAAAACATGATCTGCCTTCTGAGTGAAAAACAGCTCATTGCTTCTGGACTTGAATCAAGGAACTTACTAAATTTATATCAAATGCTCTCACATTGTGGTTATTCCAGAAAACAGAGATGACTTTTGGAATGTAAAATTTTAATCCAAAGGCTGAGAGATGTGTTTAGATTCTAGGTTGCTGTTTATACATACGGGCACAAAATGTAACTGGAAACAATAACCAGTGGATAGTGAACAAACTGATAGGCTTCACATCTTAGCTGCTAAGCATTTCTCCCTTTATAGCCATGCAGATTTAGACAATATAGTGTGTAAGATCTTGAACTTAAGATGACCATATTTTGAGTGAAGTCCATCCTGCATGCCCTGAGTTTATTTAGTTAAATGAGGTTAATATAATTGACTTTCACTTAATCTAGTCATATTTTCTAAGAATAATGCCTTCATAATTTTTAGGAATAAGGATGATTTTGTAACTAAAATATGAGATTTGTGAGGTAAGAGGTGGGTTTCTGGTTCCAGTCTAGAAACACTTGCTCACTAGGAGATTGTGTATGTGATCTTGGTAGTGAAACTTTCCAAATTATCAAGGTGCAAGACAACTGATCCAAAATCCTGTAGTTGTGCTAACATAGCAGTGAGCATAAGTTAGTAATTTTTCTGAAAATAATCATAAAGCTTTTGAATAGGAACTGACCATGTCTTATAATTTCAGGTTGTAGGAAACTGGACACACATCTGTCTACAACAAACTCATGTAACTTGTGCTAATTCATAACATTCTGTGCTTTAGTGTTGTAGCTAGAAATCTGGAATGTAATTTTCCCACTTCACCAGGAAGTTTCAAATTAACTGAATCAGCTTCAAAGAGATTTGAAAATTCTCAAATGGAAGTTAACAGTGATTCTGGTGCTAGAAACTGGTATAAGGGTAATGCTATGCAGATGTCTGACGAGGCATAGGAGACCGAGATAGAAAAATTAGATGGTGGAGCTGATCCGCCACCCAAAACCTCAATGCTAAGAAAGGTTGAAAGTAATAGCACATTCTTCAATATCATCTTCCCATGTTCTGTCATCTTCCTGGAGTGGTAACCAAAGTGGGTCTCAGCTGATGTGAGAGGTGTGTGTGTACATGTGTGAGAGAGAGAGACAGAATTTTTCCCTGACACAGCCTATCCCGTGCTTGATCTGCGTAATAACTTGGACTTCATAGTCTCACTTTTTTTTTTTTCCTCCAAGTGACAAATATCTATAACTTAAGCAGCAAGATACTTCTTTAAAACAATTATACCTCAAAAGGAGAAAGTTTATCCCAGTTCCTTGTTTGAAGATTTGGAGGAACAATACTCTCTGGTTTTTTATTCATTATCCAGGGGGAGGCTTCAATCAAAGGGCGGAGGATAGTAATATTTAAAACACCTGGTTCAAAGAAATACTTTGATAAGAATCAATTTAAATAAATAAAAAAAGATGGATATGCATCTCAAACCTCCAAAAAGAGAGAAATGCTTGTCTATGTGTAAAGAAACTTACCATGAGGTGGTAAAACTTCACATGAAAATGTGATGCTGGTGGCTACAGATAATACTTGATCACTGAGGGAATTACAGAATAGTTGGACAACTGGATTACCCAGACTATGTTCAACAATAAATTGCATTTGCTATTTGCTTGGAATCTTGGGTCACATCTCACTTGAACAATGTGCAGAATATCTAAAGCACGTAGGGCAGACCATAAACCCATATTTACTGAATATTACTTTCAGGAAGATGTACTTCCTATTCAAAACAAGCACAGATCTTCACTGTATTTTATACTTCAGGAACAGATCACTGAATTAATTTGAGATTATTGTCTCCCTTTATTGTTTTGATTAATTTTAATGTACTTCAAAACATTTTTTCCAGTCTAAAGGTCCACTTTGTCCTCTATCCATACGTGGACTTATAAGTTCATATCACCACTAAGATGCTTTGTCATGATGATGCAAAATTGCAAAACCTTGCCATCAAGGCAAATAGAGCCAATATTCTAGAACGGTGAATTACGAAGTCTGGAAAAACATCCTAGTAACAGAGTTCAAAAAAAAATCTGTGAGACTTCTTATTATTCATCTACCCTTCTTTAATCTGAGATTTTAATACTTTAATAAGAATCATTTTCCTTGGGGGCAATACTAGAGTGCTACTTTAATAAGTGTCAACAACTTTTCTTTCTTACATTGTCATGAAAAGAGGTACATTTATTTAACTTTTCCAACTGCCAGAAAATGGGTCGACATTAGAATATCACTGTCTTCATTCATAAATACTCCAAGATCATTAGATGAAGACTGAGAAACATCTGGTCTTTCTTGACAGCAAATACAAAGAGAATCTATGTATTTGGTAATTATTTTTGGTTTTATGTTTTACCATGGATAAAGATATGATAGCTGTCCATTTATCCCTTCAAAGTGTCACTCACTCAATTCTCTTCCCTATTCTTCACTTACAGAAGTGTGGAAAGCCTACATAAATGGGAGAAGCACATTTTCAATTTTCCTGTCCAAACTGGCTTCTGATTCCACCATGGTAGTATTTTCAGTTATTATTTTGTCAGAACAGAAATTAAACTGTTATACCTGGACATTCCTGCACAGGGTCCTGCAAGACAGCTGTAGCTGGATCACTGTAGGCCTCAGCAAGATGCTGTTCTATATCCTTGCTCCTAAGAAGCTCAGTCCCAGAACCATCAGCATAGACAATGAAGAACCTAGACAGCCACCACACAAATTTGAACAAATATAATGGCTTTCAAATTGCACTTTTCTAGATGGCAAATAGAAAAAAGCCAAGTGATGAAATATGAGAAAATGGAACTTCAAGATGAGGACATCAATATGCAAAAACTGAGTATTGAATAAAGAATGTGCAAATCTGCACATTCCTGCACAAATACAACAAAAAGAAAAGAGTGAATATAAAAAAAGAGTAAAGAAAGAGTGAACATAAATCTATGAAGCTGGGGCAGTTTACCTGGGCACATGCTCATCACAAGTGATAGATTCATTATTTTCTGGCACTGCTGATGTTGAACTTCTGACTTCCTTGTCATCACAGTCAATGCTAGGAACAAATACAGATGTGCTGCCATCAGCCATGACCTATAAGAGAAATCATAAAAAATTATTTGAATGACATGATATACTTAAACACAAACTGGTTTCTGAACTGCAATATGGTTTTACCCAGTGAAAGAGACAGAAAAATCATATTTCATGTTGGGCATCTAAACATTCATGCATAAAAGTAATGTAAAGAAAAGACAAGAAAAAGGTTCTAGAAAGACATGTACTATAACATATATCATATGCTGATATTTAATAAATGCTCAAGGATTGTTAAACAGAGCCAAATTTGTTTAAATTTCATCTTCAACATATACATTTATAAGCACTAACAGATGACCTCACAGAAAAATATACTCACTTACTCTTTTGACCAATGCATACACAAACAGGCACTGATAGAACTCTGTGAGCTATATACATATATTTGCATATATGCATATATAAATACATACAGACATATATATACACATATCTACATGTACATAGAATGTTCATACACATGTACACATATAGACAGATATACGGACTAGAGTGATTCAAAGGACAGATTGTGAGAAGAATCTGGCACACTCAGATCGTAACCTTTTTGCTTTAGCCTCAGGTGTAACTCGGACCAAAAATGAACCTATCCAATTACAGTTGTATCTGACAACTATGTGGAATATGTCACACCTAGCAACTATGTGGAATATGTCTAATATGCCTTATATACACACATAATTGCATGTATGAAAATATGTCTAATAGTACATTATACTCCTTTTTCTTTCAGTGAGCAAATACTCACTGTAATCACTTCTTCCACAATACCTTCAACTACCTAACAGCCTGCTCAGGCTCCTCCTTTTTTTCCCTAAGTACTGCCTGGCAAAAATCAGGATGTGCTATGACTGATGTCAAGCAACTTCTCTTCTAATTTGTAGAACTAGACCAGCTAAAAAAAAAAGTATATTACAATGCAGATGTCCAATGGAGTCTTAGTGCAATTTCACAGGAATCTGGAAAAAATGGCAATGATTACAATTGCAACAATAGAAATAATATTTTGAGGTTGTCATATTTATAATACAATGCTACTTGATGCCACACACAGGATAACATTACTGAGACATGAAAAAAATTGTAACACACAATTAGAAAACAACATGGAGGTCACAGAGCCCTAGACAATGTTTCCAGAACTCAAAACTAAGTACTAGTCTAATGTAAAATATCTATCATCTTAGGTGAGAATATTACTTTACACCACTATTACTTTAAAGAGTGAGTCATTGCTTTTATAATGGTAGCTGTCTTACCAGGCAGATTCGTTTTTTTTTAAGGTGAGGAAAAGTGTAGACCACTGTGTAGTTTGTGTTTACACTGTGTAAAGTCTAGACCTGTGTGCTTTGCTCTAAAGGAGAAGGAAATACAAAAAGAAGAAATCCTGAGAACCATCACAATCTCAAGAACATTTCAGTGAGCTGGTTCAGGAGTTGCTGCTTCTGGTTAGCCAGGCTGCCTTAGGAATTAGTAACCACAAGCATATAAGCTGACTTTGAAAGATGTTTATGAGACAATATTTCTCAACATGCAAAAACATGTTTCCTTCTATGCATTTTACCTTGAAAAGATTTCCTTCAGGATCCATCACCTCACATATAATGCTGGAGGTGTGTTTCATAACGTATCTCCCCACTTGCTTCCCCTCCTGTTTGCTGATGAATTTATTATAATTACAAACTTCATGGGTATAAACTGCTGAACAATCTTCATCAATGAAAAGGGAGCCTATCTTCATGGGTAAAATCTGTCAAATTAAGAAAGGAGTAGGTTCAGTCCTTAATGGTCCTTAAGAATAGATGCAAATCAAGAGGAAGGCTCAATCATCTGGCTTGAAGGGAGAGAAAGAAGAAAGATGAGGTCCAGGAGATAGGCAGATGTCAGGTGTGTAGTAATTTCCATAACTTAGGGCAATGTAAGGTTTAAATTTAAATAAAAGAGAAACTATATAGTTGTGGGCAAATGTCTAAGTGTATTGGTCAAAAGAACTGTGAAGGCTGCAGAGAAGGAGCTAAAATAGTCCAGGTGAGAGAAGCCGATGGTGAAGACATGGCATTTGGAATATTCCTACCTGATATGTTCCCTGTGGCTTTGCTATAATAGATGTCCCATCTCCGAATATGGTACAACAGGTACTGTCCTCGCAATTTGTTATAACAGTAGCAAAGGCAGGATTCTCCACTCGCATACATTTGACCTTTCTTGTGATGGCTTCTGAATGTTCATCTAAGAATCAATACAGAGCAACAAAACAGGAGTATGTGAACCATGGAAAAGTCTTAAGATTCAATTTGATTTTGTCTCATAAGGTTGGGCCTTTTATCTCCTCAGTACAAGACCCTGGTAAGCTTTTCTTCATAAAATCTCTTTTTTTTTCCACATAGTTTTATGGATAAGTAATATGCAATATTCACACTTAAGTGCACTTAATATAGATAAATTCAACAGCAACAATAACAACAACAAAAGAAGTCTGTGACCATCTGTGGTTGGCCAGGAGATTATGTTTAGCTTTATCAAATAAAGTAGTAACCATAATGATCTGGATATATATGATATGAGCTGGAATACTGAAATTCCTTATGTCTGTGATTTAATGGTAGAATGTGAAGGAATCCCTATTCAGCAGCACAAGCCATGAAAAACACATCTAACCAGATATGCTAATCTGGTTATTATTTTTCTATAGAAGGGTGAGATCAGTTCAAGGCCATTGTTTTGATTTTTCAAATCTCATAGGGGAATATTACTATCTACCAAAATAATTTATGATTAAGAAAAAGATACATCACCAACTACCTAAATACATTACCATCATCCAGATCTGCAATCACTGGGGAGCCCCTGTTGCAGTGAGGATTTGGAGAACCTCCCTGGCAATTGGGAGATCTTATGGGGTGCGTCCACCCATAAGTGAGGTCTCCAAAGTTGCGGCAAGAGGGTCCAGCTTTTATAGAGCCAAATCATGATAACTTGCATTTTCTTTGTGAGCAGTAACATCTGGTAGGGCATTCTTTCCCTATCACCTGGGACCAGGACTTGGCCATAGCCCAGGCCTTAGATGGGAGGGTTCCCTTCAAGATCAAACACATTTGCACAAGAGCCTACAAAAGCTACAGTTTAATAAGCCTACGTGCAGGTTAGCATAAACAGTTCTATAGGTGACTTTTGTGTACTTCTACAAGGGCAGTGCTGTATTCATCTGTAAGTCAATCCCGACTCTGCCCTGTTGTTCAGGACCGGGCACTTCACATTTCTAGACGTGGTATTTTACAGAGTCATATCTAATCAAATTTTGAGTGTCTTCAAGGATGGAGAGTCTACATACTCTCTGAGAATATGAGGATGCCCTGTCCTCATACACCTGTTCAGTAAGAATCAATGCAGCTTACTTGTTGGTATCAGGGAAGATGGAGAGAGGACAACGAACATTTAAGAACTCACACGACACACCATGGTCTTACGGTGAAGATGGGTCATGTAAGTGTACACATGGAAAGAAGGAAATTTACTTGCTGGCTAAAGTTAAATTTTTGCAATGAATGCTCATGAAAAAAAAAAAAAAAGAGTAAACAGAGAAATAAGCCCAGTCTGCATTATTTGATTTGTTACCTATAGAATCAGTATATGCCTTTTAAGAACATTTTGACAACTACCTGCTTCATAAGATGCAGATAGAGCAGAGATACTCCCCTTTCAATTTTACCTGTTTCTTTACTATCCTGAGGTACAAAAAGGTCTTCACAATCTTGATAAAAAGTGGTGATTCTAGTACCATCCGCATGATCCACAATTCTGCTGCCATCCAGCTTTTCAACCATTATTACGGCATCATCTCGTACAGTCATAACCTGACATAATAAAGGAAGACTAATCTACATTAGCACTGGGATACCTGTAACAGCAATATCAGTGAAACAGATTTTATCATCTACTGAAACTCTGAAGCTAGACCATTAGAACTTTATCAGTTTTAAAGACTGAAGATTCACATTTTCTTTTGAATGTAAAGCTTTTGCATATTTAACTGTACAATAACACAACCCGAAGGATATGTGTTCAATGAACAACTTCTATAATGCTTACAATAGCACCCATGTCTCTTAGCTTACAGGAAGTATTATTATAACACAAAAATTGTAGTACCGTTCCATCAGCTGGGTCAGTTGCCTGATAGATTAAGAGTGGTTTTAGATCCATTCGCTTTGCTCCCTCAGTACCCACTTGAAAACCTGAAGGGGTAGTTGTTATCCAGGTTCCTGACATATTCTCCTTTGGTTGGTCAGTATTAATCAGACACTGAAGAGCATTTTCAAACAACTCATCCTTATCTGAGTGTGATACGCTGTTCCTTTGGATGCTTTTTCCTGCAGAAACAAAAATTTCTGTGTCATATTTGTGTATTGGACTCTACGGCTAAAGACAAAAACCAGTAAACTGAAAAGTTTCTGTAAGTTGAACTATTAATCAAGCTACAGGTAAGTTACAAGAACTGTTACTCAAAGATATGTTCTTGGACCAGTGTTATTTAATTGATTCATTAGTGACCACAGCAGAATAAGTAAACATCATATAAATGAAATCTGATTACAACATGACATTGGAAGGCATCATCAATGCAGAAGAGATGTGAATGGCTTACAAGAAAAAAAAGCCTGTAAAACTAGCCCACGAATAAGCCTGAGTATTAAAATAAATGGTTTGATAAAAACTAGTAGAATTAGGTTTAATGCAATAAGTATTAATAAAAATAGTTCCTGCTTCAGACAGTTTGCAACAGTAAAATAGAAGAAAGACCTAGAGATACTAGTCAAATACAGAAATGCAGGATGACTTCAAGTTATTACTGTGGAAAACTGACAAAAATGCAAGCACAATCCTGTAGTGAGCCAGAAGAAGAAAGATAGTGATTCTACTCTGAAAAGTAATAGAGAGATTTTATTAGAGGATACTCTTAGAGAATTTTGGTCACCCATGTCCAAGAAAAGGAAATTGACTAAGTGTATACAGGGCACAGTAAATTATAATCCAGACTGTAGTTTAAAGGGTTATATTATATGTAACACCACCCCTACCCCCCCAAAAAGGCAAAAAGAAGATAAGATAGCACTGTTCACTAATTGACAAATTCATCAAGGTTAAGCATATTAAGCATAGGAGAAGAAAGGTGTTAGGAAGTGACTGTTAATAAAAAATAAGGAATAAAGGATATAAACTTGTTACAGATATGGAGACTGAAAATTAGAACATGGTTTCTCAGAGGAATTCTCAAACATCCCTCCAGATATCTTAGGTAATGTTCTAAGAACAGAGGACTGGACTCCATGAGTCAGAAGTCTCTTTCTGAGAGATTTTTCTATTTGGCAGCAATTTTTGTTCATATACTTCCAAAGCAAATCCAATACATTCTGAGGTATGAAGTAAATTTGTACTTGGTTCTTTCTCTGTCAATATACTTAAAAACAAAAGAATGGATATACTGGGACAGACCATATATCCATGCCTAGGAATACATACAATGAGAAAAAAATATAGTAAGTTTTCTGTGATACATTCAACTTGTAGAGAGGAGCTTTTCTCAATACCAAGAGTAAAAATTGTGCAACATATAAACAAGGATTTCACATTCCTGCAGGTACAAGGATTTCTTTTAAAATACTTTGTGTTGATTCAGCCTGCTCCTGATGTAGTTTTCACACACTCTCTTATTTCTGAGAGTCTTTGTACGTGTGAAGAGAACTGAGTAAAAGAGAAATGACCTACTATGAGGTGATGAATTAGGAATGTACGGTAGTTGAGCGCAGAAAATTGTATTTTCATACCAGCAAAAATTTCAGACTAAAAAAAATTGTCCCTTATTAAATATCATTAGCCCCTACTTTCCTACTGTAAATGTCACCTTTTTTAGTGCTGGTCTCAGGCAAAGGCTCTGTTTCTGGTAATGGTTGGGTATTATCTGGAATTACAGATCGTGGTATGACTGGTCCAGAATCAGGACTTGTACACACTGTTCCATCAGCAAAAAGAATCTACAGAAAATCAAAGACATACAAGAGGGTTAAAATTATTTCAAATAATAACTGAAAGCCTCAAAAGAGTGTGGAGCAAACACAGTATGTACTTGAATACTATGGATTATAGAATAAGTAGGAGAATCTCAGAATCAATGAGAATCTACAAGAAAATAGAGAAGCTCTCATAAAAAGAAAGGAAATACTGCAGTTGATGTGTAATCATTAGGGATTCTATTTAGTAATAAACAGGCATTATAAAAGAAAACAGTAATGACAATTCTAAATATTTAGTCAAATGTTGATGACACTGATGATCTCAGTGTATTTTTGTGTTAGGAAAGGCCTAAAATATCCCAATCATCACTAAATTAATTTGCAAATACTGAGTATAGAAGCTGTAAGGAGAAGGATGGCACAATGCAGAAACTATTGAGAAGCACATAGACATATCTCAAAAGTGACATTTACTGTGACTTTTAGATGTGCTTTGCAGGCACACTCCACATAGCACTCTGTGCTTTATCATCGCTCCAACCCTAACCCTAGAAAAGGAGTGAGGTGGACACGGACTGAGAGACAAAAGTTGCCGTACAGGCAGACTTGCTGCTGCCCCGCATGTCCTTTTGCATGTGTTTTACAGCTATATTCCACATGGGGCTCTGCACTTTATCACTGCTCTAACCCTAACCCTAAGAAAGGAGTGACGTGGGCACAGACTCATCAGTCATTTCTTTATTTTTTTAATTTTTTCTCCATATGTATTTTACTTGTGATGACTTACAGACAGTGAGTTTATATAAAGAGGCAGACACTGCCTGTATCTGCATGTACAAAACTCAGGAGATCTGGATTCTACTGTCACAAGACTATCTTGTGAATAAACAGGCAAATAGCATCTAGCTTCTTTGCATGTTAATTTAATGAGATTCTGGGTAAATAGTTTAAGAACCTATATTGTACTAGGAGTTGTAGTCTGCTTAGTCATTTTGTCAGTTTCTGAGTCAAAACAAAGGGTCCTCTTTTAATCTGTTTTCCAACTGTACATCTGCAAAGATGGTATCTAGCCTATAGCACCTAAAATGTGCCAGAAACCTGGGCAGCCTAAATACACATGAAAAAAGAAGGCACTGGGGAGTCCTTTTGATGAAAATTTAGAGGAATGCCTAATTGTGTCAATAAGATTTAAAAATTGTTCAGGTCATTTCTGGATCATCTGTGACTGTTTAAATTACTGAAAAAAATATGTGAATGCTTTTGTCAAGAATATGCAAAGCACAATTAATTCCCAACTAATTCACACATGAGATGTTTAAATCCAGAAATATAGCTCTCAAAACCCTACTCAGGTACTTCTTTATGCAAAGGTTGCTCAAAATTTACAGGCGCGTAAAATTTTCATCATTGAAATTCCACGAGTGCTTTAAGTTCTGATATTGAACAAAAGCAAGGACTTTTTAGTCTTCATACTGTTGCATGACTCAAAGGTTATATAACTCCTACCTCTACAAATTAGACACTTCCTTGTCTCATCTGGCAAATAAAATTTCAAGGGTAATCACATGCAAGCTGCTTCCGCTTAATTCTATTAAGCATACCTGGGTAGATCCATCTGTCATGTACTTTATAACAGTTCCTTGACTGGTGATGACTCTTGACACCTCTTGCTTTACCTCTGCTGTATATAGATGAGAGTGTTTTATCTTTTGGGGATAACTCTGCCTAACCAGAATTTCCAGAGCAGGCTTCTTAACCTCTTCTTTTTTCATGTCTTCTTGCTTCATTTCACCTTCTCTAACCTCGTGATCCTTCACTGCACTGTCCATGATCTCCTCTTCCTTGGCTTCATTTGCATTGGCCTTATCTTTCTTGACCTCCTCCTCTTTGACTTCATTTGCTTCGGTCTCACCTATCTCAGACTCCTCTTCCTTCACTTCATTGACTTTGGTCTCACTTTCCTTTACCACCTCTTTTAAATCTGAAAATAAATTCTGAATGACTTAATGCTGTGTAGCAGATTTAAACAATGCTAAATACCAAATGTCTATAGAAGATATTCAGCTTTTAGGCAAAGAGAGTCTTTAATCAATTCATTAAGAGATGCTCTCAGAGGACAATTCAAAGCAAGTATCTACTCAGATACTCTACATCCTCTTGTGGCCTTTCTTTTCCAAATGAAAATAAGGGAAAGTCGACAGTGAACTTAATACAAATGCTGAAATTTTATAAGGTAAAAAGTAGATGAGAGGAATTTCTTAACTGTCTGTAATGGTGAAAGAGTTAGTAAGTTTCACCAAGTTTGAAACTGTATAGAAACTGAAGTTACAAATTTTGCCTGACCTGAACAAAGAAATTTGTTTACAATAAATTTTGGCAGTGTGTGGAGTGTACTAATAAGTATAATATGTAGTTACATATTATACTGTGCAAAGAGATTATATGTACACATCCATAACTGCTCTGTTCCCCTCAACTATTTGGTATTTCAACTTAAACTTAATTTCAACTTAAAAAAAAGAAAATCTGGAAAGAGGAAGACTTTCCCATGGTGGAAGAGGATTGGGTTAGAGGTTATTTAGACAAATTAGACACCCACAAATCTATGGGCCCCAAAGGGACACAGTCATGGGTGTTGATGGAATTGTCAGGGTCAGTCACTTCCTATCACTTTTGAGAGGTCATGGAGAACAGGAGAGGTACCAGAGGATTGGAAGAAAGCCAATGTCACTCCAGGCTTCAAAAAGGGCAAGAAGGAGGACCCAGGAAACTACAGGCTGTTCAGCCTTACCTCCATCCCTGGAAAGGTGATGGGGCAGCTCATCCTGGAGGCCACCTCCAGGCTTGTGAAGGAAAAGAAGGTGACGAGGAGTAATCAGCATGGATTCACCAAGGGGAAATTGTATTTAACCAACATGATAGCCTTCTTCAATGGGATGACTGGCTGGCTGGGTAAAGGGAGACCAGTGGATGTTGTCTACCTTGACTTCAGCAAGGTTTTCAACACCTTCTCCTATAACATCCTCACAGGGAAGCTCAGGAAGTGTGGGTTAAACAAGTGGACAGTGGGGTGGATTTAGAACTGGCTGGATGGCCGAGCTCAGGTGCTGAGTCTAGTTGGGATCTTGTGGCCAGTGATGTGCCCTGGGGGTCAGTACTGGGTCCAGTGCTGTTCAACTTACTCATCAATGACTTGATTGAGGGGATAGAGCGCACCCTGAGCAAGTTCATGGATGATACAAAACCGGGTGGAGTGATCAATGCTCCAGAGGGCTGTACTGCCATTCAGAGGGACCTGGACAGGTTTGATAGTTGGGATGGAGAGTAACCTCATGAGGTTCAACAAAGGCAAGTGCAGGGCCCTGCACCTGGAGAGGAATAGCCCCAGACACCAGTACAGATTAGGAATTGACATGCTGGAAAGTAGCTCCATGGAGAGGGATTTGAGAGCTCTTGTTGACAACAAGTTAACCATGAGCCAACAGCATGCCCTTGTAGCCAAGAAGGCCAATGGGATTCTGTCCTGAATTAGAAGGAGTGTTGCCAGCAGGTCGAGGGAGGTGATCCTGTCCCTCTGCTCAGCTCTGGTGATGTGACACCTAGAATATTGTGTGTAGTTCTGGGCAACCCAGTACAAGAGGGATGTGGAACTTCTAGAGAGGCTCCAGTGTAGAGTTACTAAGATGATTAAACTGGAGCATCTATCTTATGAGGAAAGACTAAGTGGGTCTGATTAATCTAGAGAAGAGAAGACTGAGAGGGGTACATGCATAAATGATGATACCTTAAGGGAGGATATTAAAGAGGATGGGGCCAAACTCTTCTGGGTGATGGGTGGTGACAGAATAAGGGGTAATGGGTACCCATTAATTGCAACACAGGAAATTTCATGTCTATATGAGGAAGAACTTCTTTACTGTTAGGGTGACAGAGCACTGGAACAGGCTGCCCAGAGAGGTTGTGGAGTCTCCTCCTTTGAAGATCTTCAAAACCTGCCTGGATGCCACCATGTGCACTAGGTGTCCCTGCTTGAGCAGGGGGGCTGGACTAGATGATCTCTTGGGGTCCCTTCTCTCAGGTTCTTTGTAGGGTTACTGCTTCCTTATCCTCCAGCTTATTATATTCAACTACTTATAATTACAAATTTTACATGGTTGCATTAAAACATATTATTTGCTTATACTGAGATTACTATCAAATAGACACTATGACAGAATTAACAGCCTGAGATATTCAAAAACTAACCTTCAAAGCTTTCAGCAAGGAAAATTAATACAAGCCCATTGGGACAGGAGACATTTAAACTTGGGAAAGCACGAGAATATGATGTCGCTTGCTTTTGGGAAGCTTGTTCTTCCACTTCCACCTACAGAATGAAATATAAGTTAGTTTTATTCTACATTTCAAAAGAATTAAAAAAAAAAAAAAAAACAGGCTACATATTTCAATGTTACTGATATATTTCAAAAAGGAGTTTTCCACCACTTATTTTAACCAATTTGAGAGCTTATGGATTCTGAAGTGGAAACATCAGCTTGTTTTCTAAGATTGTGGTATCTCATTCTATGTCATGGCTCTTGGGAAAACAAACAAATAACAAAGAAAAACTTACCAACTGTTTTTCATTTTGCTGAGTTTTTATGCTATTTTATGCATTGAACGATGATAGTAAATGGAAAATGTGAAGTAGAAGAGAGTGAAATAGTTATTGAATCAGCTATGTACAGTCATTAAAACAGCGCATAGGATAAGTAGTGCAGTACTTCCAGCCTGCTCTAGGGGCTCTAACCCCTAACCTAAGGTCTTCAGTGCTGGAGGTTTCTTAGCTTTCCTAGGCAACCTATTTCAGTACCTTACCTTGTGTAACATTAGCAAGATTTTCCTCATAGTTACCTTGAATCTTTCTTGCAGAAGATTTTTTAATTTCTTCTTGCCCATATAATTATATGGGCAAGCATAAGACATGATGGTGTTCCTTTAACTTTGCACCAGGTTGTCTTGTCTCCCAACCTCCGGCTTTGATGTTTCCAGATCAGATGAACACAAATCAAGTATTTTAATCTCTCCTCACTGGTCAATTTTCTAGACCTCTGATCTTATTTGATGCTGTCCTTTGAACTCACTAAAAATAGGGCTCGTATTTTCTCACAGTCTGTAACTGAACACTCCATATATACATAAATACTACAGCTGAGGTCTTACTGTCCCTGAACGGAAGAATTACTTCATGTATTTTCCAGGCTATATTCCTATTTATTCATCTCAATATGGTGTTTGCCCTTTTCACAGCAAGATGGCATTGTTGACTTATGTATAGCTTGTGATTCATTACAATTCCCAGACCTTATAAAGTTGAACAGAATCATAGAACCTAAAACTTACTCTTATAGAGCTACATTCACTTTTTCAGACCATTTCTCTATTAATTTGTCAAGATCATTTTTAATTCTAATCCTGTTCTTCACAATACTTGCGGACTCTCAGTCTTGTGCCCTCTGCACTGAGAAGGATACTCTCTGTCTTTCAGAGCTTTTATTAAAACACCAGAAAGTACTGGACTCAAGACATTCTAAATCAAAGAGTAAAAACCTTTTTCGAAGAAGAGGAGGAACTTATTGATTAATGGTATCTCTTTGCATAGGCTTTGTTTGTACTATGCAACTTCTGTATGTTGTGCTGAGTGTTATTTGGCAACGCTCTACATTACTTTTACTCCTCAAGCTTTTTAAAAACCTAGTTAAACCCATTGAAATTAGATCAGAAGGGTTGTTTGTGGCATGGATTGAATCCATGTTGAATTAATAGCCACAGCATTAGTTCATCCACTATGTACCATAGAAGCAGTATGGTTACTTTGTATTTAGAGAATCTTCCATGGCCATTCTTACAATTCTCAGTACTTGGAATTCTCATCCTTGCCTTTCTAATTACTCAGTTGCTATGTATTGGAAGCAATTGTCTAGCATTTAACCATTTCTTTCCATATTGCCATTCCATGCCTTTTATAGTTCAGCCCAGCTCTGTTAATATGATGAGGACTACTCAGCTGTCCATTCACTTGTGAAGGGATCTCACAAGATACCTGATAAACCACTGTTGAGGTCATAACAAGGGTGATTTTGAGTGATGCAGACCAAGTAATCAGAACAGACAAGGTCCATTTTTCAAGACATAGTTCTGAAAAAGGAATGATCTTCTTTCAAGTGTTGTTTGGAGAAAAACAGTGTCAAAATAGAAAAGGGAACAATTCAAATTAATCCACTTTCATTATCCTGCTAAAATTCCTTCACACAGGCAAAATTCTTGTGGTTCTCTTAAATATTCTGTCAATATCTAGCTAATGAAATGAAATGATTTAGGTTAGTTGTCTTGAAAAGAGGAACTGTGACTAATTTCTGAACTGATATGTCCTTCCCCATTCACACATTTTAAAGACAAAAAAATCTTCTCATAGAGACCTGTATAAGAAGTTTGAGATAGCTGCTGTTCATTTCTGTTTTGCAAACTTCTGTAAATTTTGTATTACTCCATGCTAATTGTCCCAAACCAGAAATTCAGAATGTGCTTTTGAATGTCATCAACACTGTCTAAATGCCTATCCTGTCACAGAGATACTTCAGCCATAGGCAAAAGCAACTGACACAGTGGATCCCTGGCTTGTCTCCAGCTGCAAAGAATCATATTGTTTCCATTAAATTACTGGTTGGGTAAAGACATTCCCACGTAGGTTCTGGAAAGCATGGATAAGTTCTCCTACTTGATAAAATGAAAAGTGATTTTCCAGAGAAGTTCAGTGAGATATAATGTAAAATGTGTAACTGTAAATCCAAAAGGGACACAAATACATGGACCACAGAAGACACATTAGTCTACATTATGGCATCTTAAAGACTAATTTCATTAACAATTGCCAACATGTACATCTGTGAACAAACAAAAAGATTCAAACATCACTTTAGAACTGACAGGTACTGTTAGATCTTTGAAAGGCACAGCTCTCAGAAGAACATGTTTTTGACACAGCTATACATATTGGTATTGTTTGGTTGTTTAACTAATTTCTGCATTCATTGGATAATGTCTGTACCCACCTTTCCTTCTTCCTGCTTTACAAGGTCTTCCAGTTGTGGAGGGCTTATTTTACTACGACTCCCTTTTGTAGATGGCAGGGATTTTCCTGATTTCTGCTTGACAGACTTATGAGTTTTTGCTGAAGTTGATGTAGCAGGGGGAGAAACAACAGTCGGAATATGAACAGAGGGGATGTTCAGAATTGTTGCTAAGTCAGGATCTGTTCCATCTTCTAGGGAATGGAAGAAATATATTTAAAACAATAAAGTGTCATATATGTAGATGGCCCCATTTTGTTTGAGACAAAATTGTATACACTATGTTTTATATTAGAAATAATAAAATCAATGACATCTGATATAGGGACTGAGTACATGAAATTATTTGGAAAATCTTTCTCTAGATAGATTACTCATCAATGAAAGGAAATTTTAAAATGGTTGTTTCCTTTAGATTATCATATCTCTCAAAAATAAAAAATAACTTTTTTGTTTGATTTACCTCCAGAATACTTATGTAACTGGAGATATTTTAAGTGTAGGGACTCCAGCAGCTTTAGGCTACATAGCTCCATTTTGCTATAATGCAAATTAATCAGAAAGTTTCTGATGAGCCTCTCCCAGTTGTTAAGTGCCAAGAATTAGGCAGGGAATCAGTCTCGTTGCCTTTCAAAATTCTATACCGAAATAAAATTAATCAAATTAAAATTTTCTATAAATCAGTTTAGTTTCATTATTTAGTCAGAAAAGCTCTAAACCTTAATTTTCTTTTTTGATGCATCTTTTCTTGCTTGAAGTTAGCTTAAGTCTCACACCTACAAACTCATGAAATAACAGCTTCTTTCTCACCCAGACAATTCAAGTAATTGCATTCTTGTCTGTTTTTGAAAACTTTACCTGAGATGGAGCAACTTATTTTCCATATATGAACAACTCTCATACAGATTAGAACCTGAAAATACCAGTGTGCAATGCATGAAGATCTCAGAAACTAGCTTCTGAATATCTTTTTAATTTAAATAAATGGTTTGACTTGCTTAGCAGTTTCTAAAGGTATGAAGTTTATCAAAAAGACCATTCTTTGCTAGAGTGTCTTTAGGAAGACTTCCAAAAAGCCATTTTTTGTTATATTTCTTTCAATGAACTATGTTTTTTAATGTGAAAATTAATGTCAAGCAGAAAAACATCCCCCGCCTCTAACTCATCGACAAATTACAAGCAAAACCAGATTATAGAACCATTCTAGTGAGAGATCACAGCATCACCCATAATTCAGAGCACATGTTTGCAAACCTTTGGCTGAACAAGAAAAGAAGCAGCGCTGAATCCATGTCTACTGTTTCTTGAAAGCTTGTGACATAAATGTTTTTATATCTTCAGATAAGAAAATGCAGAAGTCAGGAACTGTGGACTGCATAGCATACTGCTCTCCATAAAGAATGGATGGTATATGAACATAGCCTAAGACCAATGTTTTTTTGGTCACAATGATTCAGCATTCTTGTGATACAAACATACACAAGGGAAGTGTAGGCATAAGGAAACAATCAAAATTGCGAACAGTCAAAGAATGTCAGTTAGCAGTGCTGCACTAAAACTCAACACGGTGAAGAGTATTCTAATGTAGAGTAGGAGGTTTATGGTACTTGTGAAAAAGTCTGAATATCACAGGTGATACACAGGTGTTTAATAAAACATCTCTCTCTTATGCCATAATGTAAGAGTTTTTACAGACCACTACAGTGTACATACTCTTTGACGAAAGTTTAGAAAGTCATTTTTCAGTAATTCATTTGAAATTTTTATTTGAATAATTAAAACTGAGTGCATATTCAAATGGTTTACCACAGTGCTCACAAAGATGCATTTGATTAAATGTTTTTGTATTTTAAGAGCTTAAAAGTGCTGGGATTACTTTCTGAGCAGAGAATAGTTACATTTTTACCCATACAAGGGTTTCAGTGGCCTTTCAAATGTAATGGAAACAAAAAGCTCTTGGCAAAAGCAGACATTATTTTCACTGTGGTTTTGTGAAGCAATTGCTTCCAGTTGCTCAGTGTGTTTATTGAAAGGCTGAGAGAAATCCTTCATTTTGTCTGCACAACTGTAACTTAAAGTCCAAGTCCTAACATAAAATGAAAAGTTCCATACTCACCTATATAAGTTAACAAAAATATTATTTCTTGGAAAGCCAAGAAAACTCCTTAGCAAATCACATTTTCTTTGGCTTATGTTAATTGGCTGTTTTTTCTGGGCTACTTAATAATAATACTTGCAAACTTCTCCCTGCACTGCTGTGTTTTCACGGTAAGTAAAAAAAAGCATGAAGACCTCCCTCCTTTTTGAAATTTAAAACATAAAATATTCTTGACAATATAATCTCATCTCAAGTCTTGCTAAGAATTACCCACAATGTAGCAACAGCTGTTGAGAAAGGCAGAATTGTATGCAACAAATTATTGAGTTATATGAAAAAAAAAGTTATATGGGTATATGAAAAAAAAAAAGAATTTCCCCAAAGGTTCTCAGATATCCTCATCTATTTGCTTACTTTACCTGCTGGCTTCCCTGTAGGTCCATAATAGCTCAAGGACAGATGGATTCCATTTTCCAAGGTGGCTGAAAAGGATCCAAACTTGCTCACAGTTTTCTTTTGATTTTTCAATTTTCCTTTAAAAAATTAATATTAATTTTAAAGATTAATATCGCAATGCATACCAGAACCATCTGACCTGCAAAACAAAGACTGGTGCAAACCGTGATATCTCAAGATGGATTAATAACTTCTAAAATACATTAATAAGGGATTGGGGAAAACTTTATGAGGGTGATCCCTATGGCACATTCCTATTCCACTCATGGGGCAGCATTTTGTGTAATATAGCCGTGGTTCTTCACCTACAAATTGCAAGAGTAGGTATGTAAGCACTGCTTTAATAGCAACATTCAGTGAAAAGTTTTTCTCAGTTTGAACAGTTTAAGATCCTAGATCTGGATTCAATGATCCTTTGTTCCTTCTCCTATATGCACTTGGGCTACTTGGGTGACAAGAATGCTAATCTCTTCTTTCCTTTGATTTACAGCCTATAAAGTAATAAAAGTTACTGTCTCTTACTGTCACAGGAATTGTACCTTGAGGATAAGATGAAAGGAGAAAAGAAGTATCAGAAATTGGGTACAAAGTTATCTCAAGTATAAGAATAAGGCTGTTTTTGGCATTAGTCCAGGCTGATCATGAGAAATACTCACATGGGGTGGGGGAAGAAATGCTGTATCATGAGTACTTGACCACTGAAAACCACATGAACCACCCAAGGTAACAATTCAGAGACACTGATACTGGATCCTACTTTACCCTATTTCCCCTTAATGAAAGGTTTTGCTGGTACCAGGAAGATTTCTTGAGATTTCCAGTACAGAGAGCAGCGCAAGAGACTCTCAAAAAACAAACAAAAAAATACTACAACTTGGACACCAAACACCTTCCAGTTCTTCCATCAGTAAGGTAGACTTGGTGAGGCCTTTGCTATTCCTATTTATTGCTTGTCATGACAACCTTGGCATTGTCACACCATTTTGACTGATTAACAGTGTACCATTCAATCACTGCTGCACATCAAATTAGAGTAGATTAAATCTCTGCCTGCCTACTGCCTTCTACAGGAGATTCCTGTTCTGCATAGGAAGAAAGCTTGCCACTGGTGCAAATGAATCCAACTTGCCTCAGACTGTGCCACATGGTGATTGAAAGTGCCATCTGAAATACCTCAAAATGACAGAAGGCTACTTTCAGAAGGACCGCAAAGATATGTCTCATCTATAGAAGGAATGCACATTTTCTATTCACTCGATTTGCTATTACTTCATTGGTGGCAACTGCTGCTAAGAAGAGAAGCAGGATCCTTTCTAAAGCTGAAGATATAAAGAAGTAACACCTATATCAGAGGTTACATTTTCCCATTACCTTTCAGCATAAAATAGGCAATTACTTAGTGCCTTTGACCAAATATATATACAAATTGCTTGCAAGCCTGCTTCCTTCTTGGGTTCACTTATCTCAATTCAGAAGGAATATGACATCATGGCAACCAGCAAGATCTTTTTTGATATTGCTGAAATGCAGAAAGATTTGCTTATACAGCAAAGTTCTTGAGGAGGCACTAATGCTACAATAATTTGGCCTCCAAAAGGAGGTTCAGTTAAAGAAGATCTTCCCTCTCAAGGCAAAAATTTATGCCTTCCTAGGCCATATTAAGATCTGAGGGAGTCAATAAAGAAGGAGTCACAAATGAAGAAAATTCCTTGAAACTGAACGGTCGTTTTTTTTTGGTGATTTCTTTGCTTCAGAAAAGAGACTAGTTTGAATTTTTCCATCTCAGTGTGCTTGCTTCTACAACTACATAAGATCTCTGGATAGTGCTCAAGTCAGCCAATTGGATTTTTATTTAGTCTTGTGTTTCTCAGTGACCGGGTCTTATTCTGATCTCAGCTATGGAGACCTGTCTCCCCAGATAAGCTAGCATTTCACACAGTTTACAAAGAAAGAAGTTGAAGTAATCAATCTTCGCCTTCTCCTGACTCAGACAGTTCCAAGGATTATTTCAGCTGTAATACCTTGGAGATGTTTGAAATCTGCAACCTTCTAAGACTCTCTAAAAGATTATTTTAATTGGAGGTGTGGTTACTGAAAATATATTTCTACATCTTCTCTGAACAATCTAGTTAGGAAATTGTGAAAGAAATAGGAGTGGCTAAAATAGTACACATTTACTTATTTTGCTTTCTTGATGAATGGCACTAATACTTAAATAATTCACATATTAAGGTGTAACAAGACATGTATTCACAGAGACTGCTGTCTTTGTAATCTTGAGTCATGTTCAATAACATCAGCTCCTACCCACATTCTTGATTTGAAAGTATGTGTCTATTTATTGAAAACTGAACCCATTTTGCTTCTGCAGTTAGCAGAAATTTAATTTATTTCATTTTACTGGACAACGTTTACATCCAAATACTGCATATGTCAAAATATTATTTATGCGTATCAGTGATGTTAACCCACTAACCTGTTTTAATTTTCTGTTCTTCATTCATTTCTTGCACTTCAATTTCTGGTAAGTTTTTCTTGGGGTCTGTGATATGAATGAAGAAATTATGGTTGTCCTTTACCACCTTAACCTTTACTAAAGTTAGACCTGCAAAACAATGGAATATTGTTCAAATATTGCTTCCACCAGGCTTCAGAACTCTCTCAAAAAACTGCATCTACATCAATAAAAAACAACAACAAAAAAAAAAAAAAAAAGAAAAAAAAAAGAAAAAAAAGAAAAACTTTAAAAAAAAGCTTAAAAGTGAACTGAATTGCTTAGTAGGACTCATAAAGACTCATGGAATTACATGGCACTGTCACAGTGTCCCCAGTGAACTGGTATTGAAATTACTGTTATTATTGTTATTTTTACTGTTATTGAAATGTGAAAATGCATTTATGGATAAACAAATTATTCCAAAAGTCAGTAAGAGTTGAAATGCTGTATAAAGAATAAAAGAATCACCTTTTATAAACACTATCTTTTCTACTTGAATTTGACCTCCATCAGATGGGAAAAGATATTGATTGGTTCCTGATACTTGAATGAGATCCTCTCCTGTATTGTAGCCAAGAAACTGGAAAAAGAAGTTTTAGACTACAGGTAAATTATAAAGCCAGGAGATCTGAAAAAGGCGAAGGACAAATCATCAAGATCACACTGTTCAAGTTAACATTTTCTGTAGACATTTAATAAATATAATCATGACTTTAATAAAAACTCATATGCTCTATGCTTTCAAAATAATTTTATTGTTATAAACTGAAGTGACTTGTTACAAGTGAGTACAGAATCTGGTCCTTCAGTAATATATGGATCCACCAGGGGAATTGAAGAGTGACAAGTAGGCTGCTAGCTTAATATATAATGAGAACAAAAGAGAAAATATATCCAAGCTCACTCAAAAAGACAAAGTATTATTCTACAGGATCTGTATATGCCAAACAGCAAAAAGATATAACTGACTTATCTTTGCATTCATGTCACATACATAAAAATAATAACAACACAGTCTGATGTAGAATAGACCTACACACCAGAAAGCATCTTTCTAAAACTTTTACGATTGGATCAGCAACTGAATGAAAGAGTTAAACAAGATGTCGTTAGGCTTAATTTGCTTCCAAGTCCATTTTCACCGGACTTGGAAGAAGGCCAATGTCACGTCAGTCTTCAAAAAAGGCAAAAAGGAGGATCCGGGCAACTACAGGCCAGTGAGCCTCACCTCTGTCCCCGGAAAAGTGATGGAACAGCTAGTGCTGACCATTGTCTCCAGGCACATAGAGGACAAGAAGGTGCTCAGGACTAGTCAGCATGGATTCACAAAAGGGAAATCATGC
>JAWLRI010000146.1:320752-362954 GCA_034781795.1 Crypturellus tataupa
AGACCCGTTTGGATGCAGCCCTGTGCCATGTGCTCTAGGTGGCCCTGCGTGTGCAGGGGGGTTGGACTAGATGACCTTTAGACGTCCCTTCCAACCTTAGGCATTCTATGATTCTATGATTCTATGATTCACAATGGATGATAGTTCCACTCAATTCTTAACTGTATATAAAAAACGAGACCTCTCCTAAAGCGATGCAATAATATGACTCTGTACCTTATAAACTTTCTCAGGAAGTGGTTCTGGGATGCTGGAATCCTCATCTTGTTCAAGGGCTTTTGCTGGATCATCTTTAATTTTCTCTTTGGAATGTTTCTTTTCAGGATCTTGACTTTCTTCAGGTACTATCGTCTCCTGACCTTTATTTTTACTTTCTGATTTTACTTTTTTTCCTTTCTTCTCTTCCTTAAGTTGTTCTTCTAGTAACTGATCCTGGTTCTCCATCCAAGCCTATATAAAATGTTAAGAACTTAAATGCCTGACTTTATTTTACAAGACATTTCAGAGGTGTATGCTGAAAAGCACACAAGTAAACAAACTCAAAAGAACTTAATTTCCTTTAGGCTAAGTCACTCACATGTTTTTCAAACTTGTCTAGTTTTATAATATTATATGCTTTTTTTTCATAAAATTGCTACTTTATTCAAGCCACAGGATCATTCATTCTTGACCACTGGAGAGGTACTAGATAATTATTTGTATCATAAACATTTAGTCATTAGTGAAATATTCATTTTGTTGTGCACTTTTCAAATATATTTACTACCGTATCAAAGTGCATCACTGAAATTAACTTATTCCTAAAATTCCTAAAATTCCTAAAATATAACTGTGAGATAAAAGGCTTTTAATTTTTAAAGAAAGTAGAATGAGATATCAATGTCTATCAATGTCAGAATTATCAACTTATACCAGAAAGATATCTTCGTTATATCTGAGATTTTCCAAAGTATTTCCAAAGTAGTGTAAGTTGAGCTAGACCAGCTCAAGCTTAGTTGCCATGAAACAGTTGATGCCATTCAATATCTACATTCCAATATCAGCATTTTAAATGAAGAAT
This sequence comes from Crypturellus tataupa, assembly GCA_034781795.1. Classification (NCBI taxonomy): domain Eukaryota; kingdom Metazoa; phylum Chordata; class Aves; order Tinamiformes; family Tinamidae; genus Crypturellus; species Crypturellus tataupa. Next base: position 321,813 of record JAWLRI010000146.1, read on the forward strand.
ACTACACAGAGTAGTATATAGGGAAATACTGTGTTTGTGAGGAGTCAGAAAAATGCAGGGGGAGGTAGGTCATCTGTTAAAATATAACTGCCTAGTATAATGCATAGTGCCAATAGTAAGACTTAGAGGAATTGTGCTCAACTCCTACCTCCAAGGTATCATATTTACACTCTTAAATTTCAAAAAGATACAGATAGTGAATGTAGAAGTTGGATATGTAAGTACTTCCAAAAATCTGCATGCTATGTTTTCATAGCTTATGACAAGAAAACTTCAAAGAAAATAGGAACTTAACTGTCCTTTCCTTGTACTGTAATATGTACCGCAATAATGAATTACTTGTGGAACCTCTAGTCTAATTCCAAATAGTGCTTAAGAAAACAGTACAACCCAATCAGTAAGGAACTAATTAAAGCAAACAAGAAATAAAGAGCTAGAAGACTACAGGGACTACTAGAAGTTTATGTGACAATGAAGGTGTGTCTTCCTGAAAAAACAGTGTTATTTAGTCCATTTAAGAAGCACATTTTTTTGCCTTACCTTAAGAGAACCTTCTCTGATAAAAAGTCTCTTTTCTTTGTTGTATTGAGATTTAAGAGTAGTCTCTGTAATGCTCTCAAGTGTGATGTCTTTGAGAAATGAGCAGGAAATAAGCATGGTTATAAACATGAATAGAAAATTAATAAAAAATAAGACTAAACATGTAAAATTAGTAAACAGCAAAAAGCAAAAATGAAAAAGTAGAATAAAGAAAATCTTAATTATGATTATAGATAAAATAGTATGACTGTTCAAGTAAAAATAAATTTATCTAGTAAGTTATAATACTTAATATTCCTAACCAGGGAAGAAGTATGCTAAACAAGATAATATATATAAAGACTATCTAAAGACTGACTCCCTACTTCTTGCTGTTGAAGTCTTTGCTCTTACAAGTTCTTTTTGTGCTGAATAATCTTAAGCAGTATTTGTTAATATTACTGCTATTAGTATTATTTCAGGATTCAGATATAATTCTCTAACCAGCTCACTAACCCTTAGAGCAACCCCAATATCAGACTCACAATATTACTGTCTTTAAAGTCAAAGACATGATAAATACTATCTGACCCTTCACTGAATCAGCCACTAAAGAAATACTTAAAATATGCCCTGTTTATCATTATGACTTTGCAGCAAACCGAAAAAGAAAATAAGTAATTTGGTAATGGTAATTAGCTACCAAAGAAAACACAATGGAAAAAAAATATGGTTTAAGCAGTTTAAATCTGGTTTATGGCTTAAATCCGGTGTCTTTACAAGCTTTCCCTGTCTGTGAGAGTATCTGTTATCCAGGTTAATTCAAATTTGACTCATAAAAAGGGTATCTCTCTGAGCTTGTGTTTTTATATCATGTTAGAATGTAAAATATTTGCATGAGACAAAAGGTAAATAACACTATCAGAAAATTCTGATTAAATTATTTTGCATTAAAGTGTGAGAAATTACAGTGAGGGCTACAATGCTGCCAGTAAAATTTAAATTTCCCCAAAACACTGGTGCTCATCTTCATTTTCCAGCCAGAGAAAACTATCTCTTCTTTAAGTGAACTTCCTTACAAACCATATCTGGAATGAGTCCCCAAGTGGGTGAGATCCAGTGTATTTCCTGTGACAGTTAGAAGGGTGGAGGTATGACTTGAAAGCCTTAGTAATCTTTCTCATTTCCAAAGTATAATTTAAGTGGCTTGAGAAATTTAAGTATTAAGTGGCTTCAGAAAAGACATTGCTATGTCATTTCTATGTAAATGCTCATTTCTAGTGCTAAAGCTCTAGTCTACAGCTTCTGACTTCTTGTCCTTTAAAAAATAGAATTTCCTGTAAGCTGGTACCAGCTCTGACTACTGCTCATCTCTTATGTTCACTCATCTAAAATATGGATTCAAATTTGCATGTAATCCCAGTAAACAAATACAGTGATTTTAAATATAAAATGTTACCACCATCATCAATTTGCAAGACTGAGGATGAGGTAGAATATTTATATATATGTATTTAACCCATCTTTATGTCTTTATGTCTGTACAGATTACATGACATGGTAATCCAATGAAAAATATTTAGGATTCTCCTCCTCGAAAAGATTTGAGGCTCAGCATTTAACCTGAAGAAACAATTTTCTGTTCTCTAGGTTAAAAGAGGAAAGCCACCCACTTCTGTCTTTCTTAGTGAAGGTGCTTTTTCTGACAGCAGATGCAGGAAACTCAGGAGCTCCTTCTGCCGTGACTTTTGCCAGTGTAAGGGCCTCCATCTTCTCAGCCATCCTCTCTTGTTGATATTTGACCTCCTCTTCTTTAACCCAGTCTTCAACTGAGCTGGCCACCAACTCAAGATAGTTCCTGAAAAGGACAATGTTCCTCTATTTACAATAATACAGTTCTCATCAATATGGTGTTAGATCAAAAAAGATCATTTGCTTTCTCATTTTCTTAGACAAATATTATCCCATAATCTTTGAGATAAGGGTTGCATTTAACAGAATTTCTCCTTTTTTTTTTTATTTTTTTTATTTTTACAGGAAACAGTAATTTTGCCTGGCTGATATTTACTTAATACACCTTACATTTTGGATTTTGGTTCTCCTTCCTACAAAGACATTCTAGTAACTTGTCCTTCAAAGAACTTCTGCCATCAAAGAAAATCCAGACAGCCAGAAAATCCAGAAACAGTCAGTTTAAGAAAAGTTCAAACTAATTCTCCTCCTCATTGTTTTGCCATCTAGGATAACCTATTCTCTTAGCTGCTTCTAGAATACACTTCATTTGTGCGTTCCTTTCAGAATAACAGCACTTGAGGAGGTGTTAGTCTAAATTTTAGCTCTTTAGCTTCCATTACTATGATGAGAAAGGTCATCGGTAATTGTCATCCAAATCCAGATTATAGAATTGTGCCATTATCTTGGCATAAATTAAGAAAGTTTATAAGTAAAAATTGAAGTTGGCATTAATTGACAAATTGCAGTTGCATTGTCTTATCTTCCAAAGGCATCTGAAATGACCTTTAAAACAGTTAATTACTGATAACATCTTCCAAAGCAGGATCATACCTGAAAGTTTTAAATGCAGTTGCCTTTCAGTTCCTTGTTTGGAACATCACCATAACTCTTTAGAATAAAATTAGTAGGCATAATTCATAATGCTAACTCATGATTTGAAAACTAAGAGAGGCTCTTAAAAATGCATGAGATTCAGTTGTATTTGTATAATGTTCTGTATTTATAAGTTTCAGATGATTCAATTGTATTCAAAGGCTGTATATGCATCTGAAGTATACAGGCAGTTTATGCAAATCTTGACCTTTTTTTGCAAAATTATATTATATGCTTAAGTTTCTATGTATGTTATCTATACAGACTAGAAATCTTTACATTTTATGCTTGGCTTAAAGATACATAGTCTTTCCCTACTTCTTTAATGTATGTGGAGCTTACTTTGAGAAACTTGCACTGAGAAACTGTAGGTCATATACTCAGTACAATACTCTGCTTGTATCTCGAGTGTACATTCTACAGAAAACAAAAGTGTTGAAAACAAAAGGGAAAATTAGGCTGGAGCCCGGAGTTGTGAGTGCTGGATTAACCTGAAGATGAATATATGGTCTAAACGAAAATTAGACTATTTGTGTGGAAAATACTTTAGGCCAGTCAGTTGTCACAAAACAGTCATTGAAAGCCAAAAATACATGCTCTATTAATATGTATTCTGATGTCACTACTGCCAGTGTCTGACTCAGAATCATTTCTCAGAATTTTTTTTCCAGTAACTTGTGGAATGTGTTTATTATGAAAGAATAAAAAAAGTCATTGAGTAACTTTGAATAAAAAAAAGTTTTAATATTGTCTGATTTGGCTTCCTGAGAAAGTGAACACTTATTCCAACACCAGTTGCTCTTTTCTTTTGTACATACATCACTACATATATGTAGTCTTTGGCTTCCCTTAGTCAGTTGTGTCCACCGATTTTCACACACAGTGACTCCTGCTACCCCTCCTCTGAAAGGCACATAGAGAAGATTCTAATTCTTGAATTTTTTGGATGTTCTACATGAATATCTTGATATTCATGGGACTTGATATTCTTGGATTGGAAGTGTTACTGGAAACTCCAGGAACAAAAATAACAACAACAAAAAACCCTCCATTTCCTGAGAATTTGTTGTGACAGGCCTTACTGTAACCAACTGATTCGAAATCATCCCTCAATGAGCTGACAGGTGGATATTCCTGATAGCAACTATGGAACAATTTACATACATGTTGTAATAAAAAGTATTAAGTAAGCACAGGTAGTGAACTATTAGCAGTGGCATAGTAACTAAAACATAGCCTCTATTATTTGTACCTCTCCTATAGTAACACTGTGACTCTTACATATGAACTAAATATTTGAATAATAGTAATAATAATAACAACAAATAAAACAAAACAAAACAAAACAAAATTACTGGCCACTGAACGCATCAGCCAGTACTTTACACAAAGGTAGAACACTAGTGCTTAATTAGTAAGTAGGATTTTACCCTCTATGTGGGGCAACTCAGCCAGAGTAGCTCCACAGAGTAGTTATGTTGTTTGGAGAGGTACACTAGTAAATATTTTATATTGAAAATACGAAATGATCTTTGGAAAAAAAGGTTAAGCAAGGTCTCTGCAAATTATGCTCATTTTGCAGAGAAAAGGCAGGTACAGATACCATATAGTAGAACCAAATGAGAGTCACTAGTTTCTAAAAGATACTACATGGCAGAAATATCACTGAAGTTGAACATTTCTCTGAACCTAGGGTAGAAACAAATGTTCTGCTGAATGTCAGCTTGTTGAGGAAGGTCTTTCTGCTTTGAACCAGAACCCTGTGAACTATCACTGAACAAAGCTTGCATACCCAAGGCAGAAACTATCTTTAATGTCTAGGCCTTTTTTGCAGTATATCTGGAGAAAAAAAAAAAGAGAGAGAAAAAAGGGAAGCATACGGTCAGAACATCCTTCACTGAATTATAAAGCATCTGCAGAGAGTATGCTTCATTTATTCTCTGAAAAGAAAATTTGTTTAATTTTGCATATATCAAGATATACGCAATATGCATATATCAAAGTATATGTTCAGGAATATTGGGCCTTGAATTGACTATCTCAATACACTCTCAAAGTGACCAGCCAAATTATTCTAGGGGAAGGACTGCTGCAACTGACAGCGTAACAGCAGTATGTCATGAGGTTCGTCAAATGACATGTTAGATGTATGTGATCTTTTCTCCAGTTGCTGCTCCAGAAGCATATGAGTTTCCTATGGGCTAGCTACCATATCTACCAGCTCTCTGCAGATATCACAGATGTGCTAGAGCAGCTAAACTGAAACTAGCTGTTTAGGTTAGCACTTGAATCAGTCCCTTATTGTCCACTGCCCCAAAGAAGGGAAGGAACAGTTAGCAGGTCAGCTAAACAAAAACCCTGGGCTCTAGTACATTTATTTGTAACAGACTTTGCTTGAGCCTACTGACTCTTTGGATCTACTTGAATACAAGCCCGAAGTTTATTTGAAAACAGTATGATATCTTTCACCATCTTTGGGGGAGATTGCAGGTGATATTTATACACCCCCCCCCACACACACACTTATGTATATACACTGTAAAAATTATTTATAAAAATAATAGATAAAAAACAATTAGTGGAATTGTTCCACAACCACAAAGCAGACAGCATTTCTCCAAGGAACTCCAGGATATTGCTGGTAAATCTCTTCTGTCTTATTTGATAACACTGGTCCCAATCACTGCTAATCCTAAAAACCTTTTTTTCCTGACAAATAAATTCAAGTTCACGTGCCTATAAAATTGAGACAGACTCATGTAGCATTGCTTCACTGAGAACAAAGTGAAACAGGACTCAAGGAAGACATATTTGGCTATTAAACATTCATTCACGCTTGTTCATATATGTAGGTACAAATTTCTCATAAAAGATTTGGATATTATGGCACTTTACTTAGAAAGCAAGGCTTGTGGAAAAAAATGGAAAATGATCTAGTTGATCTACTAGATTCTATTTGATAGAATTATCAAATCTAATAGCAATAAATCTGATTAATTCACAGATCAGTTCAGGCATGTCTGTGTGTCATTGTAGCTTTGTAGCATTTACATACTAGGATGTAGACATAAATTCTACTCTTGATCAATAAGCTGCAGTAGTATTTGGATCCACATCACCATTTATACATCTGTTTCGGTGCAAAATCTACCCTAAAATGAACAGACCTACTGGCAAAATACAAACACTGCATACATCAAGAACCCATATACTTCTGACTAGAAAGTAGACAGTAACAAACAAGAAGTTGGTACTCGCAGAAAAAAAAAAAAGAGTCTTCTGAAGATTGATAAAGGTCTCTAACTTTTCTCTAAAACTTTTCCCAGAGTGACACTTGCCTAATTTATAAATACATAGTCATTTACATAAATACAGTCTGTGAAAAGTAGTCACATATGGTTACTGTGCAGTTGTCACTTTGAAAAGCTTTGTCTCATTGGAATACTTTTGATATAGCGCTGCTATCTAACTGTGTGATTTGCTTTTTCAGAAATGTGTTATATCAAGGTATTATTTTTTTCATTTCCAAACTTTGCTTCAAGCTTTACCATGTAAGCTTTAATTAAAAATGACTTGTTAAGACACGAAAAATGAAATTAATTGCCTGAATCCGACATCAGAGTGCAATGCCATATTCCAGGTCTCCTGGAACAGATGGTACTGATTCATAGGATTGTGAAGGACCACAAGCAAAGAGCTATCTTGGTTATGATAGAAGGAATCAACACATCTATACTGTTGGGTTGCAGCATGAAGAACCTGAAAAGAAAAGAAATAAAGATTCATCTTTCTTGCAGGCAGTAGTATGCGCAGAGGCTATAGCACTGATTTTACCAAAGATGTTCCAGGCCTTCACTATTCTAGAAGATGTATACAGGTTAGTATACCAAGCATTTGGATTCCGATAATATGAAGTGTTCAGGCATGTGGTAGCTGAACCTTCACTGCTATCTGTATTGAGAAGAGACGCTCTCTGTCCTCTATTCATCTAGACAATCCTGACATTGAGACTGTAGGAGGCAAAGCCATAGAGTTATAGTTTAGAATGATCTCCACCTCCTAAGAGTGATCACGAATGAAATGAAAGAAAAATTTCAGGTAAGATGATTGTTTTCTGCCTTTCTGTAAGATGAATTTTGATCTTTGGCTTGCAAAATTTCGATACATAGAGCTTGTAGTCACGTCAAGTTTCATCATGACAAAATTTTCTGTTTTCCCATAACAGACAGGTAACTGCAAAGAATATTTTCACATACACTGGATTATTGAATCCCATAAGGTGAGAAAGGGTCATATTAAATGGTATATTAATTTTGTTTCCATCACACGTTTAGTTTTGATGGTAGTTCACGACCAAAAAGGCCAGCTACAGTACAGTCAAATCAGGAAATTAAAAGCAGTTATAAACTAAATACCAGACAATTACATACTAAATACTAGCTGATGAAAAATAGCTTAAGAACATTCTGATAAATATTTATCAGGACTTAAACTGAATCAATTACCTAGTACAGAGTTATTCTTTATTCTGTTATTAGTTCTCTGTACATCATTCTGAAGAGAGACTGTATCTATATTACCATCAGTTAATAGATACCTGAAGAAGAACATGTGGTTGAAAATGCTCAGCAAAAATCCAGTCCGTCAAACAACGCTTCTGAGTCTTTTTTATTTCTGCTAAGCTTGATTCTGGGCTGTAATTTTCTGGACTCACCTCAAAACACAGCAACAAAACAAAATAATGAGGATCAACATTTCAGTGTCAGTTGTATTAAATACATTCTTGTCAACTTAATAGGCAATATTCCACATTGTATCACAGTTAATTGTACACATGTGCACATGCATAGATCAAAATGGCAAAATTTAATACAAAACACAATTGCTCCTAAATTTTTTTGTCTTTGAATTTTTATGGCAAACATAATCTAAATATTTTTATTATTAGGTTATATGTTTTTGAGTGCTGTAAGCAATTATGAATATTTAGACAGGCTCTATGAAATCACTTTAAAATTGCTATATTTATCCAGAGTATGGCAAACAGGTGTTTCTGAAGATGCCAAACTACACAGTCTATTAGCGTGACACAATTTCTCTCACTTTTCTGACTTTCTCTCAAACCATCATGCTAACATTTGAACTCTGGTATTCAGTGAAACCAGTACAGAATTACCATTAGTAGCTTCACCCTAATCCATCAACTTATACCTGAAAAAAAAAGATTTTATAATGTTTATGGCACTATCTCTCAAATATCACAAAATTAATATTCACATAAAACATCGCAAAGAAATCTCCAGTAACATATCCCTGCATTTAACAGTGTTTTCCATTGTTTCAAGTTATAGAGCGCTACTTATTCAATTCATCACACTTGCCATTTCAGAAATAAAAACATCCAGGTTTTTGTTTAACATGTCATCTCTCCCATCTTTGTCGCTTGTTTCCATCTGTCCTGGAAAATAAAAGCAGAAGATTAAAAAGAACTCCAAAAATTTTATCCTTAAACACAAAGGTCAGAATGATAGAGTTTCCTTAACTTCCTCTGAAGAGATTACCTCCAGATTGCATCTTTCAATCTAGTAAATACATGAACAGCTCTTCCACACTTACTTCCTAAATGAGCATTTAAAATTCTATGGGCAACAAGTCCCAGACAGTTCAGTAAAAAAAAAAACCACAAACCGACAGACAGACAGACAGAAAGAAAGAATGAAAGAGAAAGATGAACTCTGAACCCTTTATCCCCTTTATAATTTAATCTGAGAAATAATACTCAGTGTTCTTTTATAGATGAAAAAGAAAAACCCACAAATTAATTTGATAAAAAAATTTGTTCATTAAATTCATTAGGCTTTTAGAGTTTTATAACAACAGAACATTACTTATGCTGAGGATCTTGACAGTCTTTCCTGATAAACTATCTGCATTACAGTGGCACTGGATAGCTGCTGGAAACTTTAGCTTCATCTTTTCAAGAAGACAAAACATAACTCATACATTCTCAGTGATTTTATCTAAAAGTTTTCCACATATTTTTGGCCCAACATAAATGTGTCTGATCTGACTGTTAAAAAATGATGTTTAAACTTCTAATCTAGAACATCAGTTCTACAATTCTACTTACTCAGATTTCATCAGTCTTGTATTTTTCATATTCTCATAATTTTTGAAGTGTTCTCCTATAAATTTTTTATGGCTTGGCTAAATGCAAAGGTCAATTATATTTTGATTCTAATTCACATATACCAGGAAAACACTCTTCCTGTGAGAAAATACTATGGAAAGTTTGTTTGTATGTGGACAATAGCCAGCCCAGCTTCTAGATGTAGACTTTTAGTCTCTGCTTTTATGGGAAATTAGGTTCATTTATTAACTGCTATATAAGGATATAAAGAATCTGAAAGATACCTAGTCTGTCTTCAGTAAGCAACAGTTTCCTACAACATTTTATGTTTTTCTACAGATATTATTTTAGAGTTGCTTAAAAGATGTTTAATGTTATCTTACAAAAATCCCTAACTTTTGACACTATCTACTATACCTACAAAGATATCCAAAATACAGCCTTTGTGATTTGTCTGATGAAGAAAATTCATAGCCCTGATTTACCAAATGATATGGTAAATGGCAGATACAAATTCTTCAGGAATAATGTAAATGGAGAGTTTTTTACCGGAGCCTCCTGAAGATTTCCCATTAAGCTTCTTTTCCACAAGGAAGAGTTGTCTCAGCTGTCTTGCAAACCCAGCTGGATTATCCCAGGGGATATAAGACATTTCAGATTCACTTCTGGCCATGGTCCCACAGCTCTCCAGGAGACCAGAGTCACTCGGCTCAGTCAGCCTCAGGCTTTCAAAAGTAAACACTTTGAAGGCTCTTTCTACTTCCCAACTGGTAAATTCTATAGAAGAATCATAATCATTCACTGAAAATATCCTTATGATTCAGGAGAAGATAAATATAGGACTATGTGAGCTTATTGTTCTTACTAATTCTACAAAAGCTGATTCCTTAATGCTATTGGGTCGAACTATGAGTGCTACATTTTACTCTGTATTCCAAGTCTGATGGGTCCAAACTGCAAAATGATAAGCCTAACTATTAACCCATCTTAAATGAAGCGCTTGCTACATATGAATACCGATTGGCTTATTAACTTTTGTATTGACGACGTTGATTTAAAAATACTGAGTAGACTTTACTGAACCAGATTAGCAACTAGGTATTTAAGTTATATTTCAAGAAAAGGCTTCCATTAGCGCTTTTATTATCTCATGTACCTTCTCTAAGTATCAAGGTTTTTATTCTCTTCAGGAAGAATTTTACAGGTAGTTTACATAGAATTATGCAAAATGCAAAGGCAACAGTATTTGTGATTGAACACAGTGCTGTCTATATAAGAACAATAATTATGAGAATTATATTTTGTTCATAATTCACATATACCAGAAAAACACTCTTCCTGTGAGAAAATACTATTGAAACTTTGTTCATATGTGGACCATAGCAGCTAGCTAGTCATCACAGAGTAAACTACCAAAACATTTTTTTGCATTTTTTTTATGATTTTTTCACTGTGTATATCATAGTTGCATCCATATTCCAAGAAAAGGTAACTGTAAAAGCAATTATGGCTCATAAAGTGAGCATATTCTGCTGATTGGATAAAGGGATTACTATAAAAGCCACTTTGCTATTAGCATTAGCAATTAGGTCGTTGCTAAATACAGTGTTTATGGCATTGTGTCCCAAAATTCATTCTGTGTCCTAAGGTAAAAATGGTATTTTTGTACAAAAAAAAACAAGCAAAAAACAACAACAAAAACACCCTCCCAAAATGGTGTGTATTTATTTAATAAATAGAGTTCTGACGTACTGCCAACTCTTAGCCACACAAAACTAGTATAGCCTTGCACAGTGACCATAAAACGGAGCTCTGAATTTAGCCTAACTTTTAGGGTAGGCTAAGGTCCCACCAAGAAACTGAAAACTGGGAAATGCTGCACAGGGTTTTAGGTAACTGAAAACATTTGTCCACAGATTCCTGCTATATAACAGGATCATTAACCACAATAAAAAAGTATTAATATCACTAAAAATAAAATCAATTCACCAGTAGTACAATAATGCATGAGCTCATGAACTCTAGCCAAGCGTTTAGTGTTGTCCTCAGGTGAAGGAAGGATGAATTGGAGAATTTTTTTAAGAGGTAGCTTGTCCAACATTTCACGCTCAATCTGTTCTGGATTGAAGTCCTCTTGGTTCTGGAACAAAATTGAGAATATCAGAACTAAAGTAAATCTATTATGGGAGCAGATATTTTGAGGGGGAAAATGACAGGCAGAAGAAAATAACTGAAAGTAGGTTTAGTCAGTGAATATTTGTCTAAAGATATTGGCCTTTGCTAGCCAGATTCAAAATTTCTGGAATACATAGCTGTGTACTGATTATTCAGATAGGCATCAGGACACTTACATACATCTATAAGTTGGTCTGCACTACAGCTCACAGAGATGAAGATCATAAACCCACTGATCATTCTGTGACAGTAATGTCACTATGGATTTTAAGGATCTTACACTTGGATTTTAAGGATCTAACAACTGTTGAGATTTCTTTGAGAATCCTTCAGTTTGTTCATTTAACATTATCTTTCTGTGTTCTGCATGACTTCCTGTACCTTTTTCCTGGACCACATCTCCCAAATTCATTTTTTTTCCAGCTCTATCCTGATTTTATTTTGCAGCAAGTACACGTCTGCCAAGAGCAGCCTCTCAGTGATTACTCAGTTTTGTCTTTTGCTTCAATGCCATCAGTGTATCAAGCTCTATTTTTAAAAAAAATACTAATTTAATCAAAGTTGGTAAAAGTGGTGCACAAACTGCAACCCAGCAAACTGGGCAGATGTTCTCCAGCCTAGCTATGAAATCTAGAATTAAATTAACATTTGTATTATCTTCAGAGTATTTTATATTCAGTGTTTAATGGTAAAGCTATACCTTGACTTCAAGAAAATTTGAGGAATTTGCAACCTCTACTTCAAAAGAATTCTAAACCTTGCAGTGGACGCTGAACCTTTTTGCCTATGTTGGATTTTGGGAAAAACAGCAATGACCTGTATATACACTATGCTTCTCCAATTCAAGTCCAAATGAATGCACTTCTTTTATTCACTCACAAACTTAGTCCTTTTTCTTATGTCTCTACCTCTTTCTGTTTATTCTAGTCTAGCTGCTATTCTACAGTTATAACTCAGTGTTTGTATCAATTTCATCTGCATTAGACTAAACCAGAAGATCTGTAATATTGCTTAACTGTGCCAATAGCTAAACTCTCTCATTAGTGAGATGTCAATTTAGAGCTCTCTACTTTGTGATCCATGTTCTCTGTCAATAACAGTCATATGTTTCACCTTAAGCAGACTACATATAAGTGTCAGTGAGCCCATCCAGTAGGAAAAATCTAGGCTATCCTACTCTTCTCTGTCAAAATACCACTCTGTCATTCATAGTGCATTATATATTGACTGCCTGTAGAGTTTAGACCTGTTTAGGTATTATAGATAGCACCATACCTTCAGTAGATGCAATCGCTGAGCCAGAGTATCATGGTAGTTTAGTAAGAGAGGGCCCCTGGGAGTCACAGCCTCTTTTTCATTGTATTTGGAAGAAAAGTAGTCAAAGAGATTCTGTTAAATAAGAAAGAGATAAATATAATTAACATCAATATTCAGTTATTTGTCAGTTCAAAAAGCAAGGAAATGACAATACAAACCTTTCTTTCACTGTCAGAAAGTGGAAGAGAAGGAAGGATGGAAGTTATATGATTTGCAATGGTATGATCTAGTCCATCTGCTCGCGGCTCTGGTACCATCAGGCTAGGTGGTGTAAGGTGTTCTTCACTTGCAATAACCTAGCAGACATAACACGTAGCTTTCATTACAGTATGATTGCTACCCAACTATGCTAAAATTACAAAAACATACCTTCACTATAAGCTACCTACAAGCTACACACACACATATTCATAAGTTTTCTTTGGAAAGAAAATCAAAATATTTTTGCACTAGCAGCAAAACTAAAGTTCTCTGTGTTAGTTTGAAATACAGAAAGCAGCAACCTAAATGTGTTCTCCTATTTTACACTTTTGGAATGATAAGAAGAAATACATTTCCAAACTGAAAAGTTAAGATTTTTTAATGTACACAGATAATAAGAAAATGACTCTGTATCAGATGTTGGATCTTATCCTGAGTAATTTTGCTTGAGTCTATTTTCAGATTATACTGCAACTAAACTAGAAAGAATAAAAACAGTGTTGAAAGAAGTGTTGAAGAAGAAATCTCATTCTAAATCATTCCATGGATTGTTGCTAATTTGTGACTGATTTTGACAGAAATCAGAAGTGTCAAGCATTAGCATAAATTCATGCCTCTTTTGGTGCTAAACTTGCCCTAGATGGGCATCTTTGTATAGGGACTAGAACAGTAAACATCCAATATCAAGATGATTGTTGCAGCATATGAAAAGTTGTTATTGGCTCAGCTTACAAATTACACCTTTTTCCTCATATGATTATATTGGATTTGCACTTTTGAAAAGATAACTTTGGGATAACACTGTATTTACAAGGTAAGTGCACTATACGAAAAGAGAAGAAGATCTCTGAGTCTTAATTCCTGTATATTGGACCTGTATATTCCTGCATTCTGGTCAGTTCCTCTAGGCACAGCCTCTTCCTTTAGGTTGAAACTTTTTAACTTTTTTTTTTTTTTGTCTTTGATCCATTCATAACAACAGTGCTCAGCTGAATAAACCACATGAATTGATAAGAAAATACTATTACCTGTTCCAACATGCAGTTCAAGATTAAAGACACAGAAATGCATTCCTCAGGAATCTGACTCAGCAAGTCATTATAATACCTCAAGTCGACATGAACAGCCAGAAGAGGGGCTTCTTCCTCTGTTGTAATAAGAGACAACATACTAAGAATTTTTCCGAAATACCAGTATTATAGAATAGTTCAACTTTTAAGCAATTCCATAGAAACACTAAAAAAGTCCACTTTTGCTCTAGCTTTTAAACTTAACTGTGATTTGCAATAGCTAGGTAAAGTGATTCTCTGAAGAATTTAGTTACCACTGCAGTTTCCAGAAATTTTAACAATGTATTCACTCAGAAACTACCCACATAACATCAAATCACACCTTTTGTTTACTGAACAAATAACTTCAGGGAATTGTGTTGTAATGAATGAATGGTGAAATACAGTCAACAGCTACAGAGCAACACTTTAATCTTTTGCATATACCTTGGAGCAAAACTGCTGTTGACAGAACTTCTTCTGCCTGCCCTTTTTTCTTTGAAGATGTAGTTGGTGATGCTGGATGTACCTAAAGGAAGAGAGAATTTGAAAAACTCAGAACAACTGAGAAATCCCACATGTAAATGTATGAGCTCACCTAACTTTTGAAAAGAGTAGAAGATAGTAAGCTGTAGTTTTATAAATGCTTTAAATGAGTCTGCATACAGTATCACTGCTACAGAATGGAGTAATCACATTTTTCCCTGTCACTAGTAGACAAGGCACTTGTCTACTATATAGAAAGGGAATCATTGGAGATTGAACCAATATTCTTGGATAGTTGACAGATCTGTAAGAAGATGCAGCAGTTTTGTGCAAGCACTATGTTTTTTCTAGACATGAGAGTGTGTAAAATATGTTCATCAGAAATTAAGCAATTTGATACTTTATGCCAATAACCTTATGATTCTTCAAGATTTCCCTTTCGTTTCCCTAATGTTCTGCTATTTTTTAATGAAGTGTTAAATGCTGAAGACAAAAATCCCAGTATCATTCCTAGCAAATTATACATAGAGTGATGGTCTAAGGTGAATTTTTGACTACCAAACTAAAGTCAGGTAATCCACTCCATGTAATAGTTATTCTTTACAAGAAGCATGGTAAAGCATAAAAGAGAGATCCTTACCTCTGTTACAGGGGATTGTGTCAATTTTTTCTTTGATAATGTAGGCACATTGATTAACTTGGTGTTTTCCAAGTAGTTACAATGTTGTCTTTTCCAGTCCAGGCAATCATACATTAAACAAGCAATACTATCAAACAGTCTAGTGCCACATACAAGCTAGGAAAGAAAAATAAGATGCAAAGAATGAACTTCAGATACAAGACTGACATATAATTTAGCCACAGGACTCTCTAGTTCTTTATCTAAAGGCTGTTTAAAAATCTGCTAAAGGACTTTTTCTCCACTAATTTAAATGTTTTATAGAGTGATTCTAAGAAAACAGAGCCTCATCTTCATTTGTCTAATGATTATTACGGCACTGTAAAATTGAGTGTTGCCCAATTGCTATTGTATGAAGCCTATCTGAATTTAACAGTAGCCCTCCAACTCTCTTCTAACAGGAAAGTAGGTCCTATTTTAGATGGGAAGAAACAGGGGAGATGTATCTTCTATACGATATAAATGCATGTTTGTATTGGTGATCAGCCTACGGCATATTTGCAATGTCAAATATTCCTCTGCCCTAAAGGGACAAAAGTTTAAAAACAAAAAACTAACCAAACTATCAATGGCACACTTCTTCACTGTTGTCGCCCTTCTAAAACAAAGGAAAACCTCAAGACTGATTCTGAATTCTAAAGCAGTACAAGAAACAAAATATCACCATACAATCCTAACTTTCAAAGGGAGAAAGCTGTATTTTCAAAAATTTGACAATCAAGGAGTCAAGGTAACTAAGGTGGTGTACTGTGGATAGCACTCAGGCTTGAAAGGAATAAAACTTTGACACTAGCTACTATTTTGAATATGAAATGTTTACCTATATACCAAAAACCTGCCTGAAGCTACATGCCTCAGGCTTCAGTGGCTTTAACTGAAGTGGCCATATTCTTCTTTTGTATATCCTAGACATTACAGGAAAGATGTAAAGTG
Organism: Crypturellus tataupa; assembly: GCA_034781795.1. Lineage (NCBI taxonomy): Eukaryota > Metazoa > Chordata > Aves > Tinamiformes > Tinamidae > Crypturellus > Crypturellus tataupa. Next base: position 337,909 of record JAWLRI010000146.1, read on the forward strand.
ATTTTAGACATCTGTTGTTGTTGCCTACTGCAACAGACCATTTTGCTTTCATGAAAGTAAGAGAAGACCCTTGGATTAAGGAGTTTGCCTGTAAGAGACTCATAACTTGCACAGTGTGAAAACATTAGAATGAGTCACACGAAAATAATGCACAAAGTGCATTTTACCATTTTCTTCTTGTCTGCTTAACACAATCACTGTAGTGCATGTTTTTCCTTCTTTTCTTCCCAGAGAGGCGTAAATACAAAAATAGGTGATTCTGTATCTCTAATGAGAGTGGCTGGAGAGCTGCTGCATATGGCAGTAGCAATCAGTTTAGCGAAGTCCAACTGCCATTACAGGAGCAAAGGTTGAAAAATATAAATCAAGACCCCGGAAGACAGGATACAAATTATGAAACTTTGAGAGATTTAAGAAATTATATATGGCAATTTTTGATGTGTATTATTGGTTTTGAACTCCTTACACATGACAAGAATGGTGACATTCAGTGACAACAAGAATTAATTACACTGCTTTTACTTAATCGTCCCAGATTGCCTGTGTTGTATATAGGCTTGATGCAATTACTTGGTCAAGAACTGTAAAAATGACAAACATTTGATGTCTCAGTTTTCTAAAATGAACCCCAGTGAGGAAGCATCAATTACCTTTAAGTGCTAAATGGAGATTAACTGACCCTTGAGTATCAAACATCTGCTTTCTCAAAATCAAGCTCTCTTTATGGCAGTTTACGGCAAAACAAGCACATCAAATCACTGATCATTTATGAAATACTTGTTTCAGTTATGTGGTATTTAAAGGGAAGATATTTGACAGAGAAGTTCTAAGTGCAGAATTTTCAAAGTTTATGTTCTTATACCTTTGCTAGCAGTATTAATTGGCACTGCTCAGTGGGACAGATGAAAAGGATTGTATAGTTACAGATTTATAATCCAATTTTTTGCTCTCTCCTCCAGACAGACACAGAGGCTCATCAAAAGAAAATTCTCTGAGTCTAACTATGAGTATGGCACTTGGAGAAAGACAACTATTTTTGGAAAAATTTTCATTCCTGAATACATGAAATATAAAGAAGGAAATTACTTTCTATTTATAATATTATATGATTGTTATATCCAATGTCTAACAATGTCACAAGAGTTCTCCTCTGTATGTTGGGCTTCAGAGATTCATCAAGCTAGGACTCAAAAACTCTCCAAGGAGGACCAGAACACACGCACATGACTTCATGGCCTATGTTCTTCTCATCTATTTCTTTCTTCTTCTTTATTTACTTTAGAACTCTGTTGAATTCTGAGTTACAGAAGCATGTGAGGTCATAACTACAATCTGCTAGAAAAATAAATCAGTGACAAATATGTTCTCTAATATGAATGCCTTAGAAACCACTGTGGATTTAGACAAATCAGTTTTCATCCCTTCAGGATCAAGGATACTTCTTAGCTCACAAGACTGTTTATACACAAGATTTAATATAGTATAAATGAATGTCCAGAGACTCTAGTCTGGTAGAAGTTTTTTATTGCTGCCATTGTAGACTGGAAGACACTGGGCCTTTTTATCTTGCTGCCTTTCAGATCCTATGCTGGAAAATTTTTCTAATGGTTCACTTTCTCTGCCAGTAGTAACGGTCCTGACTCACCAGAGTAAGCAAGAAACCAGAGGTATGCTTTGGGCAGGACAAAAAGAAATAGTATTGGATGAACTAAAACAACATCTAGATCAGAGAGTGTTCCTGCATTCATTTTCATTTCCTCTCATGACTTTTCTGACATTCAGAAGGAATAAAAAAATACAGTATTTTGTGTCATTTCATATCAACATCAGACTCTTACAAATTACAAATTGGGTCTATGTGAAGATCAAGAATTTATTTAATTCTTCCATTTATAAACTCTGTTGCTATGATATCCAATGTTCAGATACTCCAACTCAGATATTTTTATTCAAAGAACTCCTTTGAATATATGCTCAGTAAGCTTGTTGGATACCTGATAAATATTTTTATTCAAAATCACAAATTACTAACTCTTCTGGTTCTGCTTCATAGATGACAAAGCTCAAATTCTCACCATTCCTAAGGTGATGCTAAATATTACAAACCCGAAAGTGTGCCAACGCATTGTTATAAAGCAATCTACTGACCAGCATTTCACTGTCAGACCAATCAGGAGGAAAGGAACTCTCCTTAACTAGGTGATGAAGTCTGGCAACATCGAAGAGACTTGATCCATGCTTTCCACTGTTCAGAACTGGCTCCAAGTATTTCCAAAATGTTTCCAGGTCTTTGATAGCTTCATCCCTCTTTCTTTTCTCTATTTCTACAACTAAAATGTGTAAATATTAGATAAATTAGTACAAAGTCCTCTTTTTAAGAAAAGCATAAGTTGCATATTAGCCTTCTGTAAGTACTCTTAACATATTCCCATTCTTACTGACTCAGAAAAAAAATGATTCCCAACCTCAGGCTTAAAGAACTCCAGAAAGAAGAATCCTCAGAAAAACATAGCAATTCTTTTAGAGGAAAAAAAAAAATCAAAGAAACAAACAAAAAAAAGAAACAAAACTCCCAAAATACTTGAAATTCAGGGAAAATAAAAATCCTATGATGCCTGCGTATTGACATCCTTTTCAAAGATACCAATACCCAGTCCAAATTGTTCTATAAACATTGAGTCAGCAAGCTATTTTATTACCACTACCCACCCCCAACTCCATCCTTGCTTGCCCCCCACCCTCCTCTTCAGAAAAAATGGCTAAGGTACAGCATTACTATGAATAGTTAGTTTAGCAACTGTATGGTTTCCATTCTTATTGTATTGTAGTGATCAAATTTCAAAGGTGCTCTGACTACAGAGAAAACTAGGTCTTAATACCACCAGTAAGGCCAATCATGCTCTGGAATCAAAGATCAACAATAATTTTAACAGCCTAAATTTAAGAGATATAGACAATAAACCTGCAGTATTCTGCTTTCATTTGAAGCGTGGGTTCTCAGCACATCTAATATCTAAATATCATAGCCAAATATACCGCTAGCATAATTTCAGTGTCCTCATGAGTTTCAAAAAAAAAATCTATAAGGCTGTAGATTCTTCCAGAAATACTGACCCTCTTTATAATTTTCAAAGTTATGTATGCCTTCTGTAGCTGCCATTAAAAATCATGGCTAATTAACTTATAAAATAGCTGTATCTTTACTGTAAAGATATGTATCCTAAAATCAGTGCAGAAAGGTAGGCAGCCTGGAAAGTCTGCCAGAAGGTTCTGTTTCATAAGAAATTCATATGAGTTCAAGCAGAGACTAAGTACTTAGAAAATAAATAAAACAAATCCACTGAAGATTGCTAAAAAGACAAAAAACATCAGGATCAGGAAAATCCCGTGACTTGAAAGTACTTGGAAGACAGGTGAGGTTGTAGTTGGAAGGGTGGTGAGAATGGAAGGGGAAGTTTCCTACATGCATTTCCTACTTCTCTTTTCCTTCTCCTATTATTTTCTTGCATTTCATATTTTCCTACTATTCTCCTTTTATTATTCTTTAGGCACCAGTTTATGGAGACAGAAATATGGTCTAGATGATCACTTCACTTTATAGAGTTTTGTGCTCCTAATTGCTCATCAGAGCTTTTTTTCTTCAACTGCTCATGAACGATACCATGTAATTCAGGACAATATCTACTCTGTGGCAATACTCCCCTAACAAGGTTGGTTTTCAAAGCTGGTCTTGGCAGTATCAAGGGCTGCTCAGTCATGGATCAACGAGTTTGCGTTTTTGAATGAAACATGAATGGCACTGTGCTACTAGCACTGTGGACAGAAAGTCCCGTTTACAGTAGAAGAATAACATTTTAAAAACTCTGTCCCACAGTTTAATTAATTTAAAAAAATGAAAATAGGTTTAAAAACGGAGTTTTTCACTTTACCAAACATTACAGCTTCCCAGCATCAATCACCTGCGTTGTTCTGGTCTTTCAGTACTGTCCCAACCTCATTCTTATTCCTGCTTTTCGAAGGCATTTCTTTTCTTAAATACATTTTTCTCAGTATAAACTCTCTTAGAACAAATTAAAGTTTTAGTAAATAGCCCCAAGGAAGCTAAAGGGAGATATTGTCAATGGAGAGTTGGGACAACTCCATAGAATAACTGAATGACCTTGAAGTCTTCAGTGACAGAAATGAGAAAATATTTAACTCTCTGATTTGGGACCAACTCCCCCTTTTTATAATCAAATTAATTGAAAATGTTGGAAGAGAAGCATCTGGTGTATTGTAATAAACCAGACAGCAATTTTCTACTTTAACTATGAAAACAAGAATCCTAGGATTGTTATGATGTATGTGTCAAATTAGCCACTTCCAGCAGACAAAAAACAATTCCATTCTGTCAGACTGAGAAACTCAGTTTCTGAGTTCATTTCTGAACAGTAACCCAGAAAAGTTGAATTAATAGTGGAAAATAGTGGAGCATTGGAATTTAACACACAACAGATGCACATCAGCCGTATGGATACAGGGGAAGTGGCTACCAATAGTGTATCTAATCACAAAGGGCACTTTGCAGCACAAAAGAGGAACATGCTGACCACATTCTGATTTGACTAGGGCATAAAATTAACCCAGGGCTTTCCAAATTTGAGCTAGGTTCTCCTTGGAAGCAGTGGAGAACTCTCCCTTTGGGTTGGGACACTGTCTGAGGAGACTCCTTGAGTTTGAGGGTGAGCGAGTGATTATTGTGCATTTGTACATAAGGGCTAGCTAAGAACTCGGTGGTGTAGTAGAGCAATTCCTGTACTGACATCTGAAACCTGCTTAGCAAATGTTGCATTTGAATAAATAGTGCTATTTGTGAACTCGACTTGCTATTTGGAATGCAGCTGGACCTATAGTCAAGAGACTGTAGGTCTGGATCACAAGGTGATTCCTCTCTTAATACATTTGCCCTTCTTAAAACAGCAACACTAGTATTTTTGCAGAAACAGAAATTAAGCTGATTATAGTCCCTTAACTAGTTGTGGTTCTTTTCCTGTTCTTCTCAAGTCTTTTTCCACTGTCTCACTTGTCCTTACAAGTTCTTAAATGTAAATGGCACGAAGATCTTTAAATAGGATGCAGTAAATTCATCTGAATTCGCTAATCTGAAAACTTTTCTACATTATTTAGGTGATATTCAGATACTCTACTGGTTCACTCCCAGTTTGATGTTGATATCTTATTTCTCCATCACCAGTGTTAATTGTGTGTAATAATAGTCATTACTTGTCTGCAACTCATATTTATAGTGAAGAAATATTAAACTCCCCACAAAGCACATATCAACAAGATGTATAAAAACAAAGCTTGTCAAACAAATTCAAACATGCCATCAGGCCATAAGTTGATTCTATGATTCCTTAGGTCTTAAAAGTAAATCCACATGATCTTGTTAGTTTACCTTCAATGGCTCTTTAAGATCAAATTCCCTACTGCCTATACAATCCAGCTTTTAGTATTCATGGTAAGGCAATATATGTTCTGGTCAACAGAAATGAGAGTAGAATTCTTATACAGTCTTCAAAACACCCATATGGGTAGATGGCTTGCATACATCATGATCAGAATTGGACTGGTTCACAGCATCCTGTCCATGTCCATCAGCACACATAAGCTATCCTTGTGAGCCTTTCCTGCCCAACACACCCTGAACACTATTCCTCCCTTGGAATCTTTACTGGATTGCCTGTGCCTTCACAGCGGCATCAGGGTCTGCAATAACAGATTTCCCAGCATCACAGGGAACCTTGTACAATGCTTTTGCTACAAAAAGTCACAATGCACAGTTATAATTAGAATCACAATTAATACTTATAACTACCATACTCACTTTTCTCACTTCCAGCTTTTTATCACTTCACTTTGATGTATAGCTAAAACAATTCAGGTTGGAAGGGACCTCAATTTTCTGCTCAAACCAAGTCATTATGGAATTGAGACCAGGTGGCTCAAGCTATTGTCCAGCTCACCTGAACCTACACAACCCCTCTGAGCAACCTGTACCAATGTTTGACTAACCTCAGGGTAAATCTTTCTTTGTATCTCAACAGAACCTTCCATTTCAATTCATGACCATTGCTTCTTTTCATCTTTTCATGCAGCTGAGTAAACAGTCTTACACTTTCTTGATAATCCTCCCATAGGTATCAGAAGAATAGTATTAGGTGTCCCATAAGCCTTTTCCAGGTTAAACAAGCCCAGGTCTTTCAGTCTCTCCTTACAGGACAAGTGCTCCAAGTCCTCTGACCATGTTGGTGATTGTTGGGCTCACTCAATTTTATCTGTATATTTCTTCTACTGTGTAGTCCAAAACTCTTTTCTCATGAGTGCCAAGTAACAGGGAATAATCACTTCACTTGATCTACTGGCTATATTACCCAGAAAAATAGCTCAGTATGAGTAGCTTTAATCAATGACTAATGTTTAGCTTGCCGCCACCATGATCACAGGTCTTTTTCAATACAGTGGCACTATGCAGTTAGCCAGCCTCAGACTTTACAAAGTGTTAATCTGTGGCAACTTCACGAAGATCATTAAGGGACTGGAGCATCTATCTTATGAGGAAAGACTAAGAGAGCTAGGCCTGTTCAGCCTGGAGAAGAGAAGATTGAGAGGAGATTTGATCAAGATGTACAAGTACCTTAGGGGTGAATGTGAAAAGGATGGGACCAAACTCTTCTCCATGGTGGCCAGTGGCAGGGCAAGGGGTAATGGGTACAAAATAAAACACAGGAAGTTCCATCTCCATGTGAGGAAGAACTTCTTTCCTGTGAATGTGACAGAGCCCTGGAACAGGCTGCCCAGAGATGTTGTGGAGTCTCCTTCTCTGGAGATCTTCAAAACCCATCCGGCTGTGACCCTGGGCCATGTGCTGCAGGTGTCCCTGCTGGAGCAGGGGGTTTGGACAAGATGATCTCTAGAGGTCCCTTGCAACCTTAACCATTCTGCAATTCTGTGAACTTCTCTGACTGGGGCCGCACAGCTAGCTAGGCATTTACTTTGAAATGATCAAATGATCCATGTTTTCTTAACAACAAACAATCCTGAATAATGATGTATAAAATTTAATAAAATGTTGTCTTTGTTATTTTCTGACTACTGCACAGATCAGTAATTGCAGCCACTGACTGCTTAGTCCTTGTTACCACTATCATTGCTTCTGCTATCTAGCAGAGGCAAGTCTGGCCAGCTGTATCATTTTTGCGTTGTTATTCACAGGTAGTATGTGCAACCACAAGGCACAGAGAGAGGTAAAAATAACATCATAAAGTCTTGACAAGAAATAAAATAGTCCTCTTTCCACACATTTTTTTAAGATACATGTTCTTATCACAAAATACCTTCAGGTGAAAGAGAAGACTCTTCTTGAAGTTTAGCCTCTTCCAAGTATGCCTGCAGCGGTTCATAATTCTCAGAAGAAATCCTAATTACACTTGAAATATTAACCCCAAGATCAGATAGCACTGGCAATAACTGAGGGTTGTGGAAATCTAAAATTATAAAGTAGTGATGGGCACCATCATCTGGTTCATCATCTGTTCAAAATAAAACAAAAGCAGTTTAGACCAAGGGATTTTACAGCTATACAAAATTCTGTTCTGTCTTGACTATATAGGTATAATGCAAACTTAGATCACAGAAACAGTTCATTCATAAATTCATTCAGATAATTACATATAATCCTTAAAAATATAATATTCATATAGTTATTATTTACTATATTTATATTATATTTATTATTGTATTGACTATATTTAAATGTACAGGATTCTGTGGCAACTCACACAAAACCAAGCAGAAAAACTACAACTCAGAATGTAAACTTCTTTGAAGAAGCACCAGGAAATAATGTGTTGCAACATTTTTTGCAGTTGGTTCTCTTTAAGAAAATTACAGTATGCTCTGGTTCGAGTTATCCTATTTCATGTGGCATATTCCATTACACACATAAAAACATGCACCCACATACACAGAGCAAGTCATTGCATCTGAGCCGAGAGATGGTGTCACCTGTAATAATTTTGAAGGACTGTCTGAATTGTGATTTGTCTCACTGCTTACTGCTCTCTATCTAGCAGGTTCATGTTTGCTAGACGGCTTTCTGTCAAAACCCCAGAGCTGGTAATACCAACATATGCTAGTCCTTCTGGTTGGCAAGAGATATACCCAAATTTATCCTGATGTAAAGATGAGAAGTTTCATGGAGTGGCCACTTTCTTTAGGTTTATTATTTTTTGTAGAAATATGCACAGTAAGTTGAAAATATTTTAAGTTTTAGCTATTAAAGATTAAACATTTTATCATGTTAAAAATATAAGCAGGTATTCAGACAAGTATCAGATACTTGAATATTCTGCTTGAGTATCTATTTCAAGACAATGGAGACTACTTACTGCAGTTCCTGTATCACTCCACTGACTGTGGAACATTTATATTTAGCAGAGACTACCCTGAGGTGGTGAATGTTTGTTAATACAGCTCACTTAAAAACTCTTCAACTACTACTCAGTTCTTGTACTTATTTGTCCAGGAATTGTTCCTTCTTGCTGCAGAAAGCTGATTCTGGATTACAATCTCAAAATATACCTGATTCAACATGAATGCAAGGTAAAACGCTTACAAGTTACTTCTGTTGGAGGGGTATTCACAATGTTTCCAGGGAACTCTCCTGCCTTATATCTTCAACACTTTGGGAAGAAAAAGCATTGACACACACAACTGAGCATTAATGACTTTTAACAAAGGAGGATATCTGCATAGTAGCAGAGATGAGAGGGGTGAGGAGATCACTTCTGCTGCGTATATGATAATGATTGCCAGCCGTTCAACAGTGATAGTTATGATTACGCTAATAATCACGACTTGTTCATCATAGTCAATCAGTTCTACTAGTCGATGACTAATTTGAATTCAAGTGGATCACAATATCAATGCAAATAATCCAAAGATTAGCCAAAACCAGAAATATTCCATTTCAGAACTGTAATAATGAAATAGAGATGAATGATAAAGCTGTTCTTCACCACCAGGAGATACAGACTGTCCTTGGGTTCCAGATATAGATATCAGTAATAGCTCAAACTTCTCTGGAGCAAATATTGGAGAATTTTCTCTTTTGCTTTTGCTTGAAATAGCTGCAGTAAAACAGCAAAGAATACGGAAAACAATTTCCACTATTACCAACTTTTAAGGAACGTAGTTCTTTGCAAATCACCCATTCAGACAGATATGTGTAAATAAAGTCTTTGAAAGTACTGTTGCTCTGGGTAGAAAAGTTCTAGGCATGTACAAGCTCTTGACACTTAGAAGTGAATCTGGCACCACTTTATCCAAAGACAAAATACAGCTTTAGCATGAGGTCCTTGACCTTGAGGTCCTCAACTGCCATGGACTTGAAGAAATAGACACAGTAGTTGTACCATATTTAATGTTTGTTTAGAATGGTCTCCAGAAGCTTCAGCAACACTTTCATGATCTTCTCTTGGAAGGGACTTTTAGGTGGAAGTATTTGTCAGGAAGAATGAAGAAACAAGTATCTCTCCATAAAAAAGTAGCTGTTTTCCTTCTAGCGTGTAAGCCACTGAATGAAAAAGATTTGTGAAGCCCAGTGTTTAACCTGTAATGATTGTTGAATTTAAGTGCTGGTAGGAGGATTGTTAATTATGTACGTGCAGAATATCAGGAGAATTCCTTTTAGACAGTCTGCAAGTCTTCCTATGCATTTTGTAAAATTCTTTGGGACCAATGACACAAATTCCAGTTAATAAAGATCATAGTTTAACAGCAGTGCTGATCATTCACAATAAAAAGTCTGAAGACTTGATGTTGCGTATGTTAAACAAAGATACCTTTCATGTTTGTTAGATTTTGGAGGGTATATCTTTTCATTATCTGCAACTAACAAAGCAGTAAGTTCAGAATATGGGGGAAAAAATCCTCATATCTTATAGAGATACCTGGCATTTTCTGCTCACTACTCAGGCAGTAGGAAGAAGGAAAACTGTTGCAGCTGGCCAAATTGCCTCTGCAGAGCCCAGCAGAACTTCATTACTACCACTAAAGCCATTCTGTGCAGTATATTTGCTACTGATTTCACAAAGCCATGAGTTTTCTACATAATTTTAGGTTGGATTACTACAGGCATTAACACTTTTTTGAACACTTGTCAGTTTCTGAAAAACATTAAAATAATCAAAATAATGATGATTACAGTCAAGTCTCAACTAGAAAAATGAGAAGCTCTGAATGGAAAAGTGCTATTCTGTTCCTGTACACCTTAGTGAGATCGATTAAGATTCAGATCTGTTATACCACCTGGACTGGTGTTTCTTAGATGCTTGAAGAGTATCATTCTTCTAGAATAAGATACAAATACAGGTCTAATTAAAGAGTACAGAAAACCAGAATTGGTTTAATTGGAGATTAGTGGGTACACATAATGCATCCAAAATCAGTGTTTCCCCAGCTAGAGAGATCCAGTATATTTAAACATAGTTAAACATCTTATGGTCCAAATTAAAAACAAGTCTGATCTAATGAGGAGAGCTAAGTACATTCTCCAACATTTTTGGTTCCAGTAACATTTATAAACATTGATGGATTCAGAATTTTTTTAGGATTTTTTTTTTTTTTTTCTCAGCACTGATTGGCATTTTATTCCTTAACTTGTGTAGCTCGCTTCTGGAGCAGATTTCTTCAGGTCCCAATTCTACACATTTTTATAGCAAATGAAATCATATGGCCCTTTGTACAGAATCTAGCTTTACAACCAAACAATGTTGCACAGCTTTATTATGCTTTCTGACACAAGGAGAAAGCTGCCCTTTGGATACTGTCACCAATGCATTTAGTTCTGAAATCTTTATGAAAGCATAAGTTAGGATAATAAGGATAATAAGTTAGTCATTTTATTTTCATCTTGCACATGCCAAAACGTTTTGTCATTCTACTTATATGCACACATATATACATTCTACATACATATACCTCATCTAGATTTTATTCCTTGGACTGTATGATCGATCCTACTTCTAAGCAGGACACAAGGCCCTACTCAGATGAAGAGTGGCAATGCTATAATATTCCAACATGGATCAATTCAAAATACTAAATGAGAAGCAAGATTTGAAGTGCTTTAGCATGTTTATCAGAAGCTTATCTGCTTTTTTTCTTACATACCAATGTATTTGACTTCCTGGGCCTCTTCTCCTCGTCGTTTTAATTTGGTGATTGTTTTTACAGTAGTTGCTGCTTGAGGGGCCACTTCTATTCTTCTTCCTTTCATTTCTTTCTCAGGCATCTTTGCGCCAGCTTTCTTTTCCCTTTTGCCAGGAGTTTTAGTTTTCTCTTTCACTTTGTCTTTTTCCATCTTTCGTTCTTCTTCTGCCTAATGAGATGAAAAAAATAAGTTCTTGTCGTGGCCTTTATACAAAACAACAGGCAAAATGCCATGAAATTGTAGTGGCTGAATATATTATTTATCTGAGTAGTTTTTTCTCTCAGCCATTAAAATGCTATTGCATTACAGATATCTTAAACACTCTTATCCTATTGAGCCACACTATTCAGTTTATTATATTCCTATTAAATCTTTGTGTTAAAACTTCACATTAAAAAGGAACTGATAGAGGTTGAAAGTATAACGAAAGTTATATTTAAAGTTAATGAAATTAAAACTAATGAAATGCATATTAGTAGAAAGAAAAGAAGAGTGACGGTTTCCTGTGTCTGCAGAGGAGAAGACTGAGAGGGAATCTGCTCAATATGTACAAACGTATGAGGGGAGAATGTGAAGAGGATGGGATCAAATTCTTCTCAGTGGAGGCCAATGACAAGACAAGGGATAACGGGTGCAAGGTGAAACACAGGAAGTTCCATCTCCATGTGAGGAAGAACTTCTTTACAGTGAGAGTGACAGAGCCCTGGAACAGGCTGCCCAGAGAGGCTGTGGAGTCTCCTTCTCTGGAGAACTTTCCAAACCCACCGGGATGCCACCCTGTGTCACGTGCTCTAGGTGTCCCTGCTTGAGCAGGGGAGTTGGACTAGATGATCTCTGGAGGTCCTTTCCAACCTTAATCATTCTATGATTCTGTGATTTGGATAGACTATCACTATAGCACGTCCATTATCAGGAAACTTTCCCTGAACTGAAAGAAAATAAGGCAAAAAAACCCCACAATTTTTCTTTAGTATCTTTGTTAATTCTCTTGAGTATGGCACAAATAACACTGTTTTGTCTTTGATGTAGATATCTGTCTACTAAACCCAGAATCAAGAGCCCCATGCTCATTTCACAGAGGATATTACTCAGCCATTCTCATTATTTTCAAACAAACAAAAGAACCTCACATTAAGTTCTACTCTGTAAAAAATGAAAAAGAATGGTGTAAGTATCCCAAAGTCTTACATTATAAGCCCAGAAAATGCCAGTCTAAAATTAAAAGAAACCATAATATATTGAGGCAGAGAGAGGTGCTGAGAGGGTCAGAAAACCTCCACCTTATTCTACCCAGCCGCACGACTGTGCAGTAACTATACAAGAATGGCATTTAAGGACAAGCATATTAAAAAGTCATTAGCTTAACTTGTTGTTGCCCTCCCTACTACTGTAACATTAAAAGCAATGAAAGCAATGAGAAAAGCTTCCTGTGCAAATGAGATAGATAGGTTAGTTGAAACTATAGTGTTTTTCCTAGACCCAGATGGAAAAACAGACTTTTGGCTGCAGAAAGTGACTCCAGGTCAAATTCAGTACCAAAGCAGAACCAAAGTTCAGTACTTTCCCTTTTTCATGCATTTCATTTTTGTATCATTCAGAAATAACTTCAAGAGATTCTTAAGACTGTTTATATTGCGGAGTGGTCTATATTGATCACTTTTCATAATTTTGCATAAATTTTTCAAATTTATTCCCTTTGGACACTGAACACCAGAGATATTTTGATACTAAACTAGTTAATGCGTCAAATCATATCACATAATCAACAGTCTATAATGTTCAAAATGGATTTATTGCACCTGAAATACTTTATGTAATTAAATCCCAAACAAGCAAAGACACCTTTGTCAAGGTTCAGATGAAGAGGCCCAGCTGTCATTGATACCTCAAAAGGTATAAAACTCCTCTCAGTACTTTTTCTTTTCCCATCCTCAATGTAATATTTCTCTTTGCCTACAGGGTGCCGCTTTCTGTTGAGCTTTTTATCTTCCACTTGTTTTATATTCTAGAATTTTGCTATTTTAAACTATATATTACACAATCATACTATCTGAAACAATTTTCCATTTCAGCTGCCTTTCTACTTTTCTGAATATTAATTTACACGCATACACTTGTCAATCTGTGACAAACTTCTGCTTTTACAGAAATACATAAATTTTAGAGATAAAATAATGGTTTATTTTTTACTTTTCTGCTGTTGTTTCCATTTTGCCAATCTGTTCTATTAAGTGTATCTATTCCACAGAACAATGGACAGTTAGTTTTCTGAGAATGAATCTCCGTGTAACAACTCTCGAGTTGCTGTCAATGGAACGTGTTCTGTAAAGGTAGTCAGAAAAGAATAAATATTTTATTGTAGATTATTTAGAATTAGAATTCTAAACTAAAAGCCAGTTTTTGTCAATTCTATTCTGCAGAACATCCTTATAACCCATAGTCTTGCCAGTTCTTAAGTTCGCCTTTGTCTTTCAGCTGCTACTGCTGCTATGTTTATCTGTCACACTATGATATAAATATAAATCAATGAGTGCAAAAAAAGTGTCCAGACTGTGTGTTGAAAACTGAGAAGAAATTGTAAATTTCAGAGATGCTTCTGCTTTCAATATTGATTATCCTCGGATTCTCCAGGAAAATAAAACTATAGTAATCTTGCCAAACCAACAACAGTAATCTTGCCAAAGATATAAGTTCCATTTTAATAATGAAGTGTCTAATCCTTAAACTTTAAAATACTAATTGCCAGTTTACGCATCAGCACTGACTGATATCTAAGTGAAAAGCCTTTTCTTCCACATCTATTATAAACTATCTGCTCTTTGCCTCCATACTTTCAATTCTTCTTCAGGTTGAGAACACATTTTTTTTCCTCAGATTCTTTCTTCATCAAGAATTAACTGGTGTTTCTTCAATTATGGATACAGAAACTTAAGCAAGAGGAGGAAGATGAATTTATGCAAACAGCACTTGAATGGAAGTGCCTTGAAGAAGTTAATTAGGCATCCACCTTAAGGCATACTCTTGTACCTTCTTTTCAGCTTCTCTTCTCTGAAGGTCCTTCTGCTTGAAGCAAAGCAGCTGAAATTTCAATAGCTTTCCAATCAGTGTTACAGGAATTTGTTCTCCCCTTTCCAGAATGACTTTAGCTACTTCAGTCACCTTTAGAGAAAAGAAGAAAAAAAAATTACTTATAGTTTAAATACTATGTGCAGTATTCTAGAATACTATGCTTTGGTTCCCCAGATCCTCTGGTTAGAAAAGTGATACTACACCTACTGTGGCATGAGATAAATCTAGAATGGAAAAATAAAATACTTATATAATTAATGTAAAGGTCAACAGATACATAGTGTTTACTGTAAAAGAAAGTAAAGAAAGTTTTTTTTTTTTTAGCAAAGTAACTGTATGCCACTACCTATTATAGCTACAAATTAAAAAGCATTTAACAAATACAAAATCGACAGGAATAGCTTGCAGTACTATTTACAAAATAGCTAGTCGCTGAGGCATTAGTCATGAATGAAAGATACAAACTTCATAAAGGGAACTTGAGAGGTCTGTCTTGGTGTAAAGACATCCCCTTCCTGTGTAATGCTGATTCTGCTGGTATGCAGCCTAATTGGGGTGAAATAAGGCCATTGAGTTTTCTTAGGGTGATGACAGCAGCGGGAACATACAGCTGCATTGTCCAGATGTGTGGTATTGACAGGCTGTTTTATGACTATGTTTTTTACAGCTTGTTTCCACTAAATTTCATACAACTCACTAACATCTGGGCTATTTTCCTTGGAGCCTCATAACCACTTTATTTACTGTGAAAAAAATAAAATAACACAAAAATAACATAAAAAGCTTTTCTATGTTTCTTTTCACTTGTGTTGTCTCTGTCATAAAGTTCACCTATGTAGGATGCGCTGTTGAAGAATAATATAACCACAATATTTTCCTACTTTTGTTTTCAAGCAACCATTGGCTTTATTTATAACTATGGACTGAATTAGGTGTGATTCAAGTGCTCCGACATGTTTCTCTTTTCCTCTCTTGGAGCAATTAGAGTTGGGCACATATGGTGTCAATTTTGCCTGCTAACATTCAGACAATGTAGGTGCACACTGCATCTCACTGAACTGTGTCTGGTCTGATGCAAACAACACTGTTAGTGTTCAGCTTTCATAGTTTCTTGTCCAGTTTCTTAGAAATTTTTGCTTACCAAGTAAAACTCAGAGTAAGAAATGCAGCCACTAAAAATGGTTCTCCGGATAAAACAAAGCCAAAATGGAATCCTGGCTGTTATGGATGAAAATACTACCCCATAGAAATTGAAGAAAAACACAGAAAAGAATCCCTTAATATTCAGATTTTTCCAAATTGCATAACAGGGAGACAAATCCATCAAAATACTTGCATTTATAAATCCTCCCTGACCTTCCCACACTAATAAACTTCACAATCTGTTTACTCTACATACAAGAAAACACATCATGGTTAAGACCAGTTTTGCTTTCTGAATAAGAATACTTTCTGCTCACCATTTCAACCAGCCAGCTGTGAAAGACTTCCACAAAGATTCTGGGTGACTTCAGTGTTAGAATATCAATGACATGTTAAGAAGAGATTTTAAACCCCCCAAAGTTATAGTAATCTTAAGAACTTCTAGCTATTCCAAGAATAACATCACTTGAAACTAGTTACATAGAAAATGTGAGGTGTGACAGAAAGGGACTTTGTTAGAAATAGCACAGTGGCTTCCCTTAGAAAGAAAAATTATCATATACTTTGCAGAAATACTGTTAAAAGGCAATGGAGAGAGATGCATCCCAATTGCCTAATCCAGATGAGTTGGTAATATAAAGCACCTTTCTTGATATACAATAGAGTGTAAATGGGGGGATTCAGAAAGGCTTCCCAAAGAGTATGCATAGCACCTGGCTTGGTGGCAGTTGATGATTTATTGTTCACAGAAGAAGGAATGCTTACACAGTTTTACAACACATTTTTCCTGAGAAGTTCAAAGCATTTTACCAGTTAAATGCAATACTTTCTGACTATTTGTATTTTGCAGATAGAGAATGCAGAAATGAAGACACTTATCCAAGGTATAAAATGAGTTGAACCACTCTGTGAGTGGAAACTATTCACTTAGAATATTTCCTAAGTGAAGTGTTAGGTGTAGGTATAAACTAAACTCTATTTATCAAGAGTACGTTATAAGACTGTGGAGAGGGGTCAGACAAATAAGTCAAAGATAACACAAGCACACTATTTTTTCTAGGCACAAGGAGCAAATTATTCATCTTGCATAAAGGAATGTAAAATCTGCTTCATGCATAAGGAAATAAAACAACAGTCCTTCACCACTGCTAGTTGCAAGGTTAGAAGATAAATCCATGCAGAGTAGACAAAAAAATTCATTAGTTACTCATTTTATTATAGTGATGCATGTTTACTCCCCTTGCGATCCTGTGACTTACGCAGGCATAAGCATTTTATAATCCAGAGATAAATAAATAAAACAAAACAAAGCCAAACCTTGGGTAAGAATACAGATAGATATATCTATACATCTGTACATGTAGAAATACAGATAGATTTTTCCACTATGGGGTGGATTCTGATTTCACTTCATCCTGAAAACGATGATCTTTTTCTCATGTGAGAAACCATGGAAACTTGGACAGGAAAACTCGCTTAGGTAGGGCCTCTTTTCCTTTAAAGGAAGAGGAAACTCAGCATTCCTCACACAGCAAGGGTCTTGCTTGTGAAGGCCGCACTGATACAGGATTTGATCTCAGATGGCAGCAGTATGAAGCATAACGCTATCTAGCTGCCTAGTGCAGAAGGCATGGTTTTTCAAGACATTCAAACACTGTACAAGCACTTGTAGCAGATGCTGTATTATTGGCATATGGTAGTATCACTAAGGTAGGAGACAGTTCCCTAAAAACTAGGGAAACAGTTAAAGCTAGAGTCTTTGGTATTTTTCTCGGAAGAAACAGTGTGGCTGCTAAGTCATAAATCAGAAAAGGTGATAAATATGTTTATGAATTTTGACTGTTCTATTGTTACTTGGAAGCAACTGGCATAACTTGTTATGAACAGTGGGGAACCCATTTCCTTGTGTAGTTCTCTCCATTCAAAAGTTTTCACCCACTCTTGAAACTATAAAGAATCCAGGCCATCACGTATCTCTGACTCACATTCCTAATGATTCCTAAAAGACTCCTTACTAATTCAAATCCGTGAATAGGAATATCTCATAATAGGTGAGATCCCTTAAGGGGGGATCCTCCCCCCCTTAATTGGGGTATCTCCTGTTCTCTTAATAGGGACATCCCTTAATAGATGACAGAGTTGAAGTCAATTTGAAGCAGGCAATGTATCTTTTATAGCAGAGTTGTTTTTTAAAAAGCGCCATAGATTACACGTACCAATTTCTTCTTTACTATTCAAATGCACTTTCTTGAGCAACATAATAAAAGGAGAAAAATAGTTTGTTTCAGTCTCTAGTCACTGTCATGAACCATTCACAGGGAACTTTCAAGACAGATTATGGAACAAAAACTGCATGAACCATACAAAGAGGTAAATTTATTTTGTCCAAAAAAGGCTTCTTCCACATCTGCTGATGTAATTTCATTGGCTATTACATCATATTGAAAAAATAGCAGGCAGGCACTGGGCTGACAGAAACAATTTATTTCAAAATCATACTTGCGCTGTGCTGAAAGGCAATTTATGTGCTATTAGACTGCTATTAGACTATTCACCTCATTTCAGTTTTGTCTCAGAATGTCTTCCCACCTATCTTGTCAAAAGAGCACCCGCTTATTCAGCATTCTTCACTGGTGAATTCAAACTTGAAGACTCATCTAAATTAGTAAGCGTCATATCTGAAAAGAACTCTCTATGAAGTTTAGGCATAGTCTGTGAAAATTAAACCAATAAGTCATCTTAATTAATCAACAAAAGCTCTGCCAATACACACCCCAGAGAATTTTTTAAATGGATTTTATTAAAGTAGATTGGATGCGTTCTTCTGCCTCTCTGAGTCTCCATCTAAACCCTGGTTTTCATACAAATCGAAATAAAACTGGGATGCTTCCAAGTATTGAGTATTATTGAGCAAATATATATTTTGCTCATGTACTAAACAGACGCCTTTCTATTAGTTCTCAAAGCAGCAGCACTGGCTGCGCGTGCTTTAGGAAGACAAGCAGTCACTCATGTGAGCAAGGCTGTTTTGCCAATTAAATATACAGTTTAACCTAGCTAGCAGAAACTTAGTTAGAAATAACTATTTTAAAATTGTCTTTCTATGCATCTTGTTATAGAAACAATATGCAACCCGAGAGGATACTTTACCTGATTTAATCCCAGATGTGCATAAAGAGAACTTTCTAAAGACATACAGTGCATTGTGCTTAACATTACAAGTACCTGAATATTGTATTAAGGGAATGCAAACAAGCAAATAACCTAATTTAAACAAATGAAAAAATATAATACATAAAAATTAAGATGAATTTTTACTTCGGTTTTATTAAAGAGCTCGTATAAGAGTCCACTTCCCATGCTTTCCTGACCACCTAACTACTAACAAGAAAGGCTGATTTAAGGGAAGGAAATACGGGATATGTGTATCTGGTGGCTCAGAAGATCAGGTCTTGGCAGCAATTTCTCAGAAAAGATGACTTCCAGGCATAGGGGAGAGTCTCTCACATAACACTTCAACTACCTGTTCACTATTAGCTTTTAACTGAGGAAAGAGCTGAAATGCTAAGTGATTCCTTAAAGACCTCCTAGAAAACCCAGAGGAGGCCAGGTTGCAGTGACCTGTGCTCAGGAGGGGCAATTTAGTGATGTGATCAAATCTTAAGATATTTACATTTCAGTGTTTTAAATGTGTCTAGCAAGTTTTTTTTCTATTGTAGAAGTGGAATATTTTGCACTTCCAAGAATGAAATTACCTCCAGTAACTTCAGGCAAGTGGGTGCACATAATGAACCTTACAGAGCTAAATAATTTAGTCATGCTTTGTTAATATTATATGTGGCTAGGAAGAGAATCCAATCAGTGGTAGAACTTTAAAAAGGTAGAGTTGTTTTTAAGTTGAAAAATAAAAAAAGCAGGAACAAATATTTAAGCAGCAAAGCTGTCTCATCACCACCTGTGTTGGCACAATCATTCTAGCTACATCTTGCCTGAATTTCCTCAGAACTACTGGCACCACAAAACTAGTATACAAGACCCTTCTACCATGGTCTAGCTTACAACAGAGCTCTTTTGCACTTTTGAGTGATCCTTGGTGATAAAGACTCATTAGCTGTTCTACTTGAAAAGCATGCCTTATGCTGTACTGCCTTTTATCAACCACTTATAGACACTCACAATTTTTGTAGGCAATATAATGTAAGTTATATTAGCAAACTTAAAGATTACATTGCTACAGATTAAAATGTTAGCTTGGTTACATAGATACTTTAACAAACTTTGAATGGAAAAAAAAGCATGGGATTTTATATCAAGTTGTGTGGATGCAGGAAATAATGTAAGCTAGGGAGCAGTAACAAGATCAAGCACTGTTTTAAACTCAGTATTAAACAGATAAATTTCAAAAGGTGTCAAATTCCTTTTATGGAAAAAAATCACTCCCAATTTTCAGTTTTATAAATGGTCACAGGTCAAATAATTATAATGAACATAAATAGAATAATAATTCAAGCAGAGAACAATGTCTTTAGGAGGAGGAGAGGGGAGGAGAGGCAACACTTAAAAAAAAAAAAAAAAAGTATAGTTTTCAAATAACCTTAAACAAATCATGCCTTCATTTTCTAACAAAAAATCCATTATAAAAACAGAACTACTAGCTCCCTAATGTCTCAGGCAAATACTGTCCCTCCTCCCCACTCCTACATTAATCACACTGTTTCAGTCTGATGCAAGCCAGAGCTTTCATGATTGCCACTACAAAAGCACTGTTGAAATTTCTAAAAATACAAGATGAAAATTTTTCATTCTGTAGGAATTTGATTTTAGTTAGCAAATAAAGAGGCACTGATCATAAAACTAGACTATTGTAGTATCTAGATTACAAGTTGTAATGATTTAGATTATATTTGGTACATGCCCACAGAGAAGAAGACCCAAATAGACATTTTTGCATTCTCAGTTTGTTAATGTCAGTAACACAAAACTGAAAATTATTATGCCTCAGGTCAGTTGCAGAAAGAATTTAAACATAGGAACATGAATTTCAGTTTATGCCTTTTTAAGGACACTGCTTGCTATAAAAAAAAAATGCACAAACTCATAACCAAGAAAAATATGCACATGAGCTTAAAAGAAAAAAGGCTAACATAAGTAACTTTAAAAAATAAAATCAATAAAAGGAAAAAAAGCAGTAGTTTGTAGGAACAAATACATCCTAAACCACAAACTGCAGAAAATACATAGAAAGAAGAAAGACAAGACAATGAAATGTGCATACCAGCACTTTATTCTAGCTGAAAAAAATAACACAGAGTTCCTTAAGTATTTTTGATTACTGATTGAGGCAAGCATCCAAAGCTAATAAAGCACTGTCAAAGACTAAAAGCCATTAACTGGCTAGTCTCAAAATGGTGTAATATGTAAAGATTCATCATAAAAGGTGAGTTTCTTGTGAGGTGTGAAGTATATGACATGGGGAGACAATGTAACATTTTATCAGTGATTATGGAAAAGAGAGTCTTTCATTATAAGATTTGTAGAAGACAAAATAATAATTATGCAAAGTAGAAAATATGTACTAGAAAACTCATTCATACAAAATAATTTGGCTAATGTAGCTAGAGGAGTGCAAGTAAGTAAAGCAACAGCTGAGATAGCTAACACAATCTTCCAATTTGTACACAGCGAGTTCCTACACTAGGAGTGCATAGATTTTATGTTAGGTTTATATCTGATATGTAGTCCAAAAATAAAAACCAAGACCATTCCAGAGACCATAATTAAAACAAACAAACAAAAAAACAAAACAGTGAATTGTAAAGGATTGTTGGAGAAGATAAACAAAAACTAAAAAATTAAAAAAGCCTGAAGGAATTTAATACAAATTACTAAATATACACAGTTAAGAGGTAATTTGGACACATGGACACAGAGTATGTACACTAAGAACAGAAGAGCAATTGCTATAATTTCTTTGATCCAGTATATATGACTAAGTCATACATTGAAACACACATCACCAGAAAAGAACAGTCCCACTCAACATAATGAACTAATTTTCATTGAAAACCCCTTGTAAATCTGAGTGGCATAAGCCTGAACCATGCTTCCAGGTTGGAAAACCATGCCAAACCTTCTGCTTTAGGTTTAGAAGAAAACTAAAACACCAGGCATCATCCACAGACTGAAAAGACTGAAAAGAATACAGAGAACACTTGGGTCAGTTTTAGTGGAGATGAAGGCAGAAGGAACATCTTCGTTTCACAGTTCTGCATCTCCCAGGGCTGAGTTCAAGTCTGGAAAGTGAAACACCATTTCGTATTTGGTAGAAGGAAAACATCTTCATGACACATGACATTACCACCTTAACAGAAAACATGCAAAATAAACAGGTATCTGAACAATAAAAGGGACACACCTTCCATATATAGAATGCATACATTGTATTCAAACACACTGCAGCTTTAAGTGTTTTCTCTTGGGGTGGGGTGAGGGGGGCAGAGAACCTGTAGAGGATGATTTAATCTGATTTATTATGAAGTCTGTTGATATTTTACAGGAACTTAACATTTTCACTCCCTTATACAAGATTTCCTGACCACACTGGCATCTTTATGAGGGACACCACCAACGACATCTAATTAAGTTTGGAGTTAACATAGAACTACAAATCAGAACTCCTACTTTTTGAGAATTTATATATTTTGTAAACCTGATCAAGTCACTTCAGAAACTCATTAAACTTTAAAAAAAAAAAAAAGAAATTTGAAGAAAACTAGAAAACTATAGACATTTGAAGAGTGATACAAATGCAGCACAGTAAGATGTTTAAAAACTGATGGGCAATAATTTAGAATAGACCAAAGGAAATATTTTAAAATGATATATAATTAGCTTGCAATGTATCAAGAAGTTAAGGTTTTTTGAATTAAAGCAGGTAATGCAGACCATGCACAAAAATGTGTTAATACCAGTGCATTTCGGTAGAGGCAATGTGTAAGACAATTGCTATTAACATCATGCTAATGATATTATGCTAATGCTAATATCCATGTCATTAGAGACCTATATTCATGTAGATATATTTTGATATACTTTGTATATTCAAAAATTATTAAAACTTCAGGAACCTCACTTACAAGCTCACCTAAAACTAATGTACACTTGTGGAAATCCTACTGTATTGAATTCTATGGTAGAGGAGAGAACTTATTTCAGGGAAGACAAAAACTCTCTCCTCAGAACATTTCACAACTTTGTTTTGTGCTACTTCTTTACTTGTGAGATTTTTCTCATTTGTAATCATTGTTTATCATTGTTTTGGTGATAAACAAACTGCAAATGTGCCTTCAGTGAATATTCCGGAAAAACTGTTACTGAAAGAGGCAGGATCTTAACGCTTGTAGCAATGTGATCAATCCTTTAATTTGCTACAGCCAGACCGGAAACTGAGTCCAAGCAAAAGGTCAGAACAGGCATTTTATATTCACTGTTAAAAGAGGAGACAGTAAAAGAAATGCCTTTGAGGAGTAAAGTAGGCAGCTAATGAGATACAGCACCAACAGATGGAATTTAATAAGTATTCACTTCCCAAGGAAAGCTGCTCTTAGTAATTAAATACAGGTATCATGCAAAGCTTCTGCTTAGAGCCAGACTTCAAAATCATTCTGTCAGTAGGATGGAAGGAGTTTTACATCCCAAGAAATATAAAGGTGACTTTGCCTGGGAGGCTATTCTTAAAAGAAGGTGGTTAATTGCATAATATTCATAGTCTTGCCAATTCTAAAGGGGCTTGTTCAGATAGCAGTCTGGCATTACTGAAAAACAGACTGCAACTAAAAAGTCCGAGAAAAATCTGAGACATATAAAAAGTTTATTAAACATTGGAGAACTGAAATGCAAACCAGGATCTCTTTAGAGGGATCTAAAATTCTTTTTGCTCCAAGTCTCCAGGGCCATAAAACTCTACCTGAGAAAATTTGCAAACAATCTTCTAATTAATCATAGGAGTTCATAACCTCTCACAAGCTCTAAGTAAAACACTAACAAGGACTGGGAGAAGGAAATCCTCTTTATACTAAACCTGATTCCCAATCCTTCTGACATATCTATCTGGATGAACCATGTTAGGACTTCATAATCAATGCTAGCACATACAGATGGCGTTCTAGATTTCCAGTCCATAAATGAAAGAGCGTGTAAGTCTCTAACTTACTGCCATTTCTGCCATTATCTGGAAGAGCAGTATTTTTTTTATTTATCTGTAATTTGCGCGAATATTAATCAAAAACAATCACAGGTGTTCTTAACATAATAAAGCCATATCCCTGAAAAGATATCTTGATCTTCACTTAATTAGCAGTCCAAACAGCTGTGATGGCATCAGAAGAAGAAAGGAGTTTTAAGCATCTTGAACGTTTTTATCAGCTACATTGAGCAAATTTGCATTTGCATAACATAACTATACAGCTCTATTTCCTTCAGTGTAAGAGAGTACTGACACATCAACACAGCTTTCAACCTACCTCATGGTACATAGGTACATCTTTAACCTTTTTTCCCTTTTGATTTTCAGCTTCCATGATCTACAAGAAAACGAAGCATTCTATTCAGTGGTTTTTAAAATTTAAATAAATCATTTTACTTTTTTTTTTTATAAATTCTACATTCACACTCCAAAATGGTGAGGAATCATCTTAACATACCACAGTATTCATGAGAAGACCAGCTTACAGAGGCAGCTTTTCTTCTTCCATTTGTAACTCTTAAAATCAGTGTATTTTTTTAAAGCTTCCAACAGTGCTATCCTGTTATTTTATGCATATATATGCACATATATATACACAAACATGCGCATATATGCACATATATAAATTGAAGTTGCCAGTTATCAAAAAAGCTAACCTATCATCAAAAACAGAACTGTCATCTAATGTGACTTCCTTCTAAATGCTATTTTTTTTAATAATACCTGTTTGAAAATGTCTTCATGTCTTATCACACTGAAGAGCTTCCGCTGTGGCACCTGCACAGCAAGAGACAGGGCCTTTGTGTGGATTTCATCTTCAATTTTGTTCCCAACAACAAAAGCAATGCTAGGTTTCCAGGTATCCTAATTTCCAAAATAAAACATTTAGTGTATTAAATACAAGCAAACCAAAACACTTTTGTGTAGTTTGAAGGAGTCAATCTGTAGAGATCATTAGTCTCCTATGGCATAATCAATATTACTACATTCATCAGATGGACATAAACTCTAGGCAACTTGAAAAAGCATGTTGTCTTTTGTCACAATTATTTCTACCATCAGATGGCAGCATTATGCTGTGGAAAGCAAAAAATGAGTAACAGCTTGTATAAACCTTCTTCCAGCCAAATGTTCACCCACTATTTGAAGATTTGACTGTTTATTTTTTGCTGCTACAAAAAACGACAATGGTAAGAATACATATATTTAGATTTTGACCGTCCCTCACAACATCCTCTTGGACAAGCTCTGGAGGTGTGGGATGGATAAGTGGACAGTGAGGTGGATTGGCAACTGGCTGCATGGCAGAGCTCAGAGGGTGATAATCAGTGGTGC
>JAWLRI010000146.1:363054-399404 GCA_034781795.1 Crypturellus tataupa
CACTGGAACGGGCTGCCCAGAGAGGTTGTGGAGTCTCCTTCCCTGGAGATCTTCAAGACCCGTTTGGATGCAGCCCTTTGCCATGTGCTCTAGGTGGCCCTGCGTGTGCAGGGGGGTTGGACTAGATGACCTCTTGATGTCCCTTCCAACCTTAGGCATTCTATGATTCTATGATTTATACTTCTTGTTTGTTCACCAATTTCATTTCTATTATCCAGGGAATTAGAAAATTTTGCAATACTACTTTCTGAAAATTTCCCATTATTTTTCTATTTTCAGGACAGGAGACTGCATACTCATGGCTCTTACCTGTTTTTACTTAAGTATTCTAAACTAAGAATATATACATTAATGGCAAGTTGTAGTTCACTAAAATAAAAACAAACAGAAAACTGTAGCAGATGACAAACATTTCCAGTAAAATACACGTAGTTATCATAGACAAAGGAAAACAAAACAAAACAACAACAACAAAAAAATCCACTGATTTCACCATTAAAGAAATGTAGAATAAGAAAATATTGTAACATTGCTTTAGTGATATACACCCATGATTCAAACTAGCTTCATTTCAGAAACTTCTGTTGTTTATATTCTTGTCTTCTTCTCAATTTCTTTCACTTTAGCATACCAGAATCCCTTCCGACCTTTCATAACATGAGTGTGTATCCCCGAGTCTTCTCTATCAGCATCAAGGGTATGTAAACTGGAAGCAGCGTCCAGTTTTTGCGCTTTCCACTCTTCGCAAATCATCAAAAATATTTTCCATTGTATATCTTGCATGTGTAATCTGCAAGGTCAGCAGTGAAGGTAAACATGGAAAGAGTTTCAGTAAAATCAAGCTAGTCCCAGGAAAATATTACCAGAACGAGGCTAAAAAGAATCACATGTCAGCCAATGTCTGTAGTGGTAAGGAGACATTAAAGACAAACTTCAAGAGGATGGTGCCTTAGCATTTGGATGGAAATATTTTTATATGCATATAACACATAAAATGTATAGACATATTTCTGCTGAAGAGAGGAGCAAAACATGAATGATGGCAGAGCAAGGGAAAAGACCTTTAAAAAAGAAAGTTAGATATAAGCAACAGGATTAATAATATTGTCTTGTTTCAAAATCATTATTATCTTCATTTGTTCCTTTCCCTTCTCTCAACTGAAAAAAAACTCTTACTTTAAGTATTTGTATTTTGACTAATAGAGGAAGAGAGAGAGACATCTAATGTTGCATTGGGAGAAATGGCTTACAATACTCTAAGATAAGGTAACAAATCACAACATCACATGAAAATGGCACTATTTGATCACATACTGTGAAATCATACTTATTTTTTGTTTTAACCACTAGATATTCATAGAAACAGAAAAGTGGGAAAAGTCACACAAATCATAAGTGCAGTCTTCTGAAACTTCTGACAGATGCCAGCTTTCTCCACCTTCAGATTACTTGTCCAAACTCCTATTCTCTAGTCCATATGAATATGAATTCAGATATTCAAAGAAACAAGCAACTAGAGCTGCTATAATAGAAACAACTATATAAATAATTATATACAGTAAATATTTATGACTGTATAATTATGTTATTAATATAATTGTATAGTTATCCAGACTTCACAGTCAATTAATAGCATGTCCTCTACTTCTACTGGCCCATCATTTTTCAGAAAAGCTGAGCATTCAAAACACCAACAGAAGTCTATGAGAAGACTGAATATACAGCATTCTTTACAGTGTTTTACTGACTATACTTTTTTCTGATCTTAGAAATCTATTATTTTGTTATATTGCCCTTGTATTATCAATACTGTAACCCTACTTTTAATATTCAAGGTACTGAAGGGATAGAAAAGAAATAAAGCCTTCTTCTACAGCTAAAAATCACAATGTAAAAAGGAAAAGAAGAAAAATGTATGTTTACTTAAAAAAATATCTTCTCTCTCAATATAAAACTACTTCTCCACTTAGCTTCATTCTTTCAGGTATTATTGTGGAAGTGGGACTTGAGACAGGATCTGAAGGAGGACAGATTTTTTACATCAAGACTACCTTAAATGAGGTTCTTAGCTTAAAGAACAGCAGAAACCATAACAAATGCTGAGAAAGCTTGGAAACAACCTATTGAGGCTGCCACAGAGAAGGTTTAAAATAAGCACTATATGTTAAGTAAACTGAAATCCACAAAGCAGATAGCTGACAGAATCAACAACTTCAGTTCAAAACGGAATGAAAAAAAAAAAAAAGGGAAATATTGGTAAATTAACACAAGTAGTTGGACCTACCTGTAACTCCTAATTAGAAGGCATCAACTTAAAATCTTCACAAACAGTACTATTTCCTAATTTTAAAACTCCTGAGAATGTTAAGAGCTGAAACATATGGAAGACACCCTCAATGTCAGAAATAAGCCTCTATGGGGAGGTCAGTGTATTCCTCAGATGAAGAAACTTCAACCCTAATTTCTCTTGGAGCTCTACATGAACAGCAAGTGGTTTTCTAAAATGACACCTTTACATGGCTGTTCTTTTCCTAACTTAATTCTCTCTTTATCATATCCCTATGTAATCTGATTTTTTTTCAACCTGTAAAACATTTTGATTCAGATATATGTAGTCTATATTTCCTATTTGTCACAACAGTACTGGAATAAGAGCAGTATTAAAAAAAAAAAAAAAAAAAAAAAAAAAATTGTTCTCTGCTTCAGCACCTAGAGACAAAAGGACAGTTGTTCCAGAGAAGACATCTGCAGAAGAGAGGTAGATGGGTTAAAAAAAAAATGTGGCTACTTTTGCAGTACTAGTTTCTAGATTTCTTTTGATAAGAAAAGCTCCTCAAATCATCTCATCATCCCTCTTTAAGTAGTATGACTATCTGTTATTTTGCATTCTCACTAATTCTTGTGGAATTTGATGGGTTTTTCCCCCTTAAGGTCACAACTAAAAGGTTCATTTCATCATACCGCAATTTTAAACTTAAGTGTAAGGATTGAAAAAAAAATTGAAAGCATAAATCCCAAACATTGAGCATCAACTTAAGTGTCTTGATCTTTAAGTGATACCTCTGAAACAGTGAGCTTTAGTAGTGATTTATAAACACTTAAGACAACATTATCTCTGGTATTCTTTGCTTTCAACATTCAGAGAGCTTTTAAAGCAGTAAATACAACAGGTGTTACTGGAAAAAGATTACTTGAGGCATTTTTGTAGCTCCGAGGCAGCTACCATGTAGGGCACCACTGCCGAGAAAATGCCAAATCCACTTCCCTTCTGTGCTGACTGACACTTGCTCATACTACCATTGGCTTCTGTTTTTGATGACCTGAGCCTTTGCTATTTGTACAACTTACAGAACATACCAATTCAATTGAATGCCAATTGTTTTCCAGAGATAGAGGACCATGAGTAGTAGTCAAAAGCAGAATTCTCCTCTTAGAGCATTTCTAATAGTTTTACTAGGCTTCATTCTCATCTGCTTTTCAGACCCTAAAATGACATTAATATGAGAGAAATTGTATAGAAGCAAAGTCATAGCAAAAAGTGGCCTCCGGTTCCTGTTACTACTACAATAGTTGCCTAATAAGGATATATAATACTGAATAATTTCAATTGCTAGGGCAGCAAGGGGAGAATGTATAACAAATGTTACCCTTTAAGTATCACACAAAATTTAAAACCAAGCATCTTAATTTATGTTTTGCAATTTAATTCTCTATTGAATCCAATCAAAACATTCTGATGAACCTCTGAAGGATAACACTACTTATAGTTCTATAGCGCATCAGAAAAAAAAACAAAAAAAGATAAATAGATATAAAAAGGCAAACTAAAATTCAAAGCACTGCCAAACCCATATTTGCTTTGTATATTTTTTGAGGAGTCTGTTTGCCAGTTTTCACAGTGTATTTAATAAAAAACAATTATTTGTTTAATAAATACTATTTAAACTGTATTTTAGTTAGCATGCCCACCCATAAAGTATTAACACTACTGGAAAAATAACTCCTTTTCAGACAACAGTGCAATAAACATCTGTAAGTCATAAACACACATTAAAATGCTTGGCCTAAAAGGGAAGAATATTCTCTAATTTGAAAAAGTCAAAGAAATTTATTTAATTCACTAAATTACTCTTATCTCCTAAATAATCTATGTTATAGAACATATGACATACAATGCTGAGGAGCAGTAAGAAACAATTTGGAAAGCGTGCCTTGTGGCACCTATAATTAAAGCTGCTCAACACTCTCAGTTTTCAGTTCCCGACCATTAAATATTTCGGCTTAACTCTTCTGTAAGATTATTTGTGGAGGGGAAGAAGAAAGGAAGGAGGAAGCAAAGGAGAGAGGATGGTGTGATTTGGCCATTTGTCAGAATGAGGTTTGATTAATATCTCAATTACTTAATCATAAAGTTATATAGAAGTATTAAAGTTTTATATAAAGCATAAAACTGACTTTATTTTTATTAATTTCCCTCCACGTTCAAGAAGAAGGAACTAAAATACAGCAGCACAGACACATTTTTGCCAAGGATGTGCTTTTACTGCTTACATTAAATTTGGCTATGCTGGAGAAGTTTCAATTCACATATGCTCAGAAGTGATTTGTTAGCATTTGACAGCTTTGCAAAAAAATAGGCTTCTGCACACAACTCTAAAAGCTAAATCAAAATTTTTAGCTGCTGCCCTGCACCAAAGGTCGAGCTTAGACTGAGAGCAAGAAGATAGGTTTTCCTAAGATGCTATCTGATAGTATCTAGACAACCAGAGGGTGGAATTTAGCCAGAATGTAAAATGGCTGGACAATACCAAATTAAGGAATCTTAAATCACCCCCTTAAGTATGGGCATTATGATAATCCTTAAGGATTAGGTGATCTAGTATTTTTCCCCTGAACAATTCCTGCACCATTCAACAAACATCTCTTTCCATCTGCCTCAGTGGGTGGTCCTGAATAAGCCTAATTTTGGCATCTGCTAAATTCAGTTCTGACCTTATAAAATATTTCAGTATAATTATTTGTATTAAAAAAAATAAGCTGTACATAAAAGTGGTAAGAAAAAACTCAAAGCACTTCGTGCAGCAAATTCTTAGGACAATATTCACAACCATAATAAGCACCCCTATAAAAACACTGCTAATTGTCATCTCTTTAATAAGCTCCAGAGAAAGGCTGGGAACTGCATAGCGATGGTGAGTGAACCTCCACCCCCTTCTCACACTTCAGGATGCTTCTTCTAGGGCAGAGATGAGATTCACCAACAAGAAAGAGCTCAGAAGCCTCTGGACTCTACTGAATAGGGATATTGCAAAGGGGAAATGGGAAACATTAGCCCCAACTGAGCAGCCTTTACCAAAAAAAAAAAAAAAAAAAAGTTGTTGTTTAGTTAAGCTTGTACTATAAGGCTCCTACCAAATCTAGTGTTAAGAGAAAGGAAGGACATAAGAGACTTCTGACATCTGCAGCCTGCTTGGTAAATGGATTACCCAGTTTTAAAGCTGCCTCCTAAATGCAGAAGTCCTCACACTTTCCAGTTGCAGGTACTAGAGACAGAAAGTGTGTAGGGGAGTACAATAGGAACCCAACGAACAAAGGGGACACAGAAGTCATTTGTCTCGCTTGCAGAATTGCTGCTAGATAAATATTATTGTTTGCTAAACTACTAATCAGACTCTTTCTTGCAAGTTAAGATTTATTAGAATTACATTGCTTATACAGGACTTAAAAAACTAAATATACTTTTAGATCCTCACACATTATTAAAAAAAAGTGTGTGGGTGGGAAACGCACCACATTTTCACTGCGCATACTCAGGGAGGAATATTACAGTTTCACATTTTCAACGCTACACGTCAGCACCTCCATCAGACCTCGTTGTTCAGCAGTTTATAAAAAGCTTACTCCAAGCCAAAACTTGGCATTCAACGTCTCAGAAAGAAAAGTATCAGGAAGGAGGGAGAGAGCAAGAAAGAGGGGAAAAAGAAAAAATCTGGCCGCTCTTCAGCTCTTAGAAGTACCTGAGCTGGAGGTTTATTTATGTGCGCCCACCCCACACTGCAACACGCAGCCCAACCCGGCCCGCCCCGTATGCTCGCCCACAGCACTGTCCCGCCGCCTTCACCTCTTCGAGGCGGGCGGACACTAGCGCGGTCTCCCAGCTCCTGACCGCGGGCCCCACAGCACAGCCGCCGCCGCCGCCGCCGCCGCCGCCGCCGGTCTTGGGCCGCTTGGGGCCCATGGCGCTACCTCCAACGCCTCGCTCCCTAGTGCAGGCAGCCCCAACGCGGTCGCCCTGACAACCTGGCGCCCGCGGGGCCCCGCCTTCTAGGCACACCCGCCAGCCGTCGTCGTGGTAACGAGGGGGACATGATGGGGAGGAGGCGCGGAGGGGAGCAGGACCCAGGCCTGGGGGGCGCTGCGGGCAGCGCAGCAACTGTCACAGGAGCGGCTGCCATTTTACGGTCTTAATGCTGCCCTGTGGTGAAGGAGACTCTGTGTTTGTGTGTTCTCCCGTTACAGACATTTGTGACTGTGGAAGGATGAGGGTTGGCAGGGTGCCATTGCAGCCACCTGGGACACCCTGGGATCCTGCTGCAGCACAGCCCGCTGAGGTGGCGGCTTGGTTATGACAATGTGGAAGTGACGCCAGCTTCTCCTGGGGAATGATGAGAGCCTGTTGCTGCCTTGCGCTGCAACCAGCAAATTTCCAACCCCCATGTGGCTGCCTAAGGCCTGCTGCTCTGGCATGCCTGGGAAGGCAAGCAAGCAAAGTGAGCTCATGTGTTGGTGCTGGAGCGTGACCCCCGCACGGCTGCCTGCCGCATGGCGCCATGGTGGGCGGTGCAGGTGTGGGCAGCTCGCAGGCCCGAGCTGTGCGCCAAGCACTGCCATATGTTACTGCACCGGGCCCAGAAGGGGAGAGGGAGGCACAGTTGGGAGAAAGCGGGAGAGCTGCCAAGATAAAGAATTCATTACAGAGGAGTCATATTGTGATCTCACACTAGAGACGAGTGAAATATTCTGTGTGATTTAACATTTGGTGAAAATATCCCAAACCACATGCTGCTCTCCCCCCATCCCATTACACCAACAAAGGATGCTCTGAGCCTCTAAATCTTTTTTTTTTTTTTTTTTTTTTTTTTATTTCATAGTAGTCTTATAGCCACGCTGTGCAGTGCATTATTGCTTTAGTCTAAACTTCGTTCTAGGATACTGACCTAGAACTGACCTTAATTACAAACTTTAGTTACACCTTTAATTACAAACTCTTAGTGCAGAAACAGGAAATTAGGTTCGTGTGGTACATGAGACAAGCTTTCTTGTTTCATCTTATTTTGCAGAGTATCTTGCATGGTTTGCAGACAGGCATGTAGTTTATAACAAGCGAAAGCTGTACAGTAGATTTGCCAACATCCGTAAATGTTTCACCCTCTTCCCATTCCTTGGCTGGTGTCCATTTTTTCTCTCTTTGAGGCTTTCTTTTGGCGTCCAGAAAAAAGTCAGACTTCAATTCTTCATAGAAGTAGGGAGTGGGACATTCCCACTGTACCCTTACTCTTCATTAAGTATTGGGTATACAGTATGTGCCTGCTGACGTGCATTGAGCGTATGGGGAATGAGGACTAGCAGTCGACGTGGTAGATAGCAGTATGTGCATATAACGTGCACCTGCTGCCTATGTTGTCATATCCCTATTGTCGACTCTGCTGCTAAATTTATGTGGCTCTGTCTGCAGTGCTGGATGTGAGTTTCAAGATGGCTCAGGAGAGAGGGCTGTACATCCCGTTCCTTACAGTATGGCTGGACATGTGCTCTGCCATGATGTTAATAGGAGGACTGCTTAATAGCACTAACCATCATGCTTACACCTTGATGTGTATATTCTGGTTTATTAGGAAAGTTAGAAAACATCAATCACTGTGCAATCACTGATATCAGCCTACAAATAGCTCTCATAATATGAACAATAGCTCTGAGAATCATGAACTGTCCTGCTTATATCGTGTGTTTGCTTGGATGGATAATGATTATTTGAACAATTTTTTGTTGTTGTGAGATATATTTATTCCCTGCTGCACAGGATCATAGGATATAGTCCTAAAATAGTTTTTCCTGCAGTGAGGCCAGCTAAAGGCATCTCCTGTTTGTCTGCTTATCTCTGACCATTTAGTTGTGTTGTCAAAGTTGTTTGTGGGGCCAAGCTATAAACCAGATCATAGAAAGCTTCTAGGTTAGATGTGCCAGAACACACACACAAATCAAAAATATTGGGAAACTACAGCCTTTGTTTCCTCCAAATGGCAATAGACTTTGAAAGGCCTAGTTGTCTCCTGGCCAGCTAAAAACCTCCTGCTTCTTTCTGATATCTTGAAGTTTAACTTGCTTAAATATTGGATTAGCAAAACTGGATGTTGTTCAGCTAGATTGATAAGCATGGGATGAAAAAAAATGGTCAAGTAAAGGACCCAGAAGGAAAATACTACAAAGTTTAGGGCAGCACAGAAGAAGAAAAGAAAAAAAGGGTGCAGACATGAAACTGGCAAAATTGGCCCTGGCTTTGATGCAAGAGTTATTGGGTGAATCTGTGAATACTTTTGTATGACAAGAAAATACACGGTGAGATTTTTCTGACCAGAGATAGGAGGAAGCTAAAAATCATAAAACAGTCTTTTACTTTGTGTCTTTTTTGTATATAGATATAGTGTGTGTGTGGATACATGAACAAGTGGCAAATGACATTGGAGAAAATGAAGGCATGAATTTACAATACATCAGTAATTCTGAATAACATTCTGTAAATACAGGTAGCTTGTTTCTCCCTGGAAGAGTGGTTAACTATTGCAGGTTTTCTGAAGTTACTCATCATGAAAAGAAAATGTGCATCCTTAACAGTAGAGCGCACCTGGGCACAATATTTAGCTCAGAATTATTTTTTTTTAATTTGGTTTTTAATTTGGTAGTTATACAGAACTACCATGCCAGGCGCATACATCATGTAGCAAGGTCTGCCATCTGAAATGAGGCCACTCTATGTGCAACCCAACAGATCTAGCCAGATAAGTACATGACTTAACCCAGTCAGCTAATAATGTAGCCAAAATCAGACCAGGTTGTAGATATACTCTCTCCCTTAGGCTATACCGTTTAATGTTGGCCTGGCCTGGTTGTTTTAACCACTTTAAATGATTTTTTTTTTACTTAAATACTTTCTGTCAAATTGAGTAACAAATGTATGCAGTCTCTGTTGTTTATCATAAGCATATCACACCAAACAGATCAAACTTCCTTTATACATAAAAGTTTCCATTTAAGAATCTCCACCATTTTTTTTTAAAGTATTTATTACTGAAAACTTCTTACAAGGCAACTTCTTTTTGAAAAAGATGATTTTGTAGTCTAGTCTCTTCCACACATGGGTATGCAAGGAGAATACTTTTCCTTCTACATAGCCAATGATATGAGGATTCCTGGCAAAGCTCAAAATGGAATACATTATTGTGTGTCAGTAAAGTGACTTCCAAATTCTATGTGGATGCTATGCAAAAGTCTCTTTAAAGAAAACTGCCTCTGCATTTGAGATTGTAGATCTACTGCCTGTAGGTAACTGGATTTTGTAAACTGTTCAGTGCTACCAGTCAGCAAAAAATGTCCAGTTTCTGATATCTTAGGCTTTATTTCTGCCTATTTCAAAACAAAACAGAAGGAAGCAATAAATCCAAAGTAAGGATTTTCCCATTCTTGGAAAAGGGCCTCCCCCTCTTCCCACTTCATTCTCACTTTCAAATCTTCTCTTTGCCTTCTCGCATAAGCAAGTAGTTTCCCTGGGGTTCCAGAGTCATCCATGGAGATCTGCTTCTGCTTCACTCTTAACCATCAACACGAAGGGGAATCTTACACAGTAGTATTCAGCACTAATCACTAACCTTCCTCAGCCAAACAAAGTGAGGTCTAAATAAATGGAAATTGAAATACTATATTCTTACTGGTGCAATAATAAAATGGTTTCTAATACATTAAAAACAAATATTACCGCTATGGAGAGTAAACAGACCAAGCCAGAGCTTGGACTAAAAATATTGGTAGTGAGAGATGGAAAGAGAGAGATGGCTTTGGCTGTCTTAATACTGTGAAATCATACCATAGCGTGTTTTGATGGTTTTTATTTTTTAATTATGAATTTTCTGAGCTCCTAACATCTACTTGCAAAATAACTACATTCCAACATAATTTACTATGAAATGGTGTTATTTCAGCTTCAATCCCCTTCCCATTTTTTCCCACTTATTTCTGTGAGAACATACCCTCTCCAGTAGGTCTGGTTCAATGAGTAGGTTTTGGAAAGAAATATGTAGAAATAATGGCAATTATTTACTGCCCTATTTTGGAATCTTTCACTTGCAGTTGCACTTGTGCCTGAACTCTACTTTATAGAATAACCATGGTTAAACCTCTAGTCCTAGGACTATATTCTGAACATTATAATTCCTACCCCTTTCTTCCACTAAATTCTTTGCACTTCTTTGATCTAGAAGTCTAGCTACTTTCTCCTAACCTCAGACCAGAACTGCACCCTATGTTTCTCTTGTTTCTGTCTGCATCTTTCAAACTTCACAAGCTTTGCTCATTCTGCATCTCCAGAATTCATGCTGGACCAGTCTCTAGGGCCTGGATCTCCTGGTATTCAAGAGAATACTCTTCCCCTGCAATCCCTCAGTGCTACATGTGTCAGCAAGTCTCAGTCAGAAATCTTTCAGGGTAGGTAGGATACCATACCTCTCACATCTGAAGCCCTAGAGCTTGTCTCACACCAATCCTTTGATATGTGGCTGATCTGTGTGATCTGTGATACAAGTAACAAATATCCCTCATATGAGGGCCCAGGGAGCAAGAGAGGTCCTGGTGCAGAGCTGCAGCAAAAGCAAGTGTGCAGATGCGGTCCTCTTCCACATGGTCTGTGCTAGAATGCCTCTTCATAGCACTTTACTACGTGTTTGCTCCCCAGTTTCCTTGGTGACTTTTGAAATAAATGAAGATGGGAAGGCTGGGCACTGCAGTAACTACTTGGTTGAATTTGCAAGCTGTAATTTGGCCAGTCATCCTGTAGAAATGCTCATGATTTGTGAATCTACTGGCTGGATGGCAGAGCTCAAAGTGTTGTGACAAATGTTGTCAAGGCTTGTGGTGTCCCCCAGGGGTCAGTACTGGTCCAATGCTGTTCAACTTAATCCTAGATTACTTGAATGAGGGGAAAAAGTGCACCCTGAGCAAGTTTGTGAATGATACAAAACTGGGTGGAGTGACCACTGCTCCAGAGGGCTGTGCTGCCATTCAGAGGGACCTGGACAGGTTGGATAGTTGGGATGGAGAGTAACCTCATGAGGTTCAACAAGGACAAGTGCAGGGTCCTGCACCTGGGGAGGAATAATGCCAGACACTAGTACAAATTAAGGATTGCCCTGCTGGAAAGCAGCTCCATGGAGGGGGCTTTGGGAGTCCTGGTTGACAGTAAGATAACCATGAGTCAGCAGTGTGCCATTGTAGCCGAGAAGGCCAGTGGAATCCTGTCCTGCATTAGGAGGAGTATTGCCAGCAAGTGGAGGGAGGGGATCCTGCCCTTCTCCTTAGCTCTGGTGAGGCCGCACCTGGAGTATTTGGAGCAGTTCTGGGTTCCCCAGTACGAGGGACATGTAGCTTCTGGAGAGGGTCCAACATAGAGCGGCAAAGATGATTAAGGGAGTGCAGCACCTATCGTGTGAGGCAAGAGAACTGGGCCTGTTTAGGCTAGCGAAGAGAAGTTTGAGAGAGTATCTTATCAACATATATAAATATCTGAGGGGAGAATGTAAAGAGGATGGGGCCAGACTCTTCTCGGTCATAATCAGTGATAAGACAAGGGGTAATGGGTACAAACTGAAACACAGGAATTTCATCTGCATATGAGAAAGAACTTTACTGCTAGTGTAACAGGCTGCCCAGAGTTTGTGGAGTCTCCTTTGGAGATCTTC
Organism: Crypturellus tataupa; assembly: GCA_034781795.1. Lineage (NCBI taxonomy): Eukaryota > Metazoa > Chordata > Aves > Tinamiformes > Tinamidae > Crypturellus > Crypturellus tataupa. The sequence continues at coordinate 375,060 of JAWLRI010000146.1, forward strand.
AAAACGCACCTGGATGTGACTCTGTGCCACATGCTCTAGGTGTCCCTGCTTGAGCAGGAGAGTTGGACTACATGGTCTCTAGATCCCTTCCAACTTCAACCATTCTGTAATTCTGTGATGTCAAAAATGTAAAATCAGATCTTTCTCCCATCTCTCTGTGCCTCATTACTTTAAGGAAGGCAAAACATTTACTGTGAGGGAGATATAAGGTGCTGAGGGGCATCAGTTGAAAAAGTAGGTTATTTAGCTAAAATATGACCATGTTGCCACTTTAGAACCGTGTCAGTTTTCTTTTTTAAGGAGTAATAACATAAGATCTGTGCTAAAGAAGTGTCTGTCCATCAGACTAAATATTATGTGTGGGCTCATATATACTGACCTGTCTGTGACAGTGTTTGCAGAGCATACAATCTGTAATGCTTATTTTTTACTAGTCAGTGTTTCAGAATAACGTGGAAGTTTTTGATATAATGAAATAATTTTAGGAGTTTGGCCCAATATGCAGCGCTGGGATGACTAAACACTATTTCTGTTCAGTACTGAGTATATATACTGAGGGTGACAGAGCACTGGAACAGGCTGCCCAGAGAGGTTGTGGAGACTCCTCTGGAGATCTTCAAGACCCACTTGGATGCAGCCCTGTGCCACATGCTCTAGGTGGCCCTGCATGTGCAGGGCGGTTGGACTAGATGACCTCTAGAGGTCCCTTCCAACCTTAGGCATTCTATGCTTCTATGATATGCAGATCTACACAAATATAATTAAATCATTTTGACTGTTTCTCATCAGTTACCACAAGGTAACACTGTGAGTAAAATGAAATAAAGCAGGATTTCTTCATCTTCTTTGAAGTGAGTGTTAGATGTCAACAGAAGTATTTTCTGGTAAACACATCTTTTTCCGTTTGTCTTCAATTATTTTTGCTTTTCTGCATCATCCAACAAAATCCTCTAATAACTAAGCAATGACAATTTAAAGAAAACACTGGTGTACTAGCTGTCTTTTAGTGCAACTGACAATGAACAAAAAGATGACCTGCCGCTACTCTCAGGTCATTAAGAAACATTGCAAGGGTCATCAGTGATTTGCATACTACTGTCTGTAAACCTTGAGTACCATTACTACTGGCTTGGATCAATGAAGTGCAATTCATATCTGAGATTTCAAGATTTCTACTCTAACTACTGCTTTTCAGTAGAGAAAATTAATGAACTGGCCTTGAAAGAACAACTTCTGGTCTAATGATGTTTAGTCACTGCTAGAGTACATGGAGAGACAAAGCTATGGCACCAAGAATTGACAGAACTTGAATGTAATAAAAGACTACTTTGAAATGGAATCACTTCTAGAATTGTTTTTAATGTGTTTTTCAGAGGTGGTGGAATTTTATTTTAGAGCTCATAATGTAGCTTTTACACAAAAGGTTCAGTCAGCATTTTTTGTTCTTTTTTACAGCTTAGTTCTTAGGAATCCAAGCTAGTGCAAATGTTTTGCCATTATTTTGTGGCAGTTCTTTAGCTGTGAGTTAAACTGGTCAGTTTTGAAGTAATTAAAATATTGACTACTAAAGCTCAACACTTACCTAATTCAGCCCTTGCAATCAGAATTCTAGTAATTCTAGATGCGTCAAACAAGAGGTTGAGGTCCAGATGGCAGTTAACTCCCCACATACCTTGGAAGATTGGGGTTTATGTACATGACTCGCACACTTTCTACCTGGAGGTATAATCACACAATTAGAGGCCACTCATATAGGGCAAAAGAGGGCAGACTGAACTGGCATACCCTTCTCTTTTGCCCAGAAGGAGTACATTAGTAACATATTGTAAACAACCTCTGCAACACTTCTTATTCAATGGTTCTTATAAATTTCAATGCAGTATTAGTCACTTTATCCAGTACCCTCATTTAGGATGCTGTTCAAATGAGAAACTCAGAGAACTTTGCTGGTAAACATGATGAAAAGCACACTATAGAAAGTGCTATACTTATCAGAAACATAACAAAATGTTGACAAGTTCTGAAAAGCCATAAGCCAAATTCTTTCCTTGTATGTTTATGAGAAACATACAGTTTGGCCTTTGGAAGACATTCCTTAAGGCTGTAGTTATGCTATCACTGATTATTTCATCAACTAGCCAAGAATAGTGTGGCTTTCTTAAAGAATAGGTACATCCTGATCCTGCTTTTATTTACAGAGGGAATCTGAAGGCGTGAAGAGAACAAAGCTTAGAACAAGAGCCCTGGGGTACACCTCTGCACCTACACACACACATACACCTACAAGCAGTTCACACAACTGAAAGTGTGAGAGGCGGAAAACCCAGACACCAAAAAGTAAGTGTTTGAAGTTGTGAGAAGTCAATGCCAATTTTGTCCATGCAAATATGCTGGTAGGCCATGGTGTCAGTAGAGCATGGCAATATTGCCAATAAGAACTGCACCATTTATTTACTGTTTTACTTTAATGCTCCCCCTGCCCTTTTTTTTTTTTTTTTTTTACCCATCCTCCCACATTGTTGAAGGAAGGAAGCATTATGCACAGGCATTCCTGTCTTCATTATGCTCAAGTCAGTGGAGAAATACAATATTTTAATCAGCCTTTCAAAAGAAAGGCTACTGACCTAGAAGGGAAGTCCCACTAGTCATTTGCATTAATTTTTTTAAGAGTAACTTACTTCTCTAATAAAGATCAAGTTGGGGTTTTCTTGCTCAGCTGCTTTCTGAGATTTATGAGGATTTTGTGATGGATACTTTAAAAAAATCATTTTACTTTTTTGCCCAGAAAACCTAGGATTTTCTTTATAATGGTGTGTATAAAACATAATTAGAAGAAAGAAAGAACAATATAGATTAGTTGTAATGTTAAACATACATACCTTCAAATCCTGCTTGGATGCAGTCCTGTGCCACATGCTCTAGGTGACCCTGCATGTGCTCAGCGGGGTTGGACTAGATGACCTCTAGAGGTCCCTTCTAACCTTAAGCACTCTATGATTCTATGATTTTCAGTATGATTTTGTTTGCATTTGTAAAGCTGGATGTAAAAACTTCAGGCTAGTTTCTCTGTACCAGTTTTTCTCCTCAGAGTTAGCAGATGGGTTAACTATTAAATGCTCAATACTTTGCAACTATAAGAAGAAAAGTACAAGCATAGACATACAAACATCAGTATGGGAGATCATGGCATTATCTAGGCAGAAGATTTCTTTCTTTCATGAAAGAAAATGTAGGTATTACAAAATTTTCACCCATAGTGTCCTTCTAACAACACTTCAAAAGAAAGCTATCCAGCTGGATCAGACACAGCATTGTAGCATGTAACCATGGTAACGATGTTACCATGAGTAAGTGTTGGACCGTGATGCTATAATCTTTCCTACATGATTATGTAGTTATTTAAAATTATTTGTATGATCTAGATCTCTGATAAGTACTCATAATTACTATAATATTCTGCCAAACCTGTTGAAAGACAGGTTTGTTATCTTGAGATGGCATTTGTGGTAATGTTAGCTACCTTGATTATTGGCTAGGTGGCAGTAGAGTTTATTCATATATTAATATACCATGCAGTGCTGCTTACTATGCCAGTTTGAAATTCAGCTTACAGTACTAGTAAAAAAAAGTTCTTGTTATCATCCCTCTACTACTTGCTGCTGTGTACTCTCTCACACACAGCATAAGTAATTTTCATACTGACAGCTTACTATTTATCTGCCTGCTTCTTTTACATTCGGGAAACATGAAACCAAACACAATTAGTTTGGCCCTTTTCAAGATTAAGTTGGAATCAACATGCAAATCAACTGGATGCCCACTGCTCCAGGAGAGTGAAAGATCATATTACCTCTGAAAAGTAAGCACTGTGATACAGAAATAGCAGTCTCCCAACATATGTATCTCCAGTGTCCCCTCTGTTGTATTCTTGTAGGCTTTTCAGAACACTAGGTTTGGACAGGATGTGGGCTGCAGTTTACTAGCATAAGTATGAGGACTCATGTCATTCTGAGCTTTTTTCAGATGATAGCAGGGAGCATGCAAGAATCGTTGAAGTAGTGCCAGCACCTGGGCTTGTATGTCCACTCAGGGAGCATGATTCAAGAAAATGGTTTAACTTCTGCAGCAGAAAAATGCCTCCTGTCAGCATCAGAGTGCCCATGTATACAGCTGTGCTGGCAAAGTGGCTCTGATAGGGGGGAAACTGGTAGTTTTGATAAAGCCTTGGGAGTATACAAGGAAAGCTCTGGCAGCAGATTCATACGATTCCCAGATAAGTCCCAAAACTCTGTGGTTTAAGGCCATATGAAGTACACTGTGGTGCAACCACTGAAAACTGAGTTTACCCAATTGCTGGGATACAGAACAAGTCTCCACCGCAATGGGCCCTAACAGAATAGGACTGACACAGCCGAGTGTGCCATGAATCTCTAAGGCTGCTTGCAGAGCTGTGTGCATTTTGGAGTATTTCTGCTTGGGTATGCAGAACATGCAAGGAACACATTGCACTGGAACATCACCAAAAATAGAAGAGCAAAGGCTGATGGTATATAACACTGCATTTCTCTTCCACAAAGGCTCCCCCAAGATATTCCAAAGAGATCCTAAAATGGATGGAAAGGATATAGCCTGAGATCAACTCAAGAAAGTCGGAGTGATGCTGGCAATAAGAAAAGCCCTTCGAGAATTGGGCAATGTGCTGACCCCAGCATCAGGTCAGAGATCACCACAGGGCTTTTGAGCCATACTGAATTTATTCTTTACCCTCTAAACATGACCTCTTGCAGCCTGACAAGAATATGCAACTGTTCTGTCCTTTGGACAAGGAATCTGTCATAGCGACCAGTTAGCTACCTGGACTCACTCCATAGATAGGGTAAGATAATAGGTTTCCTGAAACCTTAGGAAAAAGAAGAGTGAGAAAGGCAAGCTCGAGTCATTTTTGTGGCAGGACTGAGAAAGGCTCTGTGGCTGCAGGAGAATCCTTAGGGTCAGAGAGCAGAAAGCAGGTGGTCTTTGCTACCAGTGTAAAGGAAGATGCAAAAGCAGAGAATTCTGCCATTGGATTTGACTGAAAACTGCAATTATTAGAAACTCAGGGGGGTTGTGGAGAGCATGTGTAAGGGCAAATGAGCTGATATGGACACTGAGGTACAGTTTTGGAAGTGGGAAACCTGAGGCCCACAGGAGCCGATTCACTCTACCTACCATTCCTTGCTCTGTGTGAAGCCCTTTCCCATGCCCAGTGCTGTTGCTGCTGCCATTAATCCTGCTGCTTTGCCTTGCCACATGTTGGTAGATGCAGTCTAATACACAGCCTCAAACCCAGAGAGCTTAGACACAATTCATATCTGAAATAACTGAGAATGGTTGTGGGAGGGTAGCATGCAAACGTGAAACTGTTAAAATAGCTCTAATCTGTTGGTATTGCTCTCCTCATGGACCCTTGTTTCCCCTGAACGGCTGCTCCACCAGCTCCTTAGAACAGCTGCTGTCTGTCTGGTTGCCTTGGCCTCCTTGTCAGCTATTTGATGTCACACATCAATCTTCCAACTTTTCTGCAAATCTCTGATGATCAAGTTTCACATTTCCAGGACTCTGACCATAAAGCCTCCCTTCACTGGTGTAATTAGTAATTAGAGGAAAAATGTTAGCAAACTCCTCTTGGCATAAACAGACACCCAATCCCCATCTGTCAGGTCAGGAAATTCACATAAAGGCAAAGGCCTAATAGGGATTTTTCTACCTATCATCTGAGGTGTGTGACTGCACACACTCTGCACTACTCAATTAAGCCACCCTCACAATCATAAGAGCTATTTACAAGTGACTGTTTTGACTAAGGGATTTTCAGTATTTTGAAAGCCATTATGTCTTCCTCAGCAGAAAACCCCATGCTATTTAGAAGAAATGGTCTCTCTAGGCTGTACAATTCTTGGTAAGGAGATAAAGGTCATTCACAGATTGACAGAATCAGAGAATGGTTAAGGTTGGAAGGAACCTGTAGAGATCATCTAGTCGAACCCCCTGCTCCAGCAGGGACACCTAAAGCACAGGGCACAGGGTGACATCCAGGCAGATTTTGAAGATCTCCAGAGGAGGAGACTCCACAACCTTTCTAGGCAGCCTGTTCCAGGGCTCTGTCACCCTCACAGTAAAGAAGTTCTTCCTCAAATAGAGATGAAACTTCCTGGGTTTCAACTTATACCCATTACCCCTTGCCCTGTCACCAGCTACCACCCAGAAGAGTTTGGCCCCCTCCTTTCCCCTCAGGTATTTGTACATGTTGATAAGATCCCCTCTCAATCTTCTCTATCCTAAATAGACCTAGCTCACTTAGTCTTTCCTAATAAGATAGATGCTCAAGTCCCTTAAAACATCTTTGCGGCTCTACATGGCGTCCCTCTTGTACTGAGGAGCCCAGAACTGCACCCGGTACTCCAGGTGTGGCCTTACCAGAGCTGAGTAGAGGGGGATGATCAGCTCCTCCCTCGACCTGCTTGCAACGCTCCTCCTGATGCAGGCCAGGATCCCACTGGCTTTCTCGGCCACGAGGGCACATTGCTGCCTCATAGTTAACTTCTTGTCAAGTAGGACTACCAAATCCCTCTCCGCGAAGCTGGATCACCATTTATAACCATTGTTTAAATGAATGCTCTTTCCTAAAGTCCTGCTGCTGAAATGACTCAATTCAAAACTTATTCAAACATACCATGATAGGTGAGACAGTCTGAGAGCAGGACATCTTTAGTACAATAGACAAATGCATACTGATATGCAATGGGCAGAAGCTGAAGGTAGCCTGATTCAGACTGGAAACAGGGCCTCACATATACAACGTCAAGATGAACTCTCTCCTCTGGAAAGTCTCCAGGCAAGATTGGTCAAAGATAATTTGTGTTATGCGGAAGCCCAGAGTAGATGATCACAGTGACCTCTTCTAGCTTTATAATCTATAATGGAATTGAATGATACCAGCCAGACCTGTCTTATGCATAGCTTGGGCAGTGTGCATTGTTGTTTCTAACAGCAGACCCTCTGTTTCTATTTACCTCAATTTAAGGTCTGCTTTTTCTCCTTTTATGGGGGAGAAAAATCATCATTCAGGATCATGCCTCTAGTCCTTCCTTAATTATCTAAGGTAAAGCACACCTTGACAAAAATCTTAGAAAAAGTTTTAATGAGCTTAACCTCTACTGTTTCATTTATAGTTTTTTTGGTGCTACCAAAGTAAAGATAAAAACGTCCTGGGCTGCATTTCATGCCTAGACTTATACACTGTATAAATACAAAAGTTAAGCATCACAACCAAGGCAATTCTGGGCATCCAAAGCTACAGGCTGCTCTGTAACTCAGTCCTGCCTTGTTTCTCTAAAAGGAAAACAATATTTCCAGAGTTCTGAGGCAAATTAGACATAGCAGAGGATGATTATTTCAGGTATGGCAAAAAAGCTGGGCTTGCCAAAGCCATGCTCAGCTAAGGAGCCACTACTTGGCTCCTTATATGGGAATTTGAAAATGTGATACAATTCTTCAAATAAGATTTAACCTTTAAGTCCCCAAGACCACTGTATAGCTTAGAGGGACTTTATTCTAGGCACCTGAGAGGGACAGGGTGAACTACAGCTGTTAGAATGGTAAAAGGAATGGATTTCTAGAGCAGCAGAGGTCCCCTGAAAGCTATTTGAAGATCTTTATTGACATAGGTATTTTCTCCGTAGTTGGGTAGCTGAGAAAGGGCTCAGATACTTTTCTTATTGGAGTCCTTCCAGACATACTGAACACTGTTCTTTCAGGGTATGAAAAGTCAAACTGGCCACTGAGTTCATTGTTGCATACAAATTGAAATTAATACAACATCCCAGTTGAAATGATAAGAAAAGCAGACTTAAATGCTTACAGAACTACCTGATACTATCTGATACTGATGATGCTGACCTTATTTTAAGGTTATACGTTTTGACCTTAAAAACCTAGACAGTATTCACTTAACATAATTTTCTGAGAACGACTTCTAAGAATATCTTCCTTATCTTCAGATCTTAAGTATCATCCACAAAATATTTCCCGGTTCTATGCTCCACTCAACTTCCTCGTCCCTATCAATTTGTTTTTATTCCTCCCTTCACCATCCCCTCTTCTGTTCAGGAGATCCTCTCCAACATGTTTTCTAGGGGCCATTTGAGAGAGGTTGCCCCTCCACTATTAACTCTGTGAGCACTCTCTGTAAGAATTTTACATGACTTCTCAAACATGCACAGCATGACTAAAATCCTCCATGACTTCAGCTACATAGTTTTAATCTGAGCATGTGAAAATGAGACCTTTCCAATCTGACCAAGCTTTGATAGTTTTCACTAGGAAAGACTCCTTACTCAAAACCCATTCTCTCTGATAAGATCTTCCTTTCCAACTTTAATATTACTGCAGCTTCTAAAATAAATAAAATCATTAGGAAGTATTCAATATGAACAAATATAGATTTTTCCATAATTTCAACGATTCTAGTTGATCTTTTCAAATATTTTTTATCATGAATGTGATAATGACTGGAGCAGGCTGGGGACAAAGAGTGGGAGGAGAAGCTGAAGCAAGTGGAGATTTGAAGAGGAAGGTATCTGTGCAAAAGCTGTCTACATTTTTCTTTTTTTGTCAGCAGTTCCAGTAAGTCTTTAACTTGCTATTCTGCTACATTACTCTTTTTGGCCTCTACTTATCTAGTCTCCTCTTACTGAATTCACTGTCTTCTCTAATCCCTAGTCCCCACAAGGTTTAGTCTTCAGTTCTGTATCTCCACCATCTCCTAATACTCTCTTGGCACCTTATTCTTTTTTTTTCTACTCCATCTCTTAAAAAATTCCTAAATCTCTTCTCTTGGCCCCTTTACGCTCATATCTTAATTTCCTTTCTGCTCTTTTCTGGGAGATAGCTCTGACTATGAGAAGAAAACAAACAAAAAAACAATAGCTGTTGGCCAGAATAGCTGTTTTGAAGATGTCTGGACATTTGTATTCCATATTTGGTCATACCCAAAATGTGCCTAGCTGTTCTACTGAGTCCTTTAGGTAATCAACAAATCCTTGTCTGACCTGTGCTAAATATATTCATGCATAGAACTCAGGACTCAAACTACTTCTTACTCTTGAGTCTGTTTGAAAAGGGGATTTTATAAAGAATATTTTGAAAAAAAAAAAGTGAATATATCCTATCATCTTAATTGGAAATCTCTTCACTTGACATTATGTTTTCAGTTTTGAAAGGAATCTTTATCTTCCCTTTCTCAGTCCTGTACTGTCTCCGACAGTTTATGTCCTGTCTGTTCCTCTTCTCCCCTGGTTTTCTTTTCTTCCATTTCCTCTCTTTTCCTGTAAATTTGTTGCAGAATGTGTCTAGTCTGTCTATGTTTAAAACCCTTGGGCTACTTAGTGATAACACCTGTCCAACCAGTCAAAGATGTTGCAGATCAAATTGGGACTGTGAAAGAAGGCAGAGGCAGCTTTCTCCAGTCACCATGACACTGTGGGTTAATAGAAGGAAAATATTGATGTTTTATTAAATTACTTTTAAAGGTTGGATCATGTAACTTGCCTAAGATCTAAAGAATGATCCTGTTCTGGAGGAATGTGAAGCTCAGACTGATGAGATAAACCTTTTGCTGGAATATCTCTCTGAGTTTGCTGAATTACTTCCCTTATTTAATTACAAATTAATTGAAAACACTCCTAGTCCAACAGAACAATACTTCAAACTTGATTTGTTGATAGTATCCTAATCCTCCATAATATTCCTGTAGACTCTCCCATGATTATGTAATCAATTTCACACTTTATAGACTTTGGCAAAATCTTTTGTGCAGGACTCATTAACATAAATAAGAGGAATAGCTATAGCCCTGAGGTACATGAAGTCTTATTAATCCCAGACAGGATGATGAACACATAATAATAAAGAGGCACACTTGCAACTGATGTAAATTTGATAGCAGGGATGCTAACAAAGATCAGAAGGGAAGAGTGTGTCTCTATTAGTGGCAGAGGAGCCTGATGTTCAGGCCATAAGCATGTGAAGTCCATGCAGAAAGAAGCAAAGTTGTGAAATTCCTGAAATTTAAATTACCTAGAGAGTCATATGTCCTCTGACTTTTGCATTTCTAGTCATGAACCAGTACAAAATTGTTTTTACTGCTTAGCACAGTGTTTCTTTTGATGTTCCAAGGGAGGCAGGGTTTGCCTGAAGCAGACAGCTGTAGTGTGTGGTAGAACACCTTGGACTACAGAGAAGAAAATCTGTCCCTCAAAAACAAGATGCTAACTTTTTGGCTGACCCATTGCCCTCTCAGGCTGGAATGCTATCTATTAGCCTGCTGTGCAATTCTTTATAAAAATCAAAAAGATGTAACCAGAGAATATATAAGTCCTAATAATAATAAATATGAAACAGTAGTGACAACATTGAATCAACATTGACTGAACATGAATCAGCATGAACGTTCAATCAACATTGAATTATTGTAAATTAAGTCTGTCAGACAGCATAATTAAGTACTGTTAAGCAACCCAGCACTAAATATGAACCACTTCCCACTTTCCTTCACTCATATAAAAGCTCATTCTTTCTATCTTGTAACTTTTACTTTCCTTTGAAACACTAACCATATATACAATTTTATGACAGAGCAAAAAGACTGACAGGTCTGGGCGGTTTCTGAACCTTAGGGGATGGTGGAGGATGAAAAAATAAGATCCGGACATTCAGGGCTGGATTTGTCAAAGCACTTCCACTAGCTACAGAAGGGCCGGGATATAGGGGAGAGTGGATTCCTCATGCATGTTGATCCAGCAATTGGAAGCCTGAGACAGCAGATACTCAGAGATTTCCAGGTAACCAGTGCTCTTACCTTAGAGGAAATGGAAAACACTGCCCAAAGCCACTGCCCATTTGGCTGTACTTTTAACCAAGCTCCTTGAAAATTAAGATGGTAAGTATAGCCAGTGATACTAAATAAGTAAGCAGCTTCCTTGTTAATCAGCTAGAGCTTCTTTCAAGGTACCAATTTCTATTCTAGTGTAGGTGGGAATTCTAGGAGTGAGGAGGCCAAGAACCATCTTGCTCCAAATGGGTATGAGCATGTGAATATTCACTAGCCCAAGTGAAAGACCAGAGCAGCTGGTCAGAATCAATCACAAAATGAATAATCAAAAAACCCAACAGTGTTTCTGATAGGTCTACCCCTACCAAGTTAGTGGTGGGGTCTCCAACGCTGAGAGAGGTGAGCAGGAGGAGAGTGGGGGAGATGCACTGTGGTGGACTCTCACATATTTTCTCTATAATTCTCCCTGAGAGACAGAAAAGCTCACCTGAAGCTTTTGTATTTCAGCCTCCCTGAAATAAAAAATTACTGTGTGCGACAAACCTAAGAAATAGGGACTGTGAGACTGGGATTGCAAACAAAATGCCTAGGCAAGGTTAGGAAAAATCAGTTGATAAAAATATTAATGTATCAAGGAATATAATGAACATAAGCCTGTGTCAATGACCTTAAGTAACTGCATCATGTTTTTCAGGATAATGGAGAATACAATCCTGGGTGCTTGCAGGGGTCCTAGAGATTTGAAGATGAGGAAAACATGACAGACTTTCCAACCAGGGTTCAATGTCCATGGACAAAAGTTCCAGGACTTTTAAAGATCATCTGAATGAACATGTAATGGCTGTATATCTGTCTCTCTCTATGTATTTATCTACAAGTGAATTTACAGTCTATCTAACTGCAAGCTAAAGCCCCTTTCTTATTATTCTGACATGGCTGGAGCCACTTAAAAAAAAAAAAAAAAAGGATTCATTTCTTTTTAACTATCTTGAGAGGTGGGGATGAAAGGGAGCAATAGACCCAAAAGTCATAAATTAGCCAATGCAGAGAGGGAGGAAAATGTTCACAAACTGCTGACAAGATTAATATGCAGTTGATGGGAAGTGCTTTCACACCAGGGTGCCAACAAATAAACACAATTCAAAAATATCGCCCCTGCTGCAGTGGATAAGGGTGGATTCCCAGCGACAGAGTGGGAGGGAGGGAGGAAGAGCCTTTTGGAGAGGGTGAGAGACCTGCTTGCCCTGTGGAGTTGTCATGCACAGAATTCCTCCGGAGGAATCTGATAGCGAGGGGGGTGGGTGGCTCTTTGGGCTGGAGGGTTAGTGCTTTCCGCATTAAAAAAAAACAGAGGAGGATTGGACAGAGGAGGTTGAGGACTGTATGTGAAAACCTGAATATCAAGGCTGTGCACAGCTGCTCTGAGCTGGGAGCTTCCACCTGCTGCAAATGCCAAGCTAACTTCATGAATACTATGAGATTTCCAAAACTCAGAGACAAACAAAAGGGTAGAGTCCTGCCTTGTGCAGTGCACAAGAAGATTGTCCTAGTTTTAAATAGTACAAAAATGCTAACTGCAGATCTTGTCAACAGAGAAAAAAAATGGTGTGAGAGGAATATCTAGGGGAATAAGAGGGAAAACACTCTGTAAGCTGAATGCTATGCTGCCATAAGAACAGGGAAAATGCAGTTTGCAAAAAGACACAAACCTGATTATTTTTTCCTTTCACTTTTTCCTCCTTTATTTTCTACTTCCTTTGCCTCTCTGTAATTCTCTTACCACCCTTCCACTTTGCCAGTCTCTCTAGTATTGGTAGAGGAAAAGCTGCCATTCTGCTGTCAACCACCTATCTAAAAAATGTTGTTTAGAGAAGATTTCAGCTAGCTTGGAATATAATTGCCCACTCTGGCAAGAAATAGCACTAGATTATACATCTCTGTCTATATATCATCAGAGAGGCTTTGATGAAATTGTTCACTAATGAAATTGTAGCTTTAAGACTTCACATCCCTTCCAACCAGTGTGACCATAGGAGTTCCCTATGCCTGTTATGACTGAAAAGTTGTTACTGTGATGAAATTGCAAACAAAATGCTAAAATGCTGCTGATTTTCAATGAGAATGTTACCAATTACTAAAAAAAAAAAAAAAAAAAAAAAAAAAAAAAAAAAAAAAAATCAGCAAACAAGTTTTTACTCCCTGTGTTCATCATCCTTATGGTTAAAGGCACAAAAATCTTAACTCTGTCCTGCAGATCTTCTCTATTACAGTCCTACATCCTCTGCTCAGGGATGCTCCTTGGATCTCCCACCTTACTGTGCTCCCCAGCCCCTTCCAGCCTTCATTCATTTGTGTAGTACAGGCTTTACATCCAGCAAACCATGCAATAGTTTTACAATGTGTAAACAGGAACCATGAAGGACAATAATCAAAGTGCCTCTTGAAGTCTCTTTGTATGAGAGTGTTTAAATTCAGATTTTCTAAAGAGACAAAGCACTTCAATAACTTCATTGTGTTGTACTGTACCTGTGTCTGCAAGTTGCCATTGGACAAGGAGGGCCAGTTTTACTTCTACAGCTAATCCAATTGGTCTCATAATCTTTCTGTTCCCATATGAACATGACAGCCCTGACTGTGTAACAGCTAATGCCTCGCAGTTAACCTCCAGGGTCAAGGACATTGTGCTGATCTGGGAATGACAGTAATAGTTCTGTTGACAGATGCATTTCACCAGCTGAACAGCCGCTCAGTGGGATTCAAAGTTAACCCTTCCTGTGCCAGCTGACACCACTGGCACAAATATAGCTTTCAAGAGATGGATCATATACAGACCCTTTGCTCTACAGGAAGTATAAATTGCTCCAAAGTAAATTGCTTGGTAATTTCAAGAAAGAAAAAAAGTATACAGGTTCCAAATACCAGTGTCTCCCTTCACCCCTTCCTTAAAGGGGAGGACTGCGTCCATCAATGCAGACTGTTTGAACTTTAAGTGTCTTTCCTGTTTCCATCATTTGTTGTCTCTCACATTCCTACTTGATAGTTAAAGTGTTCATTTAGACCTTGTAGTTTCTCTTCTGTCTGTGTTCCTCTCGCTGGCATTGAAATTAAGTCCTCTCCTGATGGAAGGCTAACTCAGCTACTGTATTGGTGATCTTGGCTTAATGTTTCTAGACTCCTTGCCTGCTCTTTTTCCAGTCTTTCTAAATTTCTCTGATTTTTTTGCTTGTCTATCTCTTCCTCCTTCATCCTGTGGCACCCCATCCTTATGCTGAGTGACCCTATTGGTTATGTGATCTTTTGACCAGAGGTTTTTTTTTTTTTTTTTTTTGCTTTTTGTGTGGGCAAGCACCGGTATTCACCCTCTCAGCTTCTCACATTGTACATTTTCTATGAAGCACTGTCTTTTTACAATTCTCTTCCTCATTTTCTATCTCTGCATTTCCATTTCCTCTTTACTTGTCTCTCAGCCCTTATAGGATCTTGATGGAGTCTTGTTCCCTGACAACCTCTCTAGCATCTATGATTACCCAGTCATCTATGTTGCCTTTGTCATGATCTTTTGCCTTGTTTCCTGTTGACTCTTTCATTGCCTTAGATGAGTGTCCCTTCACCTCTGTTCTCCAACTGTTCCTTTGGACATGTATAGCTGACTCAGAGAAGGAAAGCTTTTCACAACTCTCCTCATTCATGAAGCAGGGACAGCAGCTATCATACCTGCAGTGAGTTACCACTCAGCTGAGAATGACTAGAATGCTACATGCTACTTACAGATGACAAATCAATCTCAGTTTCTTCATTCCTCAACTTCTTGGAAGCCTCCTGAGAGGCTAATGGCTACACCTGAGCCATGGCAGGTTTAGCCCATATCTAGCTCATTTGCACATAAGAACAGCAAGACAGGCAAGCTTCCACCAAGAGCTTCTACCTTTAGGTCTAGAACTTTAACAGTCCCAAATTACAATCTTGTAGAATGCAAGCATACCATTTGTCTTTCAAAACCATCCCATAATAAACAAACAGAATGATAATTCTGATCTGAAAAAAAAAAATCTTGGGCCTTCTTTCTCTAGCATCTGACATCCCTGGAACCTTCTTTTTCTCATATTTTTAAGATTTTAAGGCTGTAAATTGTGGTTAAATTGAAAACTCCTCCTTGGATCAAAAAAATGCTGTTTGAACCAGTTCCAGTGTAGCAAAATGATTAAGCAAGTGATTAAGCAAAAAAGATTAAGAATTACAAAACCAAGAAAAGAGCCAAAGCATTCAGAATCAGCAAAATCAATATATTCTTCTGCCTTTACTTCTGTTTTTAACATATTAATTCCATTTTACATATACATTTTCATCTTTCTGTTTCTGATCCCTTATTTCTTTATGTTTAAATTTCACTGACTTTGTTGAACTCCTTTGGCTATGCAGGGGTCTTTGTGAACTGGCACATGTTTGTCAAGTTTCTGTTAAATATATTGGCCATATGTCTAAAACCACCTGCCTGGCTTCCCTCAGAATGTGTCAGTGTTTTCCCTGCACCAATCATAAGAACAATCCAGAACATAATTTTCCATTGAGACTGCAGCTTGGCTTAATGCCCATTCTGATGGAGAATTTGTGAGTGGCTTGAACTACAGGGAATAATGGGTGTCAGTATGGAATCCCTCACCCCAAAATTCATTGGGTTATGGAAAATTGATTTATCTCCAAAAGTTGCACTCTAGGCTAACCATTGCATACAACTTTCCAGAGCTGTGGATTTAAAAGAAAAGTGCACATCTCCCTGTAGCCCTCTCTCAGACATAATTCAGTCAATCTGAAAAAAAGAGAAATTTTGAGAGAATTGTATTTAGGTGTGCATAATTCCACTTTTTTGTGGCAGAAGTCATGTGGTAAATTCTTTCTCAAGCTGAATATGATGTTATAAAATCATTTTGCTCATAGCCCTGAGGCTTTAAGTACCTCATTACCATGGCTGCAGTAAATATGTAAGAAAGTGATAATGATTTCTCTCTTCTCTTTCCTTGCTATTAGGCAAAGCCTCATTTGACTTGATTTTCTAAATGAATGCATCAGAAAAAGAGTGATATTACAATAGTCTAAGTCTTTCCAAACAGGAGGATTTTGCCTTTCATTCTTAAGGCAGCAAAACCAGAAGTCTAGTTTTATTTTGCTAGGTAGCAAAATTCTGCAGCCTGGCCCTGGTCCTATCCAGGCTTCTACTTCCTAACATCAGAAGCCTCCCTCTATTGACAGACAATTTCAAAAGAAGGAAGTTTTTGTTAGAAGAAAGAACAGAGGTGGTCTTTTTGGTATCTGCGACTACTTGCATAAAGACTTTGAAAGAGCAATAAGCCTCCCCAAAAATCATAAATCTATCTGTATAGGTTTGAATAATTTCCTTATTGTCTTCCTTCTGTTAGTTTAGTGTACACTTAATGCTTTTGATAGAGTTGGCCCAATAAGAAATCCTTTTTCTCCCTTGGGATGTAAAATGTCCTCTTGCCACTGAGCATCTGTTTTTAAATATTTTGAAGGAACTGAATGACTTCAGCCTGCACAATGTTTGTCAGAAGTGTCCTCAAGTGAGAGATGTGGCAAATTAGAACAGTCAAATCTAGTATTCAAGAACAACTGCACCATCTTGGCTATACAAACACCGTTATCACTTGAAGTCACTCAGATGAACTAAGATATATTTACTTACCTGCTGTCTTATAGTTATTTGGGAGAAACAGTCAATAACATCTTCATCTATATTCATAGTCAATTTGACAGCTATACAGACAAAAGACCAAAAAATTAATCGAACTCAAAAAAATAGACACTTTCTGTCTGTCTCTCCCTACCCACCTCCCCTCCTTCTCCCTCTCCCACCAAACTGGCAGGAACCAAACTCAGGCAGGTAAATAAGCAGGACCCTTGCTCAAATGTCAGCTGTCCTGCATCACTGTGATGATGGAACAGATCCTCCCCCAGTGTAAATCAGCACTGTCCTATTCACTTTTGTGGGGCTATGATAAAGTACAATTGGGTGTCTGGCTTATCTATGAGAAACCCTTAAAATTCTGGCGTTTTTTTTTTTTTTTTTTATGTGTATGGGCATACTGATATATTAAAAAGTCTTCCTGTTGCTCAGGACAACCGGAAAAACTATACTGCTTTGCTATTGTGAATTGCTTAAAAAGTCTGTAGTATGCACCCAGAGATTTATTTTAACAGTGTAGCTCAGAAGATGCATTTGAGGAGGATGAATTAAGGAAATATAGAGAATGAACAAGCTGAGGAAAAGGGAGGTAAGTTTAAACAGAATTCTAGACATGCAAGACTACAGCTTTGGGAATAATTAAAAGGCATGCTTTTGGATAATTTATTTTTGAAACTCTGCAAAATTTGTCAAATCGTTTATTTGAGGATGATTATTTGACCAGCTGGAGCCAGAAACACACTGGAGTGTTGTAATGAGTTCTTTGGAACACAACCAGCACAAATGTGCCTGTGATAGAGGGATAATTCTTTTACCCTGCTCATTTCTGTGCTTTGTCTGTAACTATGGTCTTACTTGATTACGGCTATGATGTGGTCTTTAAATACTCTCTCTTTCCTTTGGCCTTTTCCTTTTGGCAATCCCAGCAAAGCTGAGCTCTGATTAGAACCACGGTATGTCATTTGATCTCCATATGGCTATAAAAGGTCTGTACAAGTGACCATCTCACTTCTGTCCCGAATGGATGATCACGCACATTGTGACATGCCTGGCATGACTTCAGCAAAACTGGCAAGTTTTTCTCATGAAGCTAAAACATAA
This sequence comes from Crypturellus tataupa, assembly GCA_034781795.1. Lineage (NCBI taxonomy): Eukaryota > Metazoa > Chordata > Aves > Tinamiformes > Tinamidae > Crypturellus > Crypturellus tataupa. The sequence continues at coordinate 392,729 of JAWLRI010000146.1, forward strand.
CATGAGGTACGTGAGCAATTCCATTAGGTGCCCCTTTAAACTGTCAAATTTATTAGAGAGTCTAAAACAGAGCAGACAGGGAGAAGTACTGTTCTCCTGCTTGAAACTGCAGTTGGATTTGTTACCGCCAGGTATGATAGGAAGTCAGCATTTTGCTTGATGACTTTTTACTTTGCCATTGTCACAATTTGGCACTGCTGACTGGAGCCTCACTCCAAGATTTTAAAGGAAGCTGTTATTTTCCCAAGAATTTTATTCCTTGTCTCATTCTGAATGGATTTTGTTATTTTTGCAATTTCTCAAAAATAGGTGAATTTGATACAAAATCCAGATATTTGGAACCAAGATGGAGAGTTCAGATAATAACAATTTTACTGCAGGACAAACAAAGTTTTAAATACTCATGCTGTTAAGTAAAGTCTACGATTACATATTGCCTCCTTTAGTTCATGAATATCTTGAGAATATTGATGCCCTGTTCACACTTGTTCTGTTGAGGCACTGGTGAAAATCCCTTGTGAAATGTAAAGCAATAGCTGTGCTACACTCATTAACTTCGCAGCTTAGAAAATGCCCATAACAGCAGTCTCAGTATTTCTGAATCTAAATGCACCTTGCTTTGCTCATATGACACATGCTCTGGAACATAGATTATCAGATACTGGACACATAATTGTTTCTTCAGGAATCTTAGTCTTTTACACAGATCGCAAAAGACTACAAAAAGATTTCATTCTAATCAGAGATTGAGGTCAAATGATTTTTTTTCTGCTGCTTGCACAGCACTTTTCTTCAGGCACAGATGCTCTCACGGGCTGAAATTTATAATGCAGAAGATCTTCACAAACTAAAGGTCTCCTTTTTCGCTAAGTGCAAGTATCATCTGGAGATGCCTGGGGCAAGAATAGTCTATTTACTGCTTCATTATTTGTATTCATTGTTTTAACAGTGACAGATAATATTTTAATCTGTCACTGTTAATATTTTAATAATGACAGATTTCAAGCCAGAAGCCTGAAGTTTCATTCCCACTTCTAAAATCGCAACATTGAGAGAGAATACTTGGACTTGATCAGATTGTGGTTAAATTTCCCACTAGGAAAGGCATAACTCTGCTATTCTGTTATACTATCCTTCAGGATATCTCAGTAAACTTTACAATAACTCTCATGTCTAATTTCAAGATGGAAAATGTTAATAGCAAATGGTTCATGGCTTTGAAATAATCCAGTTTAATTTTTGCTATTTTTATAAAATCAATTACTTTTAAAAAGACAATGCTTTAAAAAATGAAATAGAAACTTTACTATATATACAGATTTCTGGAATATATTGTCTTGTGTCTGGGTTTTGCAGTTTTGGTTGATCAGTGAAGATATATAAGTATTTTTTTAAACAGATCTTTCTGTTTTTTAAAAAATAAATTTTGCTTATAAAATGATCAGTGAAGGAAGAGAAATACTTTTACAAGATGCTACTTAGAAAAGTCATTCAACACTGACATAAATTTTGACTGTTCAGTTAATTCAGATAATCTAGTTATCTTATCAATAACATCAACATTTAGGATGATTTATAAATATCAAGGGGTCACCTTACTGCCAGTGAATTTTATAGAAATTTCTAGGTAGATTTGATTACTATAATGTAAGCATACCACCTATACTCAGACATTTTCAACTGTTAAAACATTTTAGCAGAAATTGTAAACTAAGTACTGGTGTGTCTACAGGAACACCAAGTCACATTTCCTTTTTGTTAGCATTCAGATGCACTCATTTTACATGAATACTTAGAATTCTGATGGGTGCCTGCGAACAAGAAGGAACAGTGCAAGGTAAGCAGTGAGCTATGACATTTGTGATGCAAAGCCAAAGGCCCACCACAGAAATATCTTGGCAATGGCTCCACATGCAGAAATCAGATGTCTCTCTTGGAGTACAAGTCCAGCAGTACAGCAAGAATAAGGGCTTCATTTCATGAAATATGTTGAATGTCTGCTGGGTTAGCCAAAGATACTAATCCTCTCCAGGCATCTGCCTCAGTCTGTTTCTACAGGCTACCATCTTTTAGTCAGAGGATAGGAAGCACATCTCTGCCCAGATGCTGCAGTTCACAACCTGGTGTTTCAGCTTGAACCAAAAGTTTCAGAGCCAGTCACTGAGGAGTAGTGGGAATAGAGACATAATATCCATTCTTCCTTTTCAGACATATCCAACAGAGCTCATCTGTTGGTTGCAAGCAGCTGGTTATGTTAAGTTTCAGACTAACATGATCTCAGACCAAACAGCACACTTCAGAAATGGATTTACAAGATGCAGTCCCCCTTGTCCTCTTGTTAGCATCACCATACCACATGACTTAATGCTTGTGCAGCTCCTTGCACACCATTTAATAGAAACTGTAACCACCCCAAGCAACATATATGAAGAAAAAATCTTTTCTTGCACAGAGGAGATGGGAATCCAAGGAGACATGCCATAGACAGTCCCAGAGATGGTTCAAAGAATACAGAGATGAAGAAAGTACTCCCAAACAATGGTGATAGGAAGAGAAGAGAAAAGGCTGCTTTATGAGGAGAAACACATTTGTTGACTTTTTTTTGTTTTGTTTGTTTTTAAAGGGTTAAGAATGCACTGCTGTCTATTAAAGACTATATCAAAAAAGTATGATATCCATTTGGAGCAATAGATGGTAAAATAGATATGAATCCTGATTTTTTATATCCACATCCTGATTTTGTACATGTTTAGACTAAATCCTTAGAGCTTAAGGGAGTCAAACATCATGCTTCCCAAAGCTGCATGGATGAAATTATAGCCTGTTCCCTTTTGTATGTTGTGGGAGTTTCTTATGGACTCATGGTTTCTCCCCAAGGCATATGACGTTACTATAGTCCAGTCTTCCAGCTGTCCTTCAAGGAGAAGAAAGTGTCACTTGAAGATATTTCTAGAGATGACTGGACAGGAAGTGAACTTTGTGCTGGATTAATTATTCTGGTAGCTTCTTCTTTGCTATGCTCTTTTCCAAAATCCCTGGAGCCCTTCTCTGCATCAAATTACTCATATAGCTGGTCTCCCCTTATGTGACTGTACGTGTGCCCTTCACATGATGTGAGATGCTGGCATTTTGGCAAGTATTGGTTATGCATCTGATCATTTCACAGGGAAAGAGGAAGAGGAGAGGAGAGGAGTTCTCCCATATAAGGCTTTGTAGCCAGCTCCATCCCACCTCTGTTTAAAACTTCACCTTGCTTATCTGATAGGGAATGAAGAGTAGAATTTTGTAGGGTATCAAAGAAACATGCTGGAGAACATACTGTAGGGAAAGGTCCTCTATGAGCAGATATCAAGAGACTACTTATTTTTTCACATATGAAGAACTCAAAGTAAATTGAGTATATAGAAAAGCTGAATTCTATTCAACCTTTCTCATCTCTTCTTTATTTCTTCAAAAGTATAGACTCTTATTTTTCTCAGAACCCGTATTAGAGAACTGGTATTCCTTGTGTCACAACCTGTTAGCAAAATTAACTGCTGTGATACTTTTGATGTTCTCACTATGATCAGGAAATCTGCTTGACACTATAGGCCTTACTAAAACTGTTTCCACCTCAGTTTACTTGAGGCATCATTTTACTAGTCTGCTATCTAAAGAAAGTAACAATCTTTAGCTTAAAAAAGTATTTGCACATCAGATTCTATTTTGATTACTTGTGTCACAGGACCTGATTTACTGCTGCAGAGAGGCTTGATTGAGATCAGTGTGGATCAATTTAGCGTCGTGGACTCCCTCCCCCTGGACTTATGCAACCCTTTAGGACAAATGTGACCTGCTCAGCAGGAGAGTGAGTCATTGGTGTTGGCTCATACTGACTGCCCATACCTTCGAGATGGATGGTTAAGATCCAATTACAGGCCAACTGAAAAGTTAACTAGCTTCAACAGAGCCAGTAAAAGAACTCAGAGCTAAAATGAATTAATCAGTGAAGTATCCAAAGATTCTGTCAGTGAATATATATCAATGTTCATTGCTGTATCAGTTTTCCATATTTATTTAAATTGTGACTACTTGTCAAAAGGAAATAGTAATAGCACCTCCTAAGATTTCCTGATTCTGGTGAGTTCCTGATTATTCCCAAATGTATTTTTTTTCCCCAAGGAATATTCTTGAATGGAATTTTAAGTCACCTTGTTTTTGCAAAACACCATGTAACAGGACCTTAATAATAATGAAAATGGAGAAGCATCTAATGCTCAGCCTTAGGAGACAGGAGTTTCTCCCATCCTTGGCATTTATGTTTCTCTGAGCTAATATGAAGGACTGACAAGAACATTGCATTGCTGACTTTGCTCATCAGTTAAAAAGGGAGAAATAATTCTTTATTCTTCTTTATTCTGTATTTGTTGTACATTTTCCTGTTAATTTTCACCCTACCACCTTAACTACTGATAAGCATTGCTTTGCAAGATGATGCACATTCTGTTACAATCTTCCTACTCAGCACACTCACAACATAGTTCTAATTTCACTTCTGCCAGTGTGTACCCAATATCTGAAAATACTAACTCAGAAATACCCTCCCAGAAATTCATAATTCCTCACGTCACATCTGTTTAGAGTATGAATTTAGAATTAAACACATTATTTGCTTAAGTCCATGGGAGCTTTTTCTGCTGTATCTGGTGAGAATAGAAGTGTGAAGGAGATGAAAAAGCAGTATCATGGAATGACATCACAAAAACATAGGGCTGTTGTTTGGACAGCAAACTTCTGTCTCTGTGCTGGAATGTGGCATGAGAAATAAACAGAATAATGTGAAGGACAAACTCCTGAGAGCAGTTATTTTATAGATTTTATTTTATCTGCAAAAACAAAAGGGAGTGTAACTGTATAATATTTGAAGAGATATGCAAACCTGACCAATAATCATTTACCTACTATTAGTACAGCTTACAAAAGTAAGAGTTAGCTGTAGGTATATAAAGTATAACTGAGAATCCATGTAAAGCTCAACTTGATAATGGGAGACAAGCAAGTTTGGCAGCTGACTCAGAACTTAGCTAAATCTAAACTTAACTTTGCGAGACACTGAAGATATTCCTCCCAAATCTCATGTGAGGTGAGGGATTTAGATCCGTTACTGAATTGTCAAATTGACTTTGTGAGTCCAAGAATATTTGAGATACACAAAAGAAAAAAGAGAGAGAAAATGAGAAAACTCCCACAGTCAGACAGTGAACTTTGTTTAAATTGCTCTGTGGTATAATGGAGAAGTTTTCTTTGGCCTTCATTAATGCTTCAGGAGTTTCTTGAAGGGCTTCTTTTTGGGAACATCTGGGTTGACTGTAGCAATTCAATCATGAGCTCTCTAGCAATATTTGCAAAGCTGGTTGTCTCCATGGTTCTGGAATGAGTCATGTAAAAGAGTTCTGAGCTTGTCCTGTATCAGAGCCTCCCATGTGTGACTGATCCACTTCTGCTAGCGCACACGCTAGACTCCGCTTCATGGCTTTTCCTCATCTTTCATGGTTTAGTCACATCACAATATTCCTTCTCTTGCATGGCAAAAATAACATCTGCAGGAGCTTTCTCAAATCCTGTGATTGAAAATAAGATACAGCAGGGATTCTTTGTGGGTCTAACATACACGTGAGGTTAACACAAGGGTGCCTTCTCACAGCTTTAACAGCAGGTTATTTTGTTTGAAGTATTCGTAGAGTCTACAGGGTGTATTGTAGATTCAGCTGGTATGTCAAACCAAACAGGAGAATTCCACTGGGTCCACAATGAACTGAAGAGTGTCTTTCTCTAACAGATGGATGTGAAAGTAAAATATTTCTCCATAACCTCCTTTTCTTACTGAGGACCACCTATATTACTCTCATTGTCCTTGCCCTGTATTTTCCTTCTCAGTTTGTGTTCCCATTCAGCTTGTCCCATCTTCTGGCTTTACATAAGATTTCCTTTCTCTCCCCTCTCTTACTATTTTTTCTTATTATTCTATGACCATAGGTGATCGCAGGACAGAAAGAGTAGACAATACGTGACTGACATGCAGCTATAGAAGGGATAGTGAAATTTTCTGTCTTAACAAGGAATGAAAAACACCAGATCAGGTTATGGAATGAATAAACCTTATGGCATTAGAGGTTCAGCAAAGTTCTGCTACTATTCTGGGAGCTTGTAGAGCACACTGGAGATGACAGTTTATTTTTTTCCTATTTTATCCTACATGCTGTCTTTGGCTGACTTGGTTAAGGAACCCAAACATATTTTTCGAGCTCAAAGGAAACCTGTTTAAGTGTCAGAGACAAAAGAAGTTCCCCAAATGTTGGGCTGGTACAAGTAGTTGTCCATTATTATAGCTTTAAACCAGCAAAACCTACCATTAGGTTTTGTTTGGATTTTTATTTTAATCTCCTGTTTCAGTGCTTGGTTTTAGCTCCAGAGATAAATATTTTAGAAAGTTTGACCACAATTCCTCTAGATGTTTCTAAGCTAAGCAACTGGGAAAAGAACGTTTGCCATTTTAAGATGTACTGAGATGCTTTTGAGAGAGGCTGAGGGAGCTGGGTCTGTTCAGCCTGGAGAAGAGAAGGCTGAGAGAGGATCTAATTAGTGTCTATAAGTACCTCAAGGGAGGCAGTGAGGAGGATGGGGCTGGCCTCTTTTC